>JBAMBO010000602.1:0-398945 GCA_037044535.1 Lordiphosa magnipectinata | reverse complement strand
GAAATCGGATTTCGCATGAAGAAAAATTTCTTTAATTTTGGCGTTGAAAGAGCGGGATGTCATTTGCGATCTTTCCCTTTTTTCGAGTGAATAGCGAGTTTTCGCCCCCTTGGCGGCCATCGGGCCATTAGGCTTGCGCAGGAGGTACAGACACAGAATTGATATTTATTGTCGTCGGGCGATGCAAACACGAATATCTGCTAGTCCCGACAGAGCTCAAATGCCTTACGGCATCTGCACACGGCGTAAACGCAGGTGTGAGGCTTTAATAAAACTAACTTAGTACAAGATGGGCACCGGGCAAGTACAATGGGCATTGTAGTATGTGAATTTAGGCATACCGCCCCAAGCATTCGGACTTAAATAGTGTGAGCAAGGGTTCGGGGAGAAGTGTCAAAACATCTTGGCATCAAAACAAAATACAATTGATCGAGCAGTGTGACCCGCCGCCAGTTAAACCAAAAATATCACAAACTTACATTTTCGGCGTAATTTTTTCTTAATTCTGGTCGCACTACTCTTATGCTGAGTTTACATTGGGGCACAATGCGGCACGTTTCAGGGTCACAGTGGCACAGCGCAATGTGAACGGCCAATGCCTTGGCACAGAAATCGAGTACTTTTCAATGTGAACACAAGTACTCGTTTGGCGTCACAATGGTTCTGTATCCCACAATTAATTGATCAGCTGATTTAATGAGTAAGCTCAAAATTAGCTCATTTTAACTATTTTGACTGTGCCAAGCCGATCGCGCATGTTGGTTTTCCTGGCACATTGCGATAACTTTGTTTTGTTATATTCGACTTTAAAATTTTGATAAAGGTAAATATGCGTAATTTTTAGTGCTTTCTTATATATATGTAATTGTAATTAAATTACATTTTTTAGCTGCAAGAAATGAATTCGCGAAAGGCAACAGAGCTAGTGGCGTGTGCTGTTATTGCGTTGTGGGTGCTGGACGAAGATGAAGATGATGACGAACCCAAACCAATAAATCTAGAGATAAGCTGACATAGATTGAAAAAATCAATGAACATGACACTGAAAATCCTCGACGTGCAGGGCAGTCAAAGTAAGTAGCTATTTGGGTTAATATCTCATATACCCCGCATTAAACGCATTCAGAATAGTTTAAAAATTGACTTCAAACCGCTCTGGAACCAGTTCAGCTTGTTTGCAGTGTTGCAAAGAGTGCAATTAAGAAGCAGATTTAGCCAGACTTAACGATTAGGAAGACCACATTTGATTTTCCCAAATTAGGCAGACCACATTTGATTATTTTTCGGGATTTTGAATTTGTCAACAAACCCGCAGCTCCGCCATCCACCTACTCGACGGTATTGAATTTGTTTATTAACCAATCAACATGCACAGATCACATCCCAGCACCACGCGACGCAAGCATCTAATCAAAGAAATGATGGAGGATGACTATGCCCTACCCAGCGAGCAGCAGCAAATTGTGCGTGTGGTGAGCAGTCGGGGTAACAATCTGCACGAGGTGGAAACGGCCCAGGATCAGGCTGATAACTTTTTGGGTAAATCCAACTGCTAAGCAACTCCTATTACATATCTATGACTGAAATCGTTGTCTCTTTCAGTTTCCATGCCCTGTAAATTTCGCAAAAACTTATGGGTCAAACGTGGAGATTACATTCTGGTTGAACCCAT
The DNA here is from genome assembly GCA_037044535.1 of Lordiphosa magnipectinata. NCBI lineage: Eukaryota > Metazoa > Arthropoda > Insecta > Diptera > Drosophilidae > Lordiphosa > Lordiphosa magnipectinata. Next base: position 397,273 of record JBAMBO010000602.1, on the reverse strand, counting down.
TGAGGAGGGCGACAAAGTTAAGGCAGAAATATGCAAAGTTCTGACCACAGAGCATGTAAAGGAGTACACCAAGGCGGGCATTTGGCCGGAACGCTTTGCCAAGAAACCCACCGCCAGCACACAGGATGCAGAAGATGATCTGACACCCAACACAAATCGCCCGCAACAGTTTGAAGAGTCGGAGGATGAGACAGATGATAGCAGCATTGAAGAAGACTGATCTAGAATTCCATTAGCCATTAAGTTGGTGCATTACAAAAATTTAGCTTTGTATATTTCTTTTGTTTTTTCTTTCAAATGTTTGTAACAAAAAATTGAAGGTGTCTACTTAATTGTTGTTGCCACTACTCTAGTTGTTGTTGTTGTTGTTGTGGTGTTGGTTGCAAAAGCTACACAAAGCCTACGTTTTAGTTAGATGCGCGCGCTGAGATCTGGATTTGTTAAAGCGTGTTTTTCAAAATAAAATCTAGGCTGTTGATTCCACTTTCTCAGCAGTTTCATCGTTTTCCTTTAGCTCGTTATCATCTGGCTCCAGCTTTTCCTCCTCATTTATCCGCGTGCCGTTCTTATGTTCCAGCGCCAAAGTCGAGGGTCTTAGTTTGGTAAATGGGAAATTTGTTAAATCTTCCATTTGTGGTGTATGCACTGCTATGAGATCCGTTTGTGTCGATTCGGCTTCACCCTCGCAACCGCCATGGATTTGCCTTTTCAGAGCCTCCTGTGGCAGATTACACACCATGGTCAAACAATTTACAATGGTGCCAATGGAACTCTGCAGCTGTTGCACCTGATCCGTAAGCATTGTACAACGCTTGGCCAAATCATTTACCACTGCTGTTGAGTTTTGATCTAAGCTTAGATGACCCGAGCTCGATTCCTCGCCAGTGGCAGCTGTTGGCTCGGCATCAACTACTGCCGCCGCTTTGGTGGTGGTGGTGGTATCTACCACTTGCATGGTGGACACCTTTTTCCATAGTGCATTAATGGCCTGCATTTGCAGCTGTTGGATTTTACGCTCATTTTCCAGTTGCGCTTTGGTTAACATCATATCCTTGCTGAGTTGCCTGAAATTGGTAATGGAAAGGAAGTATAAAATTGAGGAGAAGCATAGTAATTTCTTTGTAAATCAATATATTTTCAGGGTTCAGTAGGTTTAGTTTCAAAAAGGCTAATAAGGAACTAGTTTTTAAAGTCTAAATAAAGGAAGAACCTACTTAATCTGTGAAGTTATGCTGACCGATTTAGTAGGCCTCATGAACAAGGTTTAAACCAAAATTTATATTCAACTTTTCATCGAAAGGAGAACTTGATTTAGTAACTGAGTTTTCCGATCATTGTTGTAGAACAGCGGTGGGCAAGCCTTAGCTTCAATTGCTCCTAGTGTTCATTTTTTATTGTCTGAGGAACTATGACTAGTTTTCAAGCAGAAAATTCCGAATCGTATTTCTGTTCCGGTTCTGGACATAAAGCCCATATGAAAATTTTTGATCACAAACTTTGAAATATAACTTCAATGTGATGTCCTACCTTCTATTCTAAAACTAAAGTCGAATGCCAGTGGACTAGATCAAATGGACCCCAAAATTTATTAAAATTCTTCTTCCTCAAATTCTATCCCATATTTTTACAGCACAGCATTAATGACTTCTACTTTTCCTCATGCCTGGAAAATATCAAAAATACTGTCAATTCCAAAAAACAATAATGAACATCGTCCAATCTCCATATTACCGTTCTTATCTAAAGCATTTGAGCAAGTCATGTCTTGTCAAATATCTAAGTTCATGCAGGAAAACTCTCTGTAACTAAAATCAGTGAAGATATACGACGAAATATGGACAAGAGCAACGTAACATTTTTGACTTTGCTAGATTATAGCAAAGCGTTCGATTTAGTCAATCACGAGATTCTCTGCACAAAGCTTAGTAGATTATATAATTTCTCCAGTACAGCATTGATGAGCTTGTAAATAGAAGATCATCCTTTCTGTCACTAAGTCGTGGCGTCCCACAAGGATCAGTTCTTAGACCATTACTTTTTTCGATATATGTTAACGACCTCCCAAATGTTCTATCTAAATGTGATGTTCAAATGTATGCAGATGATATTCAGATGTATGTCAGTCGTCCGTTAAACAAAATTTCTGAATGTGTTGATGTTTGTAATAGTGAACTTGAACTGATACGGAGCTGGGCAAAGAAAAATGGTCTAAAAATCAAACCAACAAACAAACGTCCAAGTGCATTGTTGTATATAAAAAGAGATTTGATACAGGTTGCTTACCAAATCTAAAGATTGATGGTATCAGTATAGAGTACGTTGAGCGAGCAGTAATGGGATGATCACATAAACAAAGCAATTGGCAAAACATACTCCTTAATCCGGCAGTTAAATCTAACGAAAAGTTTTATACCAACACATTTTAAACATCTGGTTGTAAAAACATACATAGTACCTTCGCTTTTCTACGGTGTGGAAGTGTTCGGTAGTTGTAGTGCAAAGTCTAAGTCTAAACTTAATGTTGCTTTCAACAACATAGCCTAGGTATGTCTACAACAAAAAACGATCGGATCACATATCCGAATTTGCAGAGAAAATTCCGTTAAACTCGTGGATTTACTTAAGAGCTCTCATTTTCCTGCACAAAATAATTAACATTTCAGAGCCTTCATATCTTTATGTGATACAAAATTTTGCTGCGTCTCAACGAACTAAAAATGTAATCTGCCCTAAAAATGAACTCGCTACCTCAGACTTTCATTATTTCCCCATTTGCTATTCGCCTTTGGAATCATTTACCAAACAATATTAAATCGATAAAAAGCGCACCACTATTTAAGAAAAGTTTAGAACACCATCTCAATCAATAGCACAAATATAACCATTCTTCTTTTTAATTTTCTAATGTAATTATTGATTGTTTATATAATTTATGCTTAGTTTAAGTTAGTGTATTTTTGTATTGTTTTCAAATCTATGTCAACCTGGGATTAGTGCCATAAACATAAGTCTCCATATACTTGTAGCACTAAGATAATAATAATAATAAACAAACAAACAAACTTAATACTATTCTGGTCCTTATGTCCGGACATAAAGCCCATGGGCGTTAAGTTCGTAATTGTAATAGATTTTATTGATAACAAAACCTTAAATTAAGTAAGAATGAGATAACTCAATGGTTTAATAAATCCTACGGAGGATATGATAAAAAGGCGAAAAACACCCACCATGGAAAAAATTATTATAATCTAATTCAACGAATTATGTAATCGCAGTGTAAAGGAATAAACTCATAAAGTCCAAATATATTTTTCGTTGAAATAGCAAGTGAATTGAACATTGATCTTGAAGCAAAGTCATTAGTAGACATCGGATTTAAGGCACTTTTTTAAATGAAGGTTGATTGAGGTGAAAATTTGGAATTATGCTAATTTAATAACCCACTTTCCATTGGAAACTGCATATTCAATATATGCAAATTTTGCATATGCAAAATATGCCAAACATGTAATTGTATAAAAAATATATAAAAATGGCGAAATTTACAAAAATTATCATTCTTGAGCTTAGATTATTATAAAGAATATAAAGATGGCATATATAGACGGTTAAATGGAAGTGGTAGACCGAGCAAATGAATGGTGTACCTTGAAAGTTCTAATATATTGGAAAATTTCTTAATTGTTCATTAATTTCAGATTTTTATGAAGATTTGATGGACGGCTAGAGTACACGGGTAAATAAAGAAGCTGTGGAACAAATGGTCAAAAAAATCGCGAAATTTCAAAAAATTTGCCAAATTTTCAAAGGACCTAAGATAACTATGAAGGTTGGATAGATGGCAATTGAAGACGCGTATATAAGAGGCTTAGACCAAAAACCGTGAAATTTGTCAAATTTTCATTTGAGTATTTACGAAAGCGCAGGCGTTGGTAAATAAGAGGCGTGGATTGAACAGGTCAAAAATTGCCAATTTTTCATATGACCAAAGATTATATGAAGACTTAAAAGACGGGTAAATATAGGAAGTGCAGATCGAACTGTTAAAAAAAATTGCGAAATTTTAAAAATTATTATTCGAGTTTTGAGTTTTCGCGAAATTGCAAAATTTTATGAGTTTTGGGAATCATTAAAATGTGATAGATGGCAATTGTGGACGCGTAAATGGTTAAATCCAACGGTCCAAAAAGTTACGAAATTTATAATTTAGACAGGTTCAAGATCAAGCGGACCAAAAATCCGGATATATACAAAATTTTATGATTAGTTCAGATTATCATGAAGATTTAATAGTTGGCAATTAAAGACGGGTAAGTCGGAGGTGTCGGTCAATCGGTTCAAAGAAATTTTAACATCTGCGAAATTCTTATATGAGCTTAGATTGACACGAAGACGGGTATGTCGATGGGTAAATAGGAGGTGAAGATCATACGAACCAAAAACTTGTGAAATTAAAAAAAAATAAAATTTAACGAGTTTAGATTATCATGAAGATTTGATAGATGGCAATTGTATATTAAGCTTCACTTCGTCGTATTGTGTTTAAAATTCTAAAGGGGGCGCAGCAACGCACTCCGGGTGCCTGGTTTGTAAATATGTATTGCAAAACAGTTTGATGGCAAATCTCTTATCCATTTTTGAATTAAAATGTGTTTTTATCCCTTATTTTCGGCATTTAAATTGATTACAAGTTGAATTGGCGACGTTGATTTACATGATCATAAAATTGTTAGCACTGAAACATTATGTAATTTCATAAAAACAGTTTTTTTGCATATTTTGCATATTTTTCGCAATGTGACTGTTTTAGCGACCTTAAGATTTCATTCATAGAACTTTTTAGCGGGCTCTAGGTCTATTAGTTATGATTTTCATCATAACATTTTCTAAAACAAGACACGCACAACACCACAAAGGAGGCTGGTTGATCGTAAAGCTATTTCACAAACTACCACAGTTTGATCACCAGCGATCTTTTGCCCAACTTCAATGAGTTTTCAGACGCTACCTCATGCTAGAACTGCTAAGATCGCTTGGGAATCCCAAGTCAGACTTGTAGCAAAAATTCCGCCAACTGTAGCTGAACGCTAAGTCATAGAAGCTTTATATGTGTGTGCGTGACCCGTATCGGCCCCTCTGTTGTTAGTGGGGGGGTTGTTAGTGCGGTTCAAAATATGCAAATATGCTCCGATGTCTAGTCATTAGCATATCTATGGCGATTCAAATCGTGTTTCACTGTTGGAAACATGTTTTACATTCAAATTTTGTGTGAAATAATGGTAGAATACATTTTTAAAACACTATTCAGTACTTTTTTCAGCTGTCTGAAGGTATAAGATTTCGCGTTCGGTAAAACTGCACATCTATTAAGTTGATCCAAAGATCGACACAGTTTTTGACTTCTTGAAATAAACAGAAGCAACGATCTAATGCAGAATCGGCAAAAAACACATGCACATTTTGTCATTGCGTGTGTGTGTGTGTGTAGCAGAGAATTGCAAAAATCACTTTTTTCTTGATTGGCTCATACACAAAAATTCTAACTCACATTTAATCAATCAACAAAACTCAGAGCTGAATATATTCAACTCACAACGCAATCGCATCGAGCGGCTGAGCTAAAGTTATGTGATCCAACGTGTATGTTCATATTTATTCATCGAGCAAAACTCAGTATTGAATATAATCAGATGCATACCGGCAAACGCATTGTGTGTTCGATCGAACAAAACTCAGAATTGACGCCAGCGCATCGTGAGCAATGCCAGAGCATTGCTCTCTCTGTCTCTCTTTCCATAGCGCCAGCAGCGCATATGCGTCTTTGCAATAGTTTATTCATACGAGGTGATTTTCGCTCACTCTAAACAATCGTCGTTGAGCCAAACGAACAATCAACCGTACTGATTGGAATGAAGTCGAACATGATTATAATCAGAGTGCCAACAATTGTTCGAATAAAACTCTGCAGCGCACATGTTGAATATACAAGTTTCATGAATAGAGTGCGAAGCCTGTTTATTCGGGTATTGAATAATGTGTGAGCGTTTTGCAATCGAACGAAGCCGTTCTCTGGTGTGTAGCCACACCTAAGTTCATTTTGCTCGGCGGTATTGTTGGCGAAACGTGGCGGCGACGAGCTTATACTGTCGGTCTCTTGTGAGCACAGTAGTTAGCGACTCGCCGACCCCTGATCTAAGCGATTGATAATGTGAGGGAGCATTATCTGGTGAATACTACTGGTGGGGCTAGAAAACCCTACTTCAGGCTTTAGGAATTCTTTGGACGAAGCGTCGTGACGCCATAAAAATGTGGTCAAGCATTGTCATGCACCAATTGTTTTTGGAATAGCTCTCATGTAATGGTTTCGTTGCACAACGACAAGTTGATCCCACCAGATTGTTGTCTTGGACGTTCTTACACAGAGAAAAAAAAATATGCAAAAGCTACACAAAAATGTGGGATTTCTACACGTTTTGACCGGGATTTTCAACCCATAACGTTTGTGTAGCTTTTCTGCACGCCGCGTTTAAGGATCTAAGGATCCTCAAATGAATAGCCGTTTCTTCCGATTTTTGGTTACTTACTCAATATATTCCTGGGTACGACGCCTCTGCAGTCTTTCGGCAATATCCTTATTGGTTTTTTTTCTCGTATGATAGCCACGCCACATTTTTTGTATGGTCACCGCAGAAGATTCGGTGACATGTTCGATCAAACGATCCGTACAGTTGAGATTGTGGCTGCTGTTGTCCAACTGCTGTTGCTGCTGCTGCTGCTGTTGTTGCGTTCTTTGTGCAGCCATTTTGCGTATAGTTTTTAATTTTTCAATATTGATTTGTTCGCCATCATCGTCCGTGCTGAAACCGCCCGCATCTGAGGCCACTATCTGCTGCTGAAGCTGCTGTTGCTGCAGCACTTTGTCCATCGTTCGTGCGTTTACTTTTCGTGGACTGCTGGTGGGACTCTGGTTACGTTTTAGCTGGGGACTGCGTACACGTGGCAAGTTCAGTTTGTTATCTGTACGAAACATTTCGTTTTATGAGTTTTTGAATACAAAAATGTTTGAATTTCCAATTTTGGCTACCTTTGTTCTTGTTGACTTTGGTCTTGTGCAGCTGGGAATTAAGTGTCGAAACGGTGACACGTTGGGCAACGGCGGCGGGACAAACATCGGGACTCATTAGAGTTTCGGGTACAGGCAGCATTTTAGAGGCGGCAGCCAGAGGACCACCCAAAGGAGTTTGAACCATAAATGTTTGCTCTAAAAAGATTTGAAAAACTGTTAATAACTAAAAAGACAAGTAAAGCGGGTGTAGGGCTAACCATTGTATGGATTTGGCGTAATGTTGCGAGGTGTGGACTCCGTTGAGTTGTAAGTTTTGGTAGTGACACTGCTGGACATGCCACTGCTGGCCAGTGAAAAGTTATCGCCATCATTTTTGATATTCTCTATGAGCGAAATGCTCATTTGTAGCGAATTATTGGCCGAGCCATTATCACTGATGAGGCTGTTGTTGCTGGTGCTGCTATTGCCATGATAGCTATTGATCATGGACTCGGGCGAACCCTGGCGGCCACTCAAGCGAGAAACTGAAATTGAAACAAAGTTAATTCACAGTGTCATAGGTCTTAACAAAAAAAAATTAAGACCTGACCGAAGTCAACGGTGTTCTACTATTTAGGGTTATAGGAACTCAACAAATCAAAACAGTTTGGAAAAGTGTTCAATCTGCTCAGCTACCGGTACCCCAATCAGACCATATTTCGTTATCAAGATGTCCAACACCATCGGAAAGATGCATTCCAGCTACATTTGTTACCGGTCCTCAATCTATAGGGCGCGCTTACACATGCGGCTGAAAGATGAGCTGACGGCAGAACTTAAGACTGATTTTGACAAATAACCATGCTCCGTGCATGCTAGTGTGCACCACAAACACTGGTTTGATCTTTAAAATTCAGTTGTAAGTTCAGCTTTGCGAAATCAATCAAGAATGTTTGTATCATGATCAGCCGTCAGTTCATCTTTCAGCCGCATGTGTGCCTGCGCCCGTGGTCTCGATTTATGAGCCATCTGAAATTGAAAATCATTGTCACCACATAGTGTTATCTCAAACTTGTTCGAATACATTGGTACGACAGCTTAAATCTTCGATCGGTCTACATATTGTCAAAAGAAGAACTAACAGACTTTTTGGAAGTGAATGGCGTCAATACTTTTTCATATTGTACAAATATTCCTGCTGGCTTAGCAATGGAGCTCAGAGTAATGGCGGTTGTTTATTGACTCTTCAAAGAATAGTTTGAAGGCAGTATCGAAAAATCCGAAGCACCAATACAAAGGAAAAGTGGAAAATACCCTCTAGTGCGGCTGGGGTCAGTCACTCTATTTTCGTCAACCCAGCGTTGCTCTTTATACGGTGATGCTTCGTGCCGCCTGTCAAATTGTAACATGGGCCAACCCTAAACATAGAGAGAGAGACAGAAGGCTTACGCTCTAATTTTTTTCCGTGAGAAAGCGTGTGCAAAGAATAGGAACGGATTTCAAAAAAAAGCTATATCAATCCTCGAACACCCTTCAGCAAAATATTTCACAGCATGCCAGTGGAATGCATTATGGCGCTCCATGCACGACATTGGGTTAAAAGAGCGTCGCATGTGGCGCTCCATGCATGGCTTTAGGGCGAACGAGTGTCGCTAAAGTCGTCCCATACATGGCATTGGGTCGTACGAGCGTCGCTTATGTCGCTTCTCTACATGGCATTGCGTCGACCTAGCGTGCCTGGAGAGCAGTAAACGTATTGAGCGGACATCGCCTTGTCCGACAAATACGTCAGTCGAGCCCATTGTGAGGGAAATAAGCGAGCGTCAACGACAGTCACAAAATCGTCGACGGAACATTGATACAGCGTGGGTCGGCCGTACTAGAGGGTATGTGCTGACTTGAAAGTTATTGCATTGCTTACTGGCTTACAGACGGGATATACAAAGAATATGTGCTTTATTTGTCATTGGGACACCCGATTCCGTGGAATCCAGTATCAAAAGTGATAATCAATCTAAACACTTTCCGATCGACAACATTTTGTTACATCCCTTCATATCAAATTGGCCATTGTTAAAAACTTTATCAAATCAATTTGTCGAGATGGCAAAAATTTTAAATGCTTAGCCTAAATATTTTCAGAAACTACCTATAATCGTAGCGGAAAAAAATGAATATATTTTGTGTAGTCTTTGCTTTTCAATGCATTGAATATAATTGAAGGTGTTCTCAACGGTCCAAATATCATGCTGCAAAGCTTCTAAAACTCGGGCGGGGTTCACTCCGTTGTTCGAACCCATGAAACTTTTTGGATTCGGGTTCACGGAGCTGGTTCAGAAGATCGATTCAAAGTTCAAAAATATTTTTGTCCTTAGCTAACTCAAAAAATTTGTATGTAAATTGGAAAATTCTTAAACAATTTATTCATACATGTTTGGAAGTTCAGAGACTTTATATTTTCAATATAATATTCGAGCGTAGTCGAACCCTGCGCTAAAACAAAACTTTAGAAAATTAACGGTTAATCCTTTGGATTTCCCCGCATAATTGACAAGGTATATTGGTTTTGTTATAACCTTTCAGTACCGCTTAGTACTGAATCTGTCCTGATTTGGAAGGGCTGCTACTGAAGCCATGGCTGCCATTACACGCTTCTCAGTCATGAATTTAACATAGACAGGACCTAGTACTTTATGACCTTTACTTCTATTAAGTATGGATTTTAACACTAAATTCATGAGTAAGTTTCATGGGTGGTACAGTGGAAAATTTCAGTCAATGAGTTTAGCAAATTCAATCAACGAGCGATAAAGTTCTCTTTTCGATGGCACCTTATTAAAGCCTCATCTTCTTCAGAAGTTAATAAATGTTTAATCATAAACTGATTGACTCATAGAATGCCGCGCCAAAAAAACAAATCTGTGCGCTCTGTGTAGGCATGTGTAATAACACAGTGATATTTTGAAAGATACTTATGGTAGTAAAAAAAACCCTGGCATGGTTTTGCTCTGATTGGCTAAGGCTGATATCAGAGTGCGCGCGAGAAGCGATGCTACGCGAGAAGCGATAATATTTCTTGCTATGAGCAATGCGAGTAGATGGCATAGTGAAAGCTTTGAACAAAGCGAGTTGCATTGATCAACTTTTATTTGCTGTCAGAATTTACAATGATTTAATACTACAAATTAGGCCAGTAGTGAGAGCATGCAACTCAGAGAGCGTGAGTTTTATTTTCTGTGATTATTGTGAGCGCAATTCCTTGAGAGCAGCGAGTTGCATTGTTATATTTCAGTTATTAGAGTGGGCGTGATAGATTCAGACGAAAAATATTTTGCTACAAGAGCAAAGATTAATTTTGATAACAAAAATAAAGAGTCCACCCACTCAACCGATATCGAAATGAAAAAGGAAAGAAATATATTTCAATTATATGGGTGATTCTTTTTGAAACCGAACGGTTTTAAAATTCACCATATTTGATTCAAATAAAAAAAAATCCGAAATTAGATCTCGACACTCCCTGCAAAAAGTGATTTTCGGTTTTGCAAAAAAAATTTTTGTTAATTTTTTAAACAATTTCAAAAATCGTCAAAAACGAAAATATGGAACATAAGGGCTTTTTAAAAACTTGATTTCTCAGGTTTGGTTTATCGGACAGGTCTCGTGTTGATATTGCTGAATTAACTGTATCTATCACAAGTCCAAATTTAAAAACTTTATAAATTGTTTAATAATATTTAGTAATTGTGGCTAAAGTTTATATATAATTTTTTCTCAGTGATAACCACTGCTACTCAGTGCTAAGAATATACATTTTATTGCCCTTAACATAACTTAAATTACGGTGCTTTCAAAAAGATTTACAATTTATAGTTTAAAAACTATAAATTTTTGAAGTTATAAACAAATAAAAATATGCCCTTAATTAAAGCTATGTGATTGAAACTTGGCAATTAAGCTTTATATTTATCAAGCTTTTCAAAAATGTCCACTTCTCGCAGATCGAGCGTCTATATCAAATCTCGGTTTTTTGCAAAACCGAAAATCACGTTTTTGTGGGAGTGTCAAGATCTAATTTCGGATTTTTTTTTATTTTAATCCAAAATGATGAATTTTAAAACCGTTCGGTTTCAAAATGAATGACCCATATTGATGATTTACAATAAGAAGCTAAAAATGCAACAAAAATTACTTTCGATCTGAGCGAGTTCAAGCGAGAAATCGCTGTCGCTTTATCGCATGCACTCGCATATCACTCCGCCCTCACTCTGACACCTTTTGAGCGATTGCTTTAAAAAAAAGGTTGCAGTGGTTTATCGCGCGTTCTCGCCCAATATTATCGCATCGCTTCTCGCGCGCACTCTGACATCAGCCTAAGGCTTTCTTGTAAAGTTTTCAGATTTTTTTGAAAAAATGTATTGTTGTTAAAGTTTTAATCTCAATGTTATGTTATTTTATGAAATTTTTCAAAATTTTCATAGGACCTAAGACTATTATGAAGATTGTATAAATGGCAATTGAAGAAGCAGTCTAAACTAACGGGCTTAGTGGTAAACGAGGACAAGACGAAGTACCTAGTATCCACGCGCAGTGAGTCTAAGCATCGTGGACAATCTGTTACCATGGGAGAGTACAGTTTTAAAGTTGTAAAGGATTTTGTCTACCTCGAAAAGATGATAACACTAGTTTACAAAAAAAAAAAAATAAATGACCCATTTCTACTGAAACTATTTTTAAGTGTAGTTTGCATTGGTAATCTCAATGGATTTCAAAAAATTTTTGGCAACGTTTTTTAAATATCAATTTTTTTCATTTTTTCGGTAGGTGCACTTACATTTTATGCCATATCTCAATTCATAATAGTCAGATGGCGTCAAGCAAGATATGAATCGAAAGGTCATTGACAATTGTCAATAATAACGTAGAACATTGTTTTCAAATCGGTTTAATAGTTTGAATACAATGACCAAAAATATTTCAAAAAATCGATTTTTTGCTCTAAAATGCTAGTGCTCGAAAATGCTAGTAGCTTATAAGTTCTAGTACCGATATACTTAAATGGTGGGAACAAAATTCCTTTAAATACCCAGAACTGTATGAATTATCGAAAGTAGTATTAGCAGTTTATTGTACACAAGTACATAAGTGTCAAGCGACTGTTTTCTTGTGTAAAATTTTTAATTAATCTATTAAGAAACCAATTGGACACAAAAACTTATGATACTAAGCTCAAATGATTTGTAATTTTGTTTTAATTTAAAATGAAAATTTAACCGAATCGCAACCGGACCGCAATAAAAACAGATAGCCGTAACCGAAGCAATTTAATTTGTAACCAAAACCGATATTTGTTTCGGTTTTAATCCCTGTTAACAACTGTTTGGAAGTGCATTGGTCTGAAGTTTGGCAGACTTATGTTGATAAAATGCAATCTTTTGATGAGAGGGAAACAGTTTTTTGATTTGCACTGTTTAATAGACATAAAACCACATAAAAAGTAAACTTACAGCGCGGCGATTGTATACGACTTGTGGGCTTCTTGCGATGCGACGAAGGCGAGGTACTGGCCGAACTATTTGCATTATCCAAAATCTCCTCCTGCAGCTGACGTTGATGATGCTGAGCCTTGCTTAAAATCAAGCGTAACTTGCGATCATTTTCATTTTCCAAAGCTTTGCCCACCAGCGGACAAGCAGAGCTCAAGTATTTGGCCAAAGCGGGCTGTTCACCTACACGAAATTGACGACCACGTCCCTGACTGTACAGCCATTCGGCCTTCAGACTCTCTATGGGATCCACCATATAGCCATCAATGGATTTAAGGCTCATGCACCAGTTCAACACAAAGGGACGATAGTCAAAACCCCTAAAAAAAAAACAAAAGGGTTATGTTACTCTATCTCCAAATAAATCCCAAATTTTAGCTTACTCCGTGCTATTTGTCATCATCACACAGGGATTCTCTGTAATCGAGATGCTCAGCAAATTGTTCAAGTGTGACAAACTACAAATCTCATTCAAATCCGTAAGATTGTTCTTGGCCAGCGTTAGAGTCTCCAGTGAAGTGGGTAAATATTTATCGCATTGTCTTAAATGTGTCAAGCGATTTCCTTGCAAATTGAGTTCCTTCAAGTTACGCAAATACGACATATCCGATATGCAGCCTATGCTATTCTCAGCCAGATTTAAGCATTCCAAGTAAACATTTGTATTGAGATGTTCAATCGCCTTTATATTGTTGCCCTCCAAATTGAGTACACGCAAATGGGGGCACTCCTTTAGACCCTCAATGGAAAGTATGCCATTAAAGGAGAGATTCAGATCGCGCAGGCAATGTAAACGACAGACGCCATACATGCGTAGCAATTGGTTTTTGGCCAGCGACAGCTAAAGAATTACACAAAAACTTTAACCAAATGTAGCATACATCCATTTGTACCCACCGTTTCTATCTTGAGGTACGAATCAATGTTATCTATCTTCTGCAGCTCATTCTCATCCAGTATCAGCTTGCGTATATTATGTGCATCCTCCTGCTTGGGCACCTTCTTTAGCTTCTGCCTGCTTAGGTTTAGTGTCGTCGTCTCCTCGTCGTCGCCGCCGCCTGTTCAAAAGAAACAACAATTTGATGACTTCATCTAGGACTAAATGCGCAGGTGCGTCTTTCCGGCCCTCCGCCTCCCCAAAAGTAGACTGCAAAAATTTCGATGCAGCTGCCGCCGTTCCCAAAAGTCGAAAACTTTCAATCCAAATTCCTTTACTCGAGCCAAACTTACCACTCATAATTTAGCTGTTTTAGGCCAACAAGCGAAATTATTGACGCTAGTGGTGCTAACTCGAATTCCTTTGGTCTGCTTAATTTGGAAAATCAATGTTTGGATTTTTGTTGATAGGCCGAGAATTTTTAAAGTGACCGTCTGCAGTGTAGCCAAAAAATGCCCTCTGTTGGGGCCCCGAAGCCCAGTGGTGCTATTTTAGCTATTTCCCCCACCAGATCTAGCTGTTTTGTATGTCACAAGCAGGAGCCAGCAATTTGAGCTATTTTTTAACATTTTCGGTAGTGTGAAAACTCTGAGAAAAAAGAACTAGAATTAATTTGAAATTGTTTAGCTTTATTGAACGTGTAACATGGTTCTGCTTTTGATACTAATACAAAAAATACCCATTGAAAACAATACCATAAGCATTTATGAAGAATCGATATGAAATTTTAAACATATATTCAGCAGTGTCACAGAAATCTCTAGGGATTTCATCTTCGGTTGGTTCATTTGCTGCAACATATCCAAAACAATAATGTTGTTTACATTTCCAAAACTAATTTTACTTGTCAAAATTGTTTGGGTAGTGAATTTTGCTAAATCTCCTGACAAAACACGAGAGATTTGAAACCAACCCAAAGAGATTTCTGTGACACCGAGAATTGGTTTTGGGGTTGGAAGAGATTTCTGTGACACCGCTGATTATAACTTTCTTTGTATATATTTAAAATGATTCAGACTTTTTCGCGCTTTCCAATTCCATCAAAAGGATTGGGAATAAGTTCTGAATGCCAAGAAACCATTAAAACATTCGGTTGAAATATTTGGCCAACAAGACAGTCGAATGAAGATGAAGGGAAATTCCAAGTTACGAGCCGAATAATACCATTGTTCTACTGACGAATGTTGAATACGGTCACACTAACTTACCGTAAATTTCATAAGAAATATTACGGAATTTTAACATTACAATTAGGTTCGGATTCATAAAACTACTTTGCCAGCTATTGCCACTTTTGATAACTGTTGATACTTGGTCTCGTCATTCCTTTCGTTTATATCAACTTCGGTATGTCCCAACCCTATGGGAACTATATGCGCTAGAACAATATGGGCCAGAACTCTATGGGCTAGAACTATATGGGCTAGAACTCTATGGGCTAGAACTATATGGGCTAGAACTGTATTGGCTTTTTTAGTGGAAAATAGCTAAATGTTGTGACAGTGACTTGTCCAGCTGACGATTGGCAACTTCGATAGCATATCGATAGAAAATCTAGCCTTTTAGCGGAAAAAAGCTATATGTCGTGACCGTAGCTAGATCATCCATGACAGTGACTTGATAGAATGGTCCATTTAACTGTCCTTTGAAAATGAAATTTAAACTTATTTCTTTTCTTCAATCATTTTTAAAGAATTACTTCGAATGAGCCACCTGGATAAAACTTGTCAGAATCTGGTAACACATGCCATTTCCATCTGGCAGCCTATTTGTGTATATTTGAACAAATTACAGTAGATGCTGTGCGTCCATACAATTACATACCGTACTAAATAACGTAATACCATACAATTACATACACACAATGGATAAAGATAAAGGTCAAGAGTACCGCAACGAACTGCGTCAGCATTTCTGCTGCACACACAGGAAGGTGAGTAAAAGTATGACTTCAATTGATTCCCTTTTTAACTTACTCCCATTCAAAAGCAGCCGAAAAATGATTCTCCATCAACTTTGAAGAAGTCCGAGTCACGTTCAAGTAATCAGCGCCTGTGTGCCACTCACAGAACTAAGGAGGAGGCCACATGTTCGCACAAGCATTGCCGCCACAGCTGTGGCTATGCACAGCGTCCACGTCCATGTGAACATGACGATCATTGTGCCCATCAACATGCTCAGCCAGAGCAAAAGACTTCTCGTACATTTACCAAGTACTCACCACTTGGACGCCAGTCGCCACCGCAAAGCAAACCTAAGACGCCAGCAGCTTCTGGTGGAGAGCGTGTGATCGAGTCTTATAAGAATACCAACTTTGACGCCACCGACTCGGAGAGCCCAGCACCACCATCATCACAATCACACAGATGTAAGCATCAGCGCTCGACCAAGGAATCGACCAATTATGTAGAAGAGGCTCGTGCCCATTGTCAGGAGACCACGGCTCGCTTCAAGGCCAAATTTGGCATTACCTCGGATGAGTCCAGCAGCGATTCGAAGAAATCCGGTGTATCTGCTCAAACAGTGATCAGTGCCAAAAGCGGCGATGACTTACGCTCACTTGTGCGCTCTCAGATTGAGCTTCAGGAGGTGGTGGATCAGTCTATAACTCATCTAAGTGGTCTCACCGATAAACTGGTATTGCAAGTGCCATCGGAAACAATTTTGCCTTCTGTGGATCTCTCGAATTTGAGCAGTGCCAGGCTACAGAAGGTGGCTACCAAAACAGCTTCCGTTCGTGCCTCTCCCCGAAAGACACCATCTTTAGCCACTAAAGAACCCGATTTAAAGCTTAGCGTTGACGATATCGTCAGCTCCAAAGTGATTACGCCCGTGATACGTAGAATTCAGCGCATATATCTTTTCAATCTGCGCGAGGAAATGGCCCTAATGGAGGAGCTAGAGAACGTGCCACGATTGGTTAGCGAAGCTTATAAAAATGCTGCAGAGTTTCAGATAAAAAAGAAGTAATTTTTGTATTTTTTAGTGTAGTTCATCTTTGTTGTCCTTTATCAATATATATATTTTTTGTAAGCGCACACGCGCAATCTTAAATCATAGTCATAGACCCAAGTTTATTTTAATAAATTCAAATCAAGCGTGCACTTTCAAACCCACATCTTCACGATAGGCGATCAGCTGTCGTTAGCGTACGCCATTGTTATCGATAACGCGCGCTGGTATTTCTAAGTCCGTATTTGCTATGAACTTCAGCTAATACAGTAGCAATTTCATTGAGAATGAGTATTAGAGAACAAATTTGTGCTGCCTCAATTTTGGTGGTGCTAAACGATTGTGCCCAAAAAGATGCTTTATAGTGCCAGTATGAAATCACAATGGTTAAAACGAGACAGACGTATTCTTAAATGTATCCAGAGAGCGTACGTGAGAGCAAACAGGTGACCAAATGTATCCAGATTTCCGACAGAAGCGGTGTCGACTTCGCAATCGTTCAGTCTAGATAACCTAGTCTATGGCAATTTCCTCATGTATGTGGGAAATATAAGTGGTATTCCTGAAAGTGATTTCCTTTTGATTTTGATTTGATTTAGATTTCGTCGAACAGCTGTTCACAGCTGCTTTATACCAGAGAACGGCTTCGTTCGATTACACAGTGCCACAAAAATGCATTTTTTTTTAATGCCTGGGGACCGGGACCAATAAATTATTAAACTAGAGGCATCAGGGAGCAACACGTCATAGCCAGTTTTTCTCGATCACGTCAAGTTCGCGTTTAATGGGCACATTTATACTAGCAACACACTGCTACAACATCTGTTACTGGTTAAAAAAGGTGAGGTAAAATTTAGGAAAATTCACCAAAGATGAAGAGAGTCACAACAATTGTTATACTAAATTCCCGCCTCCAATGGACAAGCGGTTAGTACCCCGCCCATAGAGGTCCAACTTAGAAAATGGAATCAATGGAAAACCACTCGATAGAATTTTGTAAGATTTTAAATATATTGTGATGCTGACCAATAAAATGTGCCCTTAAGAGATGGTAACATGCATCGAAAAACCGCGATAGCGGGTACCACATTTGACATCACCCATTATCGAGTCCATATAGGCCATAAACTTGCATACTCAACATGTTTGCTGCAGAGTTTTATTCGAATCAATTGTTGGCACTCTGATTATAATCATGTTCGACTTCATTCAAATCAACGACGATTGTTTAGCGTGAGCAAATATTCACCTCGTATGATTAAACTCTTGCAAAGACGCATAGGCAGTGACGTCGCTGCTGACAGCTATGAAAAAGAGAGAGATGGAAAGAGTGGCCGGTCAACGCTAAGTTTTGTTCGATGGAACACATAAACGTCAGATTAAAAAACTCTAGCTCAACCGCTCGATGCGACTGCCGGTATGAGCTGAATATATTCAGCACTGAGTTCTGTTCGATGAATAAATATGAACATACACGTTGGATCACATAACGCCGCTCGATGCGATTGCGTTGTGAGTTAAATATATTCAGCTCTGCGTTTTGTTGATTGATTAAATGTGAGTAAGAATTTTTGTGTATGAGCTAATCAAGAAAAAAATGATTTTTGCAGCTTTCTGCTCCATACAAAACTTCCAGTGTGCCCAGAAAAAGTGAGGAAAGTAAGGTCATACTAATTGATTTCGCGAAATCAGCCTGGAAGCTGATTTCGTTTTGATTTGTATTTGTATTTATTTAATAGAGTTGACAAATTTAGTTGTCAACATTATATAAAATTTTTTTTTTTTTTAAATATTGTTAATCCTAATCCCGCCTCCGTCCGATTTAGGAGAACATTTTTATGATGTGCTCCGACTCACATCAGGTGGGCGGAGGCAAAGATTTACAATCTCTGGGAAGATAAGTATATCTAAATATTAGAAACATTTTCCAACATCGAACCCTCAGAATTTAACAAATGGTATAAATCGTTATACAACGTGCATATAATTCGAAACGGGTCGTGAGATTCGAAATTAGATCTACTTATATATTAGAAAATTGGTCGGAACTGTCGTGTAGAGCTAGCTGGGATTGAAAAGTTAATATGGCTCAAAAGAAAACAAGAATCAATATGGCCATTTATTAGTTTATGAAGGAACATAACTCCATGACAGATTCTACGATCTTGCAGAGACGGTAGGCTTAATAGACGAAGTCTGTCCACATACGATGGCAGTCGACGGTGTTGTTCCCATTTTAGTCCACGTAAGGCGAACAGGAGAAATTGCTTCTGCACCGACTCAATAAGGCCCTGGTATGTTGCATACTGTGGTGACCATACGCATGAGCAGTACTCAAGTATAGGTCGGACAAGTGAGACGTAAAGAATCTTAGTGGTGTATGGGTCATCAAACTCTTTAGACCAACGTTTAACAAATGCGGACACCCCTTTGGCTTTGCTAACGATAGTCCCAATGTGATCAGAAAAGTTCATATTATGGCTGAATAATACGCCATGGTCTGTTACAGCATGTATGCGCTCCAGGTTGTGCGGGCCCAGGGAATAGTTACCCATAAATGGGGCAGAGCGGTAAAAGGACATAGCACTACATTTAGAGTGGTTAAGGTACAGCAAGTTGTTAATGCACCAAGATTGAAGGTGGTTAATGTCGTTTTGCAACAGACAATGTGAATCGGGGTCTGTGAGCAGCATACAAATTTTTACATCGTCTGCATACATCACCACATGAGAATTTTCAATGACAGAAGGAAGGTCGTTTATGAATAATCCAAAAAGCAACGGTCCTAGGTGACTCCCTTGAGGAACTCCGGAAGTGACGTAAACACACTTAGAGAGAGTGTTGTTAAATAAGACTTTTTGTATGCGGTTTGCCAAGTACATTGAAATCCAGTTGACCGAAGGGTTAGGAAAACCTAAAAGTGATAATTTCTCTAAAAGCAAAAGGTGATTAACTGAATTAAATGCCTTGCTAAAATCTGTGAAAATAACATCTGACTGATTTTTCAGCTTGAATCCGTCCCTTATTATGGAAGTAAACTCGAGAAGATTTTTTGATGTAGACCGGCGCTTCGTAAACCCGTGCTGTGATGGAGACATAAGAGAGCAACATTGGTGCTGCAACTGAGAAGTTATAACCAATTCAAAAAGTTTGGGTATGGCACAAAGTTTTGCTATCCCACGATAGTTCTGAATATCAGTTTTACTTCCTTTTTTATGAAGTGGTAAAATGAAGGATTCCTTCCAGATATCCGGAAAAAAGCTGTGGTGTAGAGATAATTGAAAAATTTTAGAAAGAGGCTTGCATAAAGCATTTGCACAATTCTTGAGAACACAGCTAGGAACTTCGTCCGGACCGGAAGAGAAGGAAGTTTTTACAAGTTTAAGATTTTCCAACACAGTGCTTTCGTTAACAACTGGCATAAAGGAGTGTGACCGTTCTTTGTTGTTGTTTGTTTTCATTCTAGTCAGACTTCAATATGGCGAGCGAGGTAAGTTATCAAGATGATTTAAAGTTTTAATAATGAAAAAATTATTTAATGCCATTTAGCATACATACGAGCCTCTTGAAGAGAAGAAGGACCAGAGCCATAAAGTGGACAGAGGCAAAAGCGCTCGAGTTTTTAGAGCTTGTGGTTGACATGGTCAAAGATGTGGCAGAGTCGCTGGAGGTATTGTACAAGAAAAGTTAATTTTGTGTGTTTTGTATATAAATTATATGAAATTATTTGATTCTAGAAACTAACAGCTCAAAAATTTTGGAAAAGTTAATTGAAAACTCCGTCCACTTCAAAGATGTGAACTACATGAAGCTGAAAATCAAAATGCGAGACCAGTACACAGTTGCTTGCAAGTGGAGAGCCAACATTGGAGCCGGGTTATTAGCAGAAGACAAATCTCAAACTTTCGTAGGTCAAGTATACAATCCAATGGAACAAGAGCTTTGAAAAATCATTTTAAATTTACAGACCGTATGCTGGGACAGATTTTGGGGAAAGAAAGAACATCGAACCGCAAGGTGTAGTGAACTCCCTAGACTGCGATGTTTTGGAAGGATATGAGTATCTCTTAGAGCACAGGCAGAACATTAACGCCATAGACGTATCTGAGTTTCTTGATGAATCACAAACTTGCTCAACCAGCCGGAAAAAGAAACATATTATAGTGAAACAGTCACGTCTGGTTTAGAAAAGGAAAAGTTGATATGGGATCGGGGAAAGTTCGAGAAAGAGCTATGGAGCTGCAGAATGAAAAGGGGAATAGAAGAATATGAAATGAAATGAGTAAATAAAAATGCTAACATAATGAAAATGAAATCTAGAAGACCTTTATTTTATATATTCATTAGCAGCAGTTTTCTTAATGGATGCTCCTTCGCCGTTAGATCCAAGCCGAAACAACACGATCATGAGTTGCACATGAACTGGAATTGCAAACTGCTTCGTGGGCCAGTAAAAACATCATTATTTTCGATGAGTCCCAAAATTATATTAAAGCTCTCCCAGTTTACCCTTATCAATTGTTTGAATCTAGCTTCGTTCAAATTTGGGAGCACTTTATTGGTAAGTTGGGTGCATTTGGGGACAGAATGCTTAATGTTGGGGATTCCATATCTGCACAGTTGTCCCATAATGTTGTAAGTCACAATTTCTTTCAGAATTTCATACTGTCTCTTCCTCTTAAGATCTGCAAAATTAAATGAGGTATTTTACGTGACCATAAACAAATGAATAATTGTTCTCACTTTTGACATGTGGCGAACATTCCAAAACTGCAAAAATGTTTTAACACTTTCTTTTGGCATTTTGTGATTTTCTTCTTTGTTTACTTCTGCGCCAATTGTCAATCAGATCGATCACACTAACAGCTGTTCACAAGTCTAAATCAAATGACTGCGCAAAAAGGGTTGCTCCGTCAGCTGATTTAGATTTGCTTTCACGAAATCAAAATCAAATCTAATTCGCTTTCAGGAATATCACTCTAATCTCTTAGATCGACGATGTCAGTTACAATCTGATTAAGCATATATATTCGGCTGGAGAAACCATAATCAAACAAAATGTGGATAAATAATTTTATTTCGTAGTTCGTTTTTTTTTGAGTTCGTTAACCACCCTTCAGGGCAGAAGCCTTAAATCTAGTTGATCTCTCCTCCCCGTCAAAGAGTCACCGTTTCCATATAACGCTCAAACGATTGCGCAATAATGGTATGATCCGGGGCCAGATGCGTATCCGCCATAATAGCCAAACGGTATTTATCGCCAAATCGATGCAGATTTAATGAGAGGCACGTCTTGGACTGGGGTGGCCTAAACAGTAGTACATCCTGAACACGCTGGCCCCAGGCCGATTGAAACTCAGATGTGGCCCCATAGATCTCCGTTATGGTAATGGGAAAATTGTAGGAGAAGAAATTGATGAAGATTTTGGTAAGGACATGCGGTACCAAAGCGGTAAGCAGGCTGTATTTGGTTTGTCCTATAGACGCCAGATAGATCATAATCTGCTGCTGTCTTATGCGTTCCACTATCTCATGCAATTGCTGGGCATGCTCCGTATTGGGTAGACGTAAGGGTAATTGTAAGAAGACCACACCGCCCACATGATCAGAGGTCTCACCACTGCGATCGGTGAAATAACCCTTGGCTATGGTGCGACAGGTGGTGTTCAGCAAAGAAGGTACAGGAGCCAGGTGGGCAAACGTATTGAAATAGTCATGTACGGCTCCAGCCAGACAGGTTAAACTGAAGTCCGATTCACGTAGCTGTTCATCAAATTTATTACCCTGACGTTGACGCATTTGTGTGCCATCTATGGATCGACTGAAGGACACAATTTTCCTGCCCGCATACGACATTTGATGGAGAATATTAAGCTCTCGCGTGGGTTGTACAAAGAGTACTTCATAGATATTGCGTGGAGCCTTGAAGAGTTCCCAACAAATTTTCAATGCCTCCAACTGGGCATAGATCAGCAGTGGCACATACAAATGCAAACGTGCACAATAGGTGGAACTGTAGCTGGTCTGACCCTTCATTAAGACATCCCTCAAAGCCAAGATTTCACAATAGAAATGATAGGGCAACAGCACCACATGATTAAAATTCAGTCTCCACACAAATCTCGTCCAAACCTTGGCCAAATTCGAGGGTTGCAAACTGTTAGCCAAAGCAGTTCGTGCCAGCGACCAGCTCAGATTACGTTGCTCCAACTCTCTCAGCAATAACAGCCTAAAAGTCTCCAGACGACCCACATCATTGCGATAGCCACTGGAGCGACGTTGCAGCTTTCCACGCAGTGCACGTATACGCCAATAGCCCACCATTACATTGACGCACACTATCAACACCAGGGATAACAACTGGCTGAGATTCTTTACCAGCACACTGCACGTGGGACCATCGGGTGTTTCCAAGGATTCAAATTCGTATATAAACTGCTGCCAGCGACAGATGATCGAATGAATCACATGATCCATTAGTTTGCGTATATGCTCCGGCTGACGCACAAAGTGAGAGAGCTGCTGCTGCGACGACGATGACGACGACGTCGCCTGACCAAATGACAAACCATCCTGTAGACTTATAAGCGACTTTTTCTTACGCTCCTCAGTGTCCTGCAGCAATAACATTTCACTAACATGCAAATCCTCCTCCTCGGCTATGATCAAATGATGCAATTTGATGAGTATGTAATACGGTTGCAAAGTATCCGAATTGGGTATGACTATCACCTGCCATTGGGGCAGATCGGAGGGTATGTACTTGGTGGCCAATTCACTCACATAATCCTGAATGTTGGACTCGCCGACAGGACGGCCGCGATACTTGTGAGTGCTGAGCAGTACATGATTGTTGATGTTGAAGCCGCTGAAAGAATCAAATAAAGTTATTGGAAAACTATTGCAAAGTTTTTGAAAAAAAAATAAGTATTTGATGGTGCAGAGATTACCTAAACTTTTAGCAGTTCCCAACTGATCTAAGCAATGATTGTATGGAGAGGCAGTTGGCAATCATGCTTTCTTCAGCAAAAAGCCTTCTGAAGAGTCGTTAGGGATAACGATGAAACAGTTCTGTAAAGGCAACCAGCTCTTTTTGGTGGTACAATGCATAAGTTGTTTACAAGTTGTGAACAAACGCAACTTTTTCGGACCTAGAGCCAGCCAACTCACACTAATTAAACATTAGAAAGGTCGCCAAATAAATTTCAAACTGATTAAAGCAATAATTGTAAGGAGAGGTAGTTAGCAATCATGCATTCTTTAGCAAAAAGCCTACTGATGATTGAACTGGGAGGTACATGAAACAGTACTGTATAGACAACCAGCTCTTTTTTGGTGTACAATACATAAGTTATTGAACAAACGTAACTTTTTGGGACCTCGAGCCTGAAAAAACTGCACCAAAAATGGAAATGTTATAAAATTGAAAAATTTAATTTGTTGGAACCAATTGGCTTAAAGATTTTTCCTTCCGACCTTCCTCTTTGTTTCTCAAAGAATTACCTCCCCTTGTTTAAAAATATAAAGCCAACTGATAACACTATTAGCTATGCTCTCATCTCTTACAAGCTCGTCACTAAGAAGCTGAAGGCATTTGGGCCACCACCACCAACCTGCCCACAGCAAATGGGAAATATTGTGGAGACTCTCTTCCCTCAGCAAGATCTCATCCAGCGATAAACCGTACCGCATTCGCCAACAGAAACACCTCCTGTAACGGTGGAAGAGGTGCTAGCTACAGCCAAACGGGTGAAGAAAGCAAAGGCCACCGGACCTGATGGAATACCCAACAAAATCATTAAAGCAGCCCTACAGAGAAACCCAGATGCCATTGCCATGCTATACACTACATGCCTTAAAGAAGGAACTTTCCCGAGAAGATGGAACACGCAGAGACTGATGCTTATCCCGAAGGGAGATAAGCCAGTAGACGAGCCAGACTTCTACAGGCCGCTCTGCATGCTGGACACCACTGGAAAGATTCTAGAGCGCATTATCCACACGCGAATCGAAGCTGCAGTGGGGAGCTATTTGTCCCCGATGCAATTTGGATTTCGGAAGAAACGGTCTACCATAGATGCGCAAACTGAGCAAACTGCGAAACGGCTAGCCAAGCAATTGAAGGGGACCGTTGGCTGTACGGCGCAAAAGAATACTGCCTAGTATCGACTCTCGATATAAAGAATGCTTTCAACACAGCTAAATGGAGCTGCATACTGAGTGCCCTTGAGAATGCCAGAGTCCCAGCATACCTCAACAAAATAGTAGCCGACTACTTTAATGAACGGATGCTGCTCTATGATACCGACCTCGACTCTGTTACTTACGCAGTAGCTGGAGGAGTTCCACAAGGATACGTACTAGGGCCATTGTTATGGAATGTAATGTACGTTGGTGCACAAGGTGCGAACCTCATTGGCTTTGCGGACGATATCGCCTTAACCGTCGTGGGCAAGACCTGCAATTTAGCGGTGAACATAGTCAGCCAGTGGCTTAACACAGCAGGACTAGCACTGGCGGCTCACAAAACTGAAGCGGTGCTGATCAGAACTAGAAAGAAGGTACCATACCATAACCTCACGGCCACACCTGAGGTACCTAGGGGTCACTATTGACCATAGGTTTAGCTTTAAACAACACCTCATAGATGCGAGCAGCAGGGCAAGCAGGACTGCAGCATCACTATCACGAATTATGGCCAACAACAGAGGGCCAAAGCAACCGAGGAGGAACTTGCTGGCAAGCGTAGTAAGCTCCACATTACTATACGCAGCGCCAATATGGGCAGAAGCAACAGCACATAGCACGGACATCCGCTCTCGACTATGTGCCCTCCGAGTAAACTGCGCATTTTGCACCGTCTCCCTATGATCAGTTTTAATCATAGCTGGCATCATTCCACTTGACCTCATGGCCCAGGAAGCAGTAGAGATCAGGTCTCGATCAATCTCTGGTCCATTGACGGACTATAGAGCCGAGCTGCGCAGACAAACCCTACTGCACTGGCAGAACCGATGGACAAATACCACAAACAGACGCTGCAGACTTAAGAAGATGGCTGGACAGAAGACATGGTCATATCGACTACTACCTGACGCAACTTTTGACGGGACATGGGTGCTTTAGATCCTATTTGCATAGATTCAAGCACGCAGACAGCCCTTTCTGTACTCACTGTGCGCAGAACATGTATTCTTTGTCTGTTCACAAATGAAAGAAATGACCTAAGCATTCGGTTGGGGAGGTTACCAGCCGTTTGTAACCTGGTAGACATCATGCTTGAGTCAGAACACAATTGGTCAGCGGTAAGCAATATGGCCTCAGTAATACTCAAGCGACTGCGCAGCGCTGAAAGACAGCGCAATGGCTTAAATCAGAGATGGGCATGCACACATATCGTCACACTTTTCACACGCATACAAGCACAATTTGCGTGCGCCGCATTCGTGTTCTATAAATAGCTTTCAATGCTTATAGCGTACGTGTGATTTTGTGCAGTCGGCCGCGGCAGAGGTCCTATGCACACGCTGCCTCGTGTGCATTGGAACGTCGCGACGCGCCCATCTCTGGTTTAAATACAAGGAGAAAATCCTAGATGAGCCTTGGGCATTCCCCCCGGCGAAGTAATACCTAACGGTGGTGCCGCCGGTAATCGGGAGGGGGGTGGAATTTTTAGTGGGGTGAGCTAGCGCAAGTCCCACACTTCGCTCACGAGTCCTCGGTGCCGAGTAGGCTTCCAATGCTTTAAACCACCCTCAATATCACAAAAAAAAAACCAAAAAAAATCACACACACCCAGGCATCCAAGACACAAACACGCTTTCATTAGTAGAAGACACTTTGGTAGTCGGCCCTCGACAAAAAGGTCAGTGAAAGACATGAGCAAAACAGAAAAGAAAATAGCGGTCTGTGGTTGAGCCAAAACAGCTATTGAGCAAAACAGATTTGGAAGTGTCTTTTCGCAACCTTTTTGCCTTGTGTCTGTAACAGAACAGTTTTTTGGAGACACGCTGATACTGATCAAGTGGTTCCCCCGGCTGGTCCTTTTTTTATACCCTTGCACAGTAGGCTGGATGGAAAAATTTTTGGCATAAAGTCGAATTTTTCGTGACAAAATTTTTTGATTTTGGCTATATATTATTAAAGTGGATACCTTAAGTACCACAATTCAAAAAATAAAAGTTATCGAAATGCAACCGTGAGCTTTTACCAGGGCTGCAAAGTCTGAACTTCGCTGTTCTGTTTGTTTACCAAAAAAAGCGGGAAAATAAACCACAACTTTGCAATATAAGAGATTGGCAGCTGACCAAAAAATTTGTGTGAAATATGGAAAATACAGCTAAAGGTATGTAATTTGCAAATAATATGTTACAAGTGTGTTCTATATGTTTATTTTTAACTTGTTTTTGTGACGTCCTTAGCCAGAGAAAACCTAACCAAAACACCTGTGCACTGTGGAGTTAAAACTTTCGCCCACTTTCGGCCAAAATCTAATTATGTTAATGTATTCTTGAAAGTGTGCACTTTAACTTGTTATTAACACTTTTTGCCCGATTTTGCCCGTTCTACGTCAATTTTCATATTTTTAGGAAAGATTGAGTTCAGCCATGCGACCCTTCTCGATGTATGGCTTGCCGATAACAGGAAAGACAAAGCGATTTCGGATTGGATTTTTGAGCAAGGCCACATACAAAATAAAAGCGTCGAGACAAAAAATAATATTACTAAAAAAGTCACAAATTTTACACGCTTCATACTGAAAAACTTGCCCAAGTGCAACAGAACAATCTCCAATTTTAGGTTGAAGCACTCAAATTGGCTTTCGGCGACAATGACGTTTACTTTGGACAGCGATGAAGTGGTAACTCCCGGCAACAAGGCCTTGTAGAGGTTATATTAAAATTGTCCAGATGTTTGTAACGCATAGAATGAAGCATCTCCGATCAGCATGACGAGCTGAGTTGATATAGCCATGTCCGTCCGTCCGTCTGTTTCTATGCTATCTCCTCCGTCAGTTTTAAAGCTATCGTAACCAAACTTTGCTCGAAGTCTATTGGTACAAAGACGCTGCACATTTGTCGGAACCGGCCGGATCTGATGACTATAGCATACAGCTGCCATTCGGTCGAAAAAGTAGTTCTAGTGAGAAAAACTTTTTTGTCTTCAACCCGAACGTCCCCAAACCTTGTATTTACTAGTTTTCTATGCTTTTATATAATTCCACTAAGTATGATGAAAATCGGACAATTATATAGTAAAGCTGCCATACATAAGATGGGTCTGAAATAAAGTCTTAGTAGGAAAAACTTTTTTGTTTTCAATGCTATCGCTCCCAAACTTGTTACTGATCAATATAAGCTACCACACAATTCTGCCAATTTTGATTCAAATCGGATGACTATAGCGTATAGCTGCCATAGGAACGATCGGTCGAAAAAGTAGTTCTAGTGAGGAAAACATTTTTGTTTTCAATGGTAGCGTTTAGATCATTTCCAGTTATGAATATTATCGGGCTTTACACAATTTTGGAGAGTTTGGTCAAAATCGGATGAATTTATCTTATAGCTGCCATATAACAAACTGGCAAGCAGATTGTCAAAGTAGTGGCGCCATCTTTTGCTGAGTTTGGGAACAAGCTGCAAGGGTATATAAACTTCGGTCGAGCTAAAGTTAGCTTTTCTCTATTTTTAAGTGGTGTGTTTGACCCTTGTCAGCAACCCTAATTAAATTTAATGTTGTGTAGTGAATACGAACGCAAAATTAGGATCGTGGTCGAGTTTGAACATGATGAAATAAAATACAAAAATACAAAACTGCTTGAGTCCTTAAAGAAAAGGGTTTTCCCTTAAAAAGTTCAACAAGACAATGAACCACAATTCTTACCAGTCTACAACAAAAGATGGTCCAACAACTAATGTCGTTTTTCATTGTATATTTTTTTCTTATATTTCAGAAATCATAGTTCAAAATTTGTTCAAAATTAGTTCTATTTTTTTCTATTTAAAGTTTGAGCTGAATTAATGACCACACTACGTATGAGCGATATTGTAACGAATGTTTAGAAATGAAGTTTTTGGTCCAATAAAAACTGTTTTCAGCATAAAATCGCATCAACTCACCTGCTGTCATTCACCCACGCATAATGACCCCAACATGTGACCAATTTCTGTCGCAACTTGGGAAATCGCAGCAGCCCCGTCCTATCCCTCAGCTCCGTCAGTTGCATGGCATACGCTCGCTTAATACGCTCAAAGTCACACGGTCCCTCCACCTGTAGCAGAAAATGAAATATGCCCGCATTTTTGGGTGTATCAATCAGGGTGCGTATCTTCTTCGATTTGGAAATGGTGAGATTGGGATATTTGATGCTCAGCACATAGTTGGACAGCTCGTTGACAAAATGGGCACCTGCCAGAGAGAAGAGCCATATAAATACAATTGATAATTGATAATCCCTCCCAGCGACGAAGTCTCGTTATGTTCTTATCGTTTGTGCAAATTTTATGAGTAATTCACTTGGTCAAGGTTCGCTTGGTGTCGCGTTCGTCTGGGTTCCGTGAAAGTGCAACAGGTAATAGATTATTATTTATAAACAAAACAAAAAGCGCTTATCGCTTCGATGGCAGAAGAATTTGGTTAGACAGAGAGAGAAAGAGAGAGGGAGAGAGGCACATCCTTCTGAAACGGTTAATCAACCCAGAGAGTCGGTTGTGTTTGATGTTTTGATTTATGAGGCAGGCCAGGCTTATCTTTAGAGGTGTAGAAGGGGGCGGGGGGGGGGGGGGAGTAGCTACTTACAGAGAAATGATAACAGCAGCAGCGGCAGCAAAAGCAGGGCCACAACAAAGCAGAACAAAGTCTTGAGAAATGATTTCAACTCCTGCCACAGACTAGAAGAATTCGGATGGATAATCAGTTTTGTTTTTTATATGGGGGGGGGTTTTCCCAAAAACTCTCACCTTTCCATTGTGTACTATAAGTAGATCTCTACCACTCACTCTCTCTCGCTCTCTTTGCGTGTTTGCACAACCGTTCGCTTTGCTAGGCTAGACACAACTGATCCAAAGCTGAAGCTGGCTGAGGCATTTGCCTGCTGCTTAAGCTGCTTATCAGTAAAAACATGAAAGAAAAAAAACCGTTGGCTCTCACACTCAATTGGCACTCACAGCGGAACTAGTAACTAGTTCATTAGGTGTCGTCTGCAAAGGACTCTCTCTCTCTCGCTCGCTTACTTGCTCTTGCTCTTCGGTGGACTTGGCTCAGTCGTTTGCTGGCTTTCAAAGCTGTCGGTTGTCATTTCGTTTTGTTCGTTCGTTCGTCCGTGGATTTTGTGTTTGGTTGTTGTTGTTGTTGCCGCCGCTGCTGCTGCTGCTTTGCATTGCCTATCTCCTCTCCCATAAGTGTGTGTGTGTGTGTAAAAATGTTGAAAGCCAGCCGCCTGGCCCGTGCATACTTTCGGGCGCACTGAATAATGATTTTTGTGTGTGAAAATTTTGTGGTGCGTGCTGAAAAATGAAAATGAAAATTGAATTTTCATTATATACCCGTCGTAACAGTGAATTAAGCGTAACATACAAAAACTTGTGATGTGCCACTCACACATACGCAAACACATACACATACACAGGGACAAGCGACGACAGATTTTTGGCCCATGAATGAATTGACATAAAACTTGACAAGCCAGAGCAAAAGCTCCCACTCACTCACTCTCCATTCACACACACACACACACACACACACACTCAACACACACAACACACTCTCTCTCTCACCCATGTGCCACATTTAAAAGCATATAAAAAGGCAATTTTCAAAAGATTTCTTAAAGAAATAGAAACTCCCCTTGGAACGTGCCGCGCATCAAAAAAAAAAAAAACAAAAAAAAAGGTGGGTCAAGTGTAAATTTATTTAACTAGTTGTATACACGAAACACGCGCCACCCAACTAACCAAACGCCCACGCGACTCCAAGCCAAATTGTAGCATGCTTTTCAGCGTTTGCCCTTGCCTTGCTCTCTGCTCTGCTTGCTGTTGTTGCTGTTGTTGTTGTTGTTGTATATAAAAATAAATTATGGGCATGTCCCAAAAATAGCACCAGGGATTACACACACTTTCGACTAAGATCGCGCGCTGACTGCTGCAGCAGCAGCATAAATCATTTTTTAGCCAAATGTCAATGTAACACTTTGATTCACACACATACAATAGAGCGACCCCCATAGTCATTGCATAGAGAGGTGTCTAGGTGAAAGTTGATCATCTATTTAAATCCTGCTTCCTGCCTCTAAATACTTGGTTAAGTAATTTTACAAGGGCTGCAAACCATCTACAAATCGGCAGGATTTCACTCCGGGGCTCGAGCCCGCGAAAGTTTTTGGGTTTGGATTCACAGATCGGGTTCGGAATGTCGCTGAACCTAGGTTCAGGTTAAAAAATAACACAAAACAACAAAATTAGACTTTTTTCAGTATATTGAAGTGCCGGTGGTGATTCTATATGATTTGTGTGTCTGTTTTCAGAAATGCTCCATCACGTCGAGATTTTTAGTATTTTTGAGCTTTTTTTTACTCTTTTTATACGCGTTTTGTGAAGAACCTATACTTTTGTTTTGACTATCGTAAAGAACTACTCCTTAACTTTGAAATAACCTATCCCAAACAATTCTACGATTTTTTCCAATGAAGATATTCCATTTTAATTCAAAACCCAATATAATGTTGCGCATGCCTAAGTGTAATTTGCCCACTTTTTAAAAAAGGAGACCCTGCATTTTGCGCCAACTACCGTGGGATCAGTCTCCTTCCCATCGCATATAAGATTCTGTCGTGCATTATTTGTGAACGTCTAAAGCCGCTTATTAGCACACTGATCGGACCTTATCAATATGGTTTCAGACCTGGTAAATCCACCACAGACCACAAATTCACATTACGACAAAGCCTGGAAAAGACCTATGAGAGAAATATCAAAATCTACCATCCTTTTGTTGACTATAAATCAGCATTTGACACACCGATAAGGTCAAGGTTCTTTGACGCTCTGTCTACCTTTGGTATACCAGCAAAGTACGTTCGACGAGAAGCACTCGAAGCTCCGTCAAAATAGGAAGGAACCTCTCCGAACCATTTGATACCAAGAGAGGTTTCAGGCAGGGTGATACCCTATCGTGTGACTTCTTTAATCTACTGATGGAGTATATACTGCGCCAGTGCCCAAATGACAACAGATCGGGCTCATTTCTTTATAAAGATCTAATGCTACTCGCATACGCCGATGATATTGACATTATCAGCAAAAACGAACTGGCGGTAAGCAGGGAGTTTTCAGAGATTGAGAAGCAGTCTAAACTGATGGGCTTAGCGGTAAACGAGGACGAAGTACCTAGTATCCACGGACAAGAAGTCTACGCGTCTTGGACAATTTGTTACTAGGGGGGAGTACAACTTTGAGGTTGTAGAGGATTTTGTCTATTTGTACCTAGGTACTTCCAAACACTGGGTTTGGGTTGTGTTTGTTTTAGTTATTAACATAGTCTTCTTTGTGGAAACCTTATATAAACGTAAAAGTTATTAATCCGCCTCTACTCGAACTTTAACTCAGTATCTTCTGCGCACTGAAACACACAGACCACCGCTTTACCATCGAGCGTCAACTGTTAGTCAGTCGCAGTATGAGAGCTCAGATTTTTGCAGGCTGAGTTCTTACTGCAACTGGGTGACCCTAACAATTGACACCCGGCGGTAAAGTCGGCAATGTGTCTTAGAACGAAGAGGCCATGATTCAAGTCCCAGGAGGGGGGTTTTTATACCCTTGCAAAGGGTATTATAATTTTGCCCAGAAGTTTGCAACGCATAGAAATATTCATTTCCGACCCTATAAACTATATATATTCTTGATCAGGGCGACGAGCTGAGTCGATTGAGCTTTGTCCGTCTGTCTGTCTGTCTGTCCGTCTGTCTGTGTGTCTGTCCATCTGCAAACTAGTCTCTCAGTTTTAAAGCTATCGAGCTGAAATTTTGCACAGAGTCTTCTTTTTACTGAACGCTGCTAATATGTCGGAACCGATCGGATCGGATGACTATATCTTATAGCTGCCACAGGAACCATCGGTCAAAAAATGGGTCTTACAGAGAAAAACTTTTTTAGTTTCAATGTTAGCGTCCTCAAACTCGTCCCTTATTAATATTATATGCTTTCAAACAGATTTGCAAACTTTGGTCAAAATCGGATGACCATATCTTATAGCTGCCATAGGACCGATCGGTCGGAAAATGGGTCTTAGTGAAAAAAATTTTGTTGTTTTCAAGTAAATCGTTCTTAAGGTTGGTGATTATTAATATTAAACGCTTTCAAACTAATTTGAAAAATTTGAAAATCATCTAGAATCACCACCATCCCTTCAATTTACTGAACCTAGGCAACACCTAGGGCCGTTTTCTCATGTTGGTGTTTTTGCAAATCTAGGTGGATTTGCTGCATTTGCTTTGCTCATGTTTAATGCTAACCATCTAGCTGAATTTCGTAGCAATCTACTTCATCCTCATTGATTTCAAAACCATTTACATGCTTATGCAAATTAAGTATTTTTATGTATCCGCGCATATGGTCAGACTGAAAAATATTTGAAAACAAAAAACAGCTGCTGCTAAAAACAGAAAAGTCTGAATTGTTATTAAGTAAACCAAAAATGGAAAATATTTGATGTGCCTTTAATATACAAGAACACCTGCAGACATTGCTGAAATTACAGATGCACATTCTGATTCCTATAGTTTATTGCTTAAGCTAAGTTTACACATCCAAATAATTTGGCTAAATTTTGATAAAAAATAGCCATGATTAAAGATTTTACAGGATTAAAAACTCAAGCTATGGTTCCATACGCAAATAATTTAATCAAATATGGCCGGAAAGTTACTCAATTTGGCCTATAAAGCCCAATTTTCATGAAAATTTGTCCAAATTATTTGCCTGTGTGAACATCGCTTTCGACCTACTGCTTAATCCATCATAGTAACAAGTCGTTCCAAAAGAAAAACCTTCTCCTCCTCTGTAAAATTCTTGCTTTAATTTCTAAAATTGGCGCGCAATAAAAAAAACAATAATTATCCGAGTGCAGCTGTGCTGCCAACCTAGTATTTGACCATTCCAGCCCTCCCGGTGTGACCGTGGCGTAAATGCCCGAATTTATAATCAACCTACATGAGACAACCAATTGAACAAAAACCACCTAGTTGCAAAATCTAGGTGGATTTCGATTTGAACAAAAACATGAACATGAGAAAACGGCCCCTAGTGTTTTTGGCTAAAAATATCACAAGTTTACAAAAAAAAAAAATTAAATGGCCCATTTCTACTAAAACTATTTTTAAGTGTAGTTATGATTGGTGATCCCAAAAATCGATTTCAAAAATTTTTTCATATAAATTTTTTTTTTAATATGATTTTTTTTTTTCATTTTTTCGGTAGGTGCACTTACATTTTAAGCCATATCTCAATGCATAATCGTCACATAGTGTCAAGCAAGATATGAATTGAAAGGTAATAAAAATGTCTACAATAGCGTAGAACTTTGTTTTCAAATCGGCTTAGATGTTTGAATACAATAACCAAAAATATTTCAAAAAAATATATTTTTTGCTCGAAAATGAAAGGAAATTCATTTTTAATCGCTTAGGAAAAATATAAAAAAATCCAACAAAATTATTTTGATTATTTCGACTTAAGAATGTCAGTTCTACAAAGATAATAAGATATTTATGAAGAGAAACTATGAATAAATATTGTAGCTGGATCAGTTCAAGTGAAGGAACTAACAGTCTAATTGGAGTATTTTAAGTGTTCAGAAATTTTTTTTTATTTTCTTCTTCTTTTGGTTAATATTAGAAGTGGGCGAAAATCCAGATTAGAAAAACGATTCCAGATCAGAACAAAAGTCGAAGCAAATGAAAATTTATTTTTCGAAATCTAAAAAAAAACCTATTTTTTCAGCACTCAATTGCTCGCAGCTCCTGTATTTGTTTATAGAATTTGTTCATCGATATCTAATAAACTTTGTAGAAGTGCAGTTCTAAAGTAGAAAAAATAAAAATAGTTTTTTTGAATTTTTAAATAATTTTCCTAGGCGCTTGGAAACGAAATTTATTGAGTTTTCGAGCAAAAAATCGATTTTTTTGAAATATTTTTGATTATTGTATTCAAACTACTTAGCCGATTTGAAAATAGTGTTTTGTGCGATTACTGACAATTTCATTATCTCTCGATTTATATAATGGTTGACAGCATCTGACGATTATGAATGTATCGAATGTTAAAATGTAAGTGCAGCCGAAAAAATGAAAAAAAATCATATTTAAAAAACGTTGCCAATTTTTGAAATCGATTTTTGAGATCCCCAATCCAAGCTACACTTAAAAATAGTTTTAGTAGTAATGGGTCCTTTTGGCTGTAAACTAGTGTAATTGGAAAAAACTTTTACAAATTTGAGTGTTAAATTTTACTCAACAACATTTATTATTTATTTAATCTCAATTCAGTCTTTTCTGTTTTGAAGTACATTCGCCTTAAAACAGACCGAAAATATATTCTCCCTATTTCAAACTATTTGACCAGTTCTTCAAATCGAACCAAGTTGGTCAACTCTAAAATGTAAAGGGGATGGCCAGCTCAATGTGTTTTGAACCCACACAGGAAATGACAGGCTGGCAGGCAGCGGCAGGCAGCCAAAGAATGGCAAAAACATTGTCGGTGAGAAAATTCTGTCTGCAGCTATTTCACTTCCTTGAAATCCTTTTGCAGCCCCATAATAACAATAAACGAAGTCCTGCTCTGAAGTTTAATGCTGCAGGAGCGAACATTCTCTTTGCGCAGTCGCTTGACACATCTTCCAACTCGTTTTTTTTTTTTTTGTTCTTTTCGTTGGCTCATTTGTTTATTTTTAGTTTGCTGTCATAGAACCTCCTCATGTTTTAATGTTTCACCAGGGTACATGGGCACATGTGTGCTGGTCCAATTAAAGGGTCATAATTGCACTTGGGTCCTATTAATATGGCAAGATATCCAAAGTTCTCCGTGTTACCAAAATTAGAAATGAAACTGGTTCAAGGTCGCCATGCGCTGTGTTGTGGTTGCAGCTAAACGAGGTTGTTGCACCGCCCGCTTAGCTGGTTAGCGCGGGGGATTGGGATTGGGCCAGTCTTTGGAAAACTGGCACGCGCTCGGTCAGCGTTTGGGGTCAGTCCGCATTTAATAGCTGTGTTTATGTAGCGTAAAAAAAAAAACAAAAGCCAATGCAAGATTTCCAACAAAAGTGAAAACGCGATGGGGCGATGGGGAAAGGGCAGATTGGTCGTCGTCGCGTGTTGCCACGTCCATGACATGACGAGGCCTTCTTTAAGGGAGCTCACGTGTCGGGGGATGTTGAACATAGTGTAGGTGTTTCATTTCAGACTCGCGCATAAACACATAAAACAATGATATGCATGGCACACACTCAAAATACACACACACACACACAACTTGCTAAGTATCCCGTTAGGAGCTTACGTAACCCAAGTAACGTGTGCTTTAATCACCTTTCGGTACCTTTTGTTGTGGCAGGGATGAACACGCGTGAGTGCTAATGGCAAACATCTTAATGAAATGCCATGTGACTGGCTTTGGTATCATTTACCATTCCCCAAACGCCAATGATAAATCCTTTTCTTAAGTAATTTTAAAAAAAAAAATATTCACATATTTCCTCGGAGATTAAAAGAGCTTGAGCAATAGTGTTGGGTTAAGGTTACTCATTTCACTTAACTTGTTCACTTGTTCCTTTTTCAAAGTGAGTCGAATCGTTTTTTCCATTGTTTAGTGGTTCATTCACTTTTATTAAAAAACTTCATATTAAGCATAAAGCTAAATCAGTTAACAGCGCAATAACAGTATGTTAAGTTAACAAAGCCGACTGCAATACATTTAGTTTAAGCAAGTCCTAACTTTGAAGCCGTTTTATAAATATGGCTTTAAACAACTTTTTGCTCGATCGAAGTTTGTATAATTTATATAAATTAAGGTTTGAAATGATTTTCGTCGAATATTCTTAAGTGAGTTATTCCCAAACTCAGCAATAGATGGCGCCACTACTTTGACCATTGTGGCAGCCCTGGCCACCTCTGGTCACACCATTTATCGAGCACCATCCCTGACGCGATAGCAGAACGACAACACAAGCGCCATCCCTGGCGCTCAGTTTCTGGCTTGGCTTCGATAAGCGCGGGTGGCTCCCGCTTCGCTCCGTTCGACTTGACGATAATTGTTAGCTTAAGTTACATTCAATAAAGTTAGTAACTTATCAAACCTAGTAGCTAAACCATTGTGGCATCACCAAGTCAGTCCGTGAGCCGATAGTTGCAGCCACTTATCGATATGAGTGGCTAGCTATCGATACAACACGATGCCATCGCGAGCCGCGAATTCTGGACGAAGCGTCATTGCATCATCGTCGTCTTGCTGTTCGTCTGAAATTTTTTCAGGCATCGATATCGCGTTGAGTCGTGAGAGTGCATCAGCTACTGTGTTCTCAGGGCCGACCAAGTATATTTGGATATCGTAATCAGGCCTCAAGTAAGTGAATACCGCTATTGTCTCACGACAGTTTTCCAGATAGCCGGAAGCAGTTCCGTTAAAAGATATTACTGCCGACACAGTGGCTTCAATGTTATGGTCACATTGGATCTCACGATTTGGCTGTCCTCATACCATCACCACAGATCAAGGATCTCAATTCGAGTCTGCCCTTTTCAAGGCACTCGGCGACTTGGTGGGCAGCAAACGTATTCATACCACGGCATATCATCCACAATCAAACGGCATGATAGAGAGATGGCATCGATCATTCAAAGCCGCCCTCATGTGTAATCCACAAACGCCTTGGACCGATTCGCTCCCAACCGTTGTTATTGGGTTTAAGAACGAGCTACAAAGAAGACCTCGGTACATCATCTGCTGAGATGATCTATGACAGACATATTTGAGTCCCAAGTGAATTTTTCAATGATTTGACTAAACCATTGAACCCAAAAATATTTATCGAACAATTTTGAGAGCATATGCGCCTTGTTCGACCGGCGTCTGCAGCCCATCATATTGGATCGAACCGAAGCATGTTCGTGCTAAAACACATGAATGACTGTTCTCATGTCATGCTTAGGACAGACAGCGTTCGACAACCATTAGAACCTCCATATTCCGGGCCCTACGAAATGGTAAAACGATCTGCTGATCGCGTGTTTGTCATCAAAATCGATGGCAAGATAGTAGCTGTTTCATCGGAGCGCCTTAAGCCGGCGTTCGTGGCGAGGGATCAAGAAACCGAAAACGATTCACAGCCACCAAAGACGCTGCGCACCTACGAACGACCTCGTTAGGCTACATTCGCTTCCGACCTGATCACTGGGGAGGGAGTAGCTGTGGCATCACCAAGTCAGTCCGTGAGGCGATAGTTGCAGCCACTTATCGATATGAGTGGCAAGCTATCGATACAACACGATGCCATCGCGAGCCGCGAATTCTTCGTCAATTCAATCGACTTTCATTCATTCATTTTAGCGTGTAATACTATTATTAAATAAAGTTAGTTACTAAAGATAACTAAACCATTTGCTTGTCAGTTTGTTATATGGCAGCTATACGATATATTCCTTCGATTTTGATCAATCTCGAAAGTAATAAAATGATACTTCGAGGATATCAAATTGATACTAATTTGTATCAGGTTGACACTTTTTGTGTTAAGTTCTTAGTATCATTTTGATACTAGGTGTTATCAATTTGATATTTTAGTTGTCCAACTTTTTGATACTAGCTTTTATCAATTTATTATTTTTCTTATCAAGTTTATATTATCAAACTATACTTTTACTTTTATTTTGAACTCTTTCGAAATGTATTTTATTTACACTAATGAAATGAAATCATCAGTCAGTCAGTTGTGGACACCTGACTATGGGAAACATTGTTCTCTCACTCTGCATGCTCCGATTCCATGCGAATGTTGTTTAAACAGAAGTCGCTGTAACGGTGTGCTTCATGCATGGATCTTTACGCATTCGCAAAGAACCTGAGCCAAACCCGACTATTCTGCAGCTGTCTTCGGTTTGAACCTTTCGCATTGGACGTGTGGGATGGTGCGAAGAGGGGTTAACAGTGACTTAATAGTAACTTAGCAATGACTAAATAGTTACTAAACAGTGACTAAACAGTAACTAAACAGTGACTAAGTAGTGACTAAACAGTGACTTAACAGTGACTACAAAAAGTCTCAACAGTGACTAAACAGTGATTAAACAGTGACTAAAGAGTGACTTAACAGTCAGCTAACAGTTAAATTTACAATCAGATTTATCGTCGTAAAGGGCTCCGCTCGTACAGGATGTCCCATGACACCCACTCTTGGTTATACTTTGTACCAAAGGTACACAGAGTATATTAAGTTTGTGGAAAAGTATGTAACAGCCAGAAGGAATCATCTCCGACCCTATAAAGTAAATATATTCTTGATCAGCATCAACAGCCGAGTCGATATAGCCATGTCCGTCTATCTGTCTATCCGTCTGTATAAACGCACAGATCTCAGAGATGGTAAGAGATAGAGATTAGACATGTATGGGACATATACTTCTTATAGTTGCAGTCAGATCAAGTTTATATTTAATTTTTTACCACGCCCCCTCCCGCCCCCGCAATTTGGAAAAAACGTCATATCTCCCACAGTTTTAATGATAGATTGTTCGTACCTTCTAGAGATATCTAGCAATCAAAATTATTTATTTATTTAATTGCTGAATGATAAAGATCGGATGATCGATACACAAGTTATGAGCAAAAAAGTTAACCAACTCCCCAACATAACATTTTCATATAAGAGCATGACTTTTCCAATTTCCGAAACAACATTCGTTTACATTGAAACTTTTTTTGCTTCAAATTATTACTTTGGCGTATCAAATTTATACCCAAAATATCATTTTGATACTTTTAAGGTTTATTTTAATAAAAAAAAATTATACCTTATTTGTATTGATACATTTTACACTTGGAATTGGG
The DNA here is from genome assembly GCA_037044535.1 of Lordiphosa magnipectinata. Classification (NCBI taxonomy): domain Eukaryota; kingdom Metazoa; phylum Arthropoda; class Insecta; order Diptera; family Drosophilidae; genus Lordiphosa; species Lordiphosa magnipectinata. The sequence continues at coordinate 357,700 of JBAMBO010000602.1, read as the reverse complement.
ATTATGGGTGTATGAATAAAATACAATATGGGTGTAGAAAACCTATGGTTTATTTCCGTAGCTGGAACCAATTCAGTGCTGCCCAGAATTAAGTAAAGAAATTTAAAATCACAAGGCGATTTCAGGTCTTTTGTTCTCGTTCTGCATCACTGGGAAAAAGTATTCGTTCTTGAATTTTTAAGAATTTTGTTCTTTAAAGCGATCTTAATTTATTCTTATTCTTGGCTTTGAATATTCTGTAGATTTCGATTTTGCTATACGCTTTGTGCGAAAAAAGTCGATCAGCCTATTATGCATGCTTATCGAATTACTAATCTACATTCAAAAAAATATTTTCTAAAAAATTCATTCACTAAATTTCGGAAAAAGTTTCTTAAATACAGAAATTTTTTCTAAATTTCTAAATTTTAAGGCGATTTCAATTCTAGGGCGATTTTCTTAATTATTGAAATATAACAACAACACATTGAAATTTCTTAGCTTAAATAATTTCTAGGAAATGGCTCAGAACCAGCATTGGAACTGTTCAAACTGGCCTACTTTAAACTGGAAACATATCTCCAGATAATAAACGTCGATTGCACTTGGGAATTGGGATGTGTGTGAACTTCATGTACCAACGCTAAGATATAAGGGGTGTGGATGAAATCTCTACAGATTTTCATGCAAACGATTTGATTTGGAACAAAACTAGGGCGACTTTATATGTGAAGTGACAAGAATAAGATCGACTACTAGATCATATGTTAGTTAAACCGAATGTATTACATTCACTTGGCCTTGTGCAGTCGGTTTCAAATCGCTCAACTTTCGACATCTAACTTAGTAGCCGGGCATATCGAAATGCAAGCGTTTATACGAAATTCTCTAAAGATTTCTGGGACATCTCTGATATTCAAAATTTATGCCTTACGTTAACTAAGTTAGACTTAAGGGATAGAGGATTAAGAATAATAAAAGGACCGCTGGTATGTCCTATTGAGTTCAAATCTACAGCCCAGTTCATTTAAAGGTGTATATTCTATACATTTTTTTGTTCTTCCCCAGCAAACAATTATTTTCGCAGAAGATAAGAATGCGATTCTTCCAGTCTTCTTCTTCTTCTAGCTTCAATCCCGAGTGGGACATAGGGCATCAACTACTCCTCTCCAGCAAAATCTGTTGTTAGCTGTCGCTTTGAGTTCTCCCCAACTTTTCCCGATGCGTTCCGTCTCTCTACCGACAGTCCTCCTCCAAGTTTCTTTGGGTCCAACGAGTTCCACTCCTTTGCCTTCCTTGCGATGTTGTTGTTATTTTTCTGCAACGTATATCCTATCCAGCTCCATTTCATTCTGCGTATTATTGTGTCGACACTCTCTATATTTGCTCGTCTGAGTAGCTCGGAATGTCCAGCTCTGTCAGGCCAGAAAATGCAGAATATGCGACGCAGGCAACGGTTCACAAATGTTTCGAGTTTTGACACTATGGAAGTTGTAATTTCCCAGGTGGAAGAACTGTATAGGAGCACTGGCATTACGTTGGACTTGAAGAGCCTGATTTTGAGCCAGCGTGGATATGACGATCATCGCCAAACAGCTGACAGCATCCCAAAGGCACCTTTAGCCTTTTGCAGGCTCGAATCAACATCCAGTTCCGTCCCTCCATCAACAGCGACTGCGCTACCCAGGTAGCTGAATTGCTGAACTTGCTCAATTGGCCCAAAACCAGAGCCTGGGATTGTCCGGAACGGATGCTGAGCGCTTTCGTCTTAGCCGTATTGATTTTGAGGCCTGCCGCTTAACCAATTTGCCAGGAGGCATATATCGTCTGCATAGTCCAGATGCCGCAGTGTTGTAGTCATTGACCACTTTATGCCGCTCTTGTTGGGGGCAGATCGCATTGTAGCGAACACATCTGCAACCACCATTATAAACAGAATGGGCGACAGAGCACATCCCTGCCGAACACCATTCAGGACTGGAAAAGGCTGCGAGAGCATTCCACCGTGAAGCACTCTACACTGGGCGCTGTCGTATGTCGCTCTGATGAGGGAAATAAGTTTTTCCGGTATCCCTCTCCTTCGCAACCCGTGCCATATGCACTTCCTGCTTACGCTGTCGAAAGCCTCGGCCTTGGTCCACAAAGGCCATGTGCAGGTCTGATCTGTACTCGGTGCATTGCTCAATCAAGATGCGCACAGTGTTTATGTGGACCGTGCACGATGGTTCCGCCAATTACCAGTTGGTTTGGAAACGGACTCCGTTTTCGTTGCGATCGCCGACTCCGTGCTTTCCCATTATATGGCTTAGGCTGTTGTTACAAGATCCGACTTTTGCGTTAAGGTCTCCCATCACGATGATGATATCTCCACAGGGGATTTTCTTGTAAGCCCCGTAGGGGCTACTACCTACCAATTTATTCCAGTAGGTATCGCTTAACTCTGGCGAAATCGCATAGCAATCGCATTCTCATCTCCCTTCGGGAAGCAGTGTGCCACTCTGCGACACTTCTGGGAGTTAAGGAAGCGTTTCTTCCTGGAGATAAGAAAGCTTTACATTTTGGGGATCAGAAAAAGTGTCTTTTAGGGGATAAAAAATCGATTCTTTCTGGAGATAAGAAAAATTATATTCTGGAGATAGTAAACCGTTTCTTCTTGATGATATGAATGAGTGAATGGAGTCTCTTATGTGGGAGGATATGATTTTTTATTACAAATTAAACAAACTTATCCTTTTTTATGAAAAATTTTTACTTACTCTGCGGGGATTCGAACTCGGGGCCCTTGAACTGAAACACAGAAAACTCTTCCCTCAAACTATCGCCAAACTCTCTTTTTGACGAGAGAGATAAGGAACACAAAAAATGTTTGCAGGGTCGAGTCGGATGTTGGGTCTTAGAAACCTTTTTATCGAAATAATAATGAAATACAAATTTTGCTTTTAGATTTAAAAATTCAAAATTAAGGGTTTTTAATTGAAATTCCTCTGTTTAAGTACATAATTTATTAGTTTTTTAGCTACTTTACCACTGGCTCTAAATCACTTTGAACCAGTTCACAGGATTGAAACCTAGCCTATGAATCTTTTCTGATTGTCTTGACAATGTTATAAAACCACGGTTCAGTAGTTTAATTTCAATTCTCTGAATTCAAAAAGCTTAACACTGAAATTTGGCATTCCTTCAGTCTTCTTCTTTTTTCGCGCAAATCTTTCAGTTCCACTATATCAACTATTGAGCCTCTGTTTTAACAATGACAGTGACTGAATTCTAGTCTATTCAATCCCAATTTGTTGCCAGATTTTGCAAGTTAAGCCCTTTGGGGAAAATCATTGGGCTAACTATATAGTATATACCCACTCATAATGCAACTTCAATTTACTACTTTTTGTGAACTGCTGGTCTGCGTGACATTTCATTTTGTCACGTGCTCATCCCCAATGTTTGGTAAATCCCCAATCCCAGAAGCGGGACCCGCATTCCCGTTGTCATTTTGGCTGTTGCTGCCTTGCGTCGCATTAATTACCCGGGTGCTGTAATTATGCGACATAAAACAGAACGCCAAATCCATTATATAACATAAAGCGCTCACACACACACACAAACACACTCACAACTATGTTGGCAACGACGCACAAAAGTATGCTGCATTTTAATTGAAAAGAGCATTTCAAATGTCGCGACCCGGAAACGGAAGCAGCAGCCGCAGCAGCATAAGTATCAGGTGCTAGGCACCACCTCTCCTCAACCCCTTCTCCGCCCTGCTAATGAAATATTCATTTGTAATCGATAATTCCGCAAAAAGGCAAACATAGGCAGAACATGCGGCGGCATAATAAGTAGGAAAAATCGTGCAGTTCCAAATTGTTCGGTCAGCCAACAAGCCGCATTGAATGCCGCCCCAGAAATGGGGACAAGAGTCATGCTGTCTGCCACACACACACACACTCATACACAAAACCAAAATTATTCCAATATTTTAGAAAATTTATACGCAGCAGTCGAGCCGCATAAATCGCGCAATGCTCCATGGATTTTGTGTGAATGATAAGTTCACAGGGCAGTTCCTGGTTCAGGTCAGGCAAATATAAATTACAACAGAGGGCCGAAGCAGATAAAGAAACTAGTTCAATAGGTGGGGCGATTGATAAGTCATTGGATTAAATAATAATTGTTGTTGACTAGTGTACCTAGTAGTCGCAAATGAATATTTTTAAAAACATTTTTTTTCTTTTTGTTCGGTCACGCAATGGCTACAAATCGTGGAACAACTTGTTCGAAATGGCCGCCTTGTGCCTTCCGGCAACGCCGAAGTCTCTCTGGCCACTCATCGATTGCAGTGCTCACCTCAAGCATTAAGAAACTTTAAGTTTTTTTCAATATTTGGGTGTCGAGTAGAGCCAGCCATTGCCTCGAGTTCGAAACACAGTTTGTAGTCCATTGGATTCAGGTCTGGGCTACCAGCAGGCCAATCATTCGTAGAAATGAAGCTCGGTACATGGTTTTTTAGCCATGTTTGATTCGTTTTTGCCTTGTTTGCAAATAAAGTCGTGTAGAGAAGCTTCACAACCCTTTCCAAAACGTCGGATTTTACACTTTCGCCGAAGTTTAGACTTCTGTTTCACATAAATGGAGCTTGGTGACCCCATCAAAGGCAACTCAAAATCCGGCTCGAAGGACCAAAGATTGTTATTGCTTGTTGTTAAGTGATTTGAAGTGTTTTTGTGTTCTACGTTCATGGTTCAAACTGAAGTGAGCGTATCGACGGCAGGTACTTAATATTTCGAGTTGCTCAAAATCCGACTCGAAGGACCAAATTCAGTTTTTAATTCTTATTAAGTGATTTGAAGTGGTGCAAAACGTAAGCGAGTGGATCGGAGGCAGGTACTTAATATTTCGAGTTCCTCAAAATCTGGCTCGAAGTACTAAAGTTAATTATTGCTTTTTGTTAAGTGATTTGAAGTGTTTTTGTGTTCAAGGTTGATGGTTCAAGCTGAAACGATCGAATCGGAGGCAGGTAGTTAATATTAAGAATTGCTCAAAGTCCGGCTCGAAGGACCAAATTCTGTTTATGCTTCTTGTTGTGTGATTTGAAGTGTGTTTGTGTTCAAAGTTCATGGTTCAAATGGAAGCGAGTGGATCTTGTCAGGTACTTAATATATCGAGTAGCTCAAAGTCCGGCTCGAAGGACCAAAGTTAATTATTGCCTTTTGTTAAGTGATTTGAAGTGTTTTTGTGTTCAAGGTTGATGGTTCAAACCGAAACGAGCGGATCGGAGGCTGGTAGTTAATATTTAGAATTGCTGAAAATCCGCCACGAAGAACCAAATTCTGTTTTTGCTTCTTGTTGTGCGATTTGAAGTGTGTTTGTGTTCAGAGTTCATGGTTCAAACTGAAGCGAGCGGATCGGAGGCAGGTACTTAATATTTTGAGTTCCTAAAAATTCGGCTCGAAGGACCAAATTCTGTTTTTGCTTCTTGTTGTGTGATTTGAAGTGTGTTTGTGTTCAAAGTTCATGGGACAAACTGAAGCGAGTGGATCTTGTCAGGTACTTATTATGTCGGATTGCTCAAAATCCGTCTCGAAGTATCAAAGTTTGTTTTGGCTTCTTGTTAAATGATTTGAAGTGTTTTTGTGCTCAAGGTTTGTGGTTCAAACTGAATCGAGCGATTCGGAGGCTGGTACTTAATATTTCGAGTTCCTCAAAATCCGGCTCGAAGGACCAAAGTTAATTATTGCTTTTTGTTAAGTGATTTGAAGTGTTTTTGTGTTCAAGGTTGATGGTTCAAGCTGAAACGATCGAATCGGAGGCAGGTAGTTAATATTTAGAATTGCTCAAAATCCGGCTTGAGGGACCATATTCTGTTTTCGCTTCTTGTTGTGTGATTTGAAGTGTGTTTGTCTTCAGAGTTCATGGTTCAAACTGAAGCGAGTGGATATTGTCAGGTACTTAATAATTCGAGCTGCTCAAAATCCGGCTCGAAGGACCAAAGTTGACTATGTCTTCTTGTTAAGTAATTTGAAGTGTTTTTGTGTTCAAGGTTCATGGATCAAACTGAGGCTAGCGATTCAGAGGCTAGAACTTAATATTTCGAGTTCCTCAAAATCCGGCTCGGAGGACCAATGTCTGTATTTGCTCTATATTACATGATTTTAAAGATGTTTGTGTTATCTTAAAGAAATTGTAAGGCTTTTTGAACCCCAGATCTTTCAGAAAACCACATTTTAAATGATTTCCAATAAAAAAAAAGGGGTGGAAGCTGTGCAGCACCAGACGTAGGAGCGCCACACAGTTTGTATTGCGCCACATTTCAGAATTATAAGTCAATTTTAAACTTAATTAAGTACTAAGTAGATTACAGTCGAATGATTCAACGTTGATTGTAATAAGGGCCGATTTCTCATCTCTTAGATAGCTGCTATGTGACAGATAAACTTAGAACTTACTCTGCTATTTGTTAGTTTATGTGACATTTAGAGCTATGTTGAAGATGTAAAATCGGCCCTAAATCTTGCTGATTTGTTAAAAGTTGAATAACTCGATGGTGTTTTGATAATCGACAATGTGGATGAGGTGACTGCCAACTGGAAGTAAAATGGATTTGATTTTCTTGGTTTACTCTTAACCCTTAACATTTGGCCCCAGCGCATATGCAATGGTTATTTTTGTCACACATCCAGGCAATTAACACACACACTCAGAGAGACTGCAAAAGCAATTCCTTGGAGTATGCCAACAATTTCGACATGGCCGAAAACTGATGATGCCCAGACCCAACAGCCCGAGTTTTCCTTGACTTGTCATAATCAGCAACGGAATGAAGGTACGAGTAGCTTATGCTCCAAGGAGACTCGGGTCTGGCAGCAGGACCGAATGCAACTGGACAGTCAACATGGGAGGAGGGGAGTGCATACATATGTACATACGTGCTCTCTCTCTCTCTCGATAGAGAGAGGCAATGTAACCATTTGTGTGAAGTTTTGGGTTGCATTCGCTGCTGCTGATGCTGCCTACGTTGTCCTTGCTCCAGTTTAAGCGCGCTGCTGCTGCCGCTGCTGCTCCCTCTGTCTGCACACTTCAAGTGCCTAATGAGAGTCCTTGTCTTCCCAAAGACCTGTGCTATCTATCGATGGCATTAAACTCTTCACAGCCAAACAATGAACCTACCCCTAGTCCAATTTGAAATCAATTATGCTCATCTGCATATAAACCGACTTTGGCTTCCACCAGCGGAAGTGCAGGTGCTGTGCATGCAAATTGATTGTCATTGCTGGAGGGGAGAGGGACAAAAGGGTTGGCGGTGTCCAACCACCACTCAACGCTACGTTGGCCCCGACTGCATTTCTTATTTATGAACGTGCATAGACAATGCTCGACTTGGGCTTGGGTTAGGCTCTTGTTGCTTTTTGTATGAGTTGCACACACACACACTTCATAAGTTGTGTCGCATTCAATGGACCAAAGTTGCCGTAAATAACTTTTAATAGAATTTTTAATGGGTCTACAAAGAATATGCACTTATGTATAAAACATGGAAATAATAATAATATTCAATGGTTATGACCCAACAGGGGTAAGCAGTAAATCAATTTGAAGATTTAAAGCAAAAGTTTCGACTTGATTCATTTTATTCACTGCTTTGATTAAGAGTCAATAAGTTACTGAACAAAAAAGAGCAATTGAAGTGGAATATATTCACTTCTTCTACTTGACATCTCCCCAGCTTTCACTAATTCTTTCTACCGACAGTCCTTTTGTAAGTTTTTTTGGTTCTGCCTGGAGCCCGACTAACTCCGTTCATTGCGATGTCGGCAAGATTTTTGCTTCTAATTTTTGTTGAAGATATAGCAAATTTTGTTAAAATACTTTCAGTTTTCAGCCTACTAAGTGGTTGTCTATCTACAAATTCCATCTCATAATTGGCTCCACCTTAAAGGGGGGTGATTGGCAGCACCCTTGGGTATTGCCTCGCAGCGCACACCTGGCGTATGAGTGACAGACAGGCTGTGCGCAAGCTTCGACAACTATCAAATTACGGTTCTGTTTATGGGCGAGAGCTTGGGCTCATTAGTCGAGTGACAGTTAACCGTTTATGAAGCACACTTACCCCTCTATCTCTCTCTCTCTATCTCTATCTCACTTGCAGAAGGCAGCGCCACAGTTTTCCGCTCGTTTAGGCCACGCAACGGTGATGTGGGACACATCCCGCAACGGGCAATGCAACAACCCCAACGTTTTATACCGTCTGTATCTGATCTATATGGCACGGACGAGATAGAACTGCTGCTGGACGAGATACGTGAACTGGAGCTGGAGCCGGTCTGCTGTCAGCTGGACGATGAGCAGGACTTTGAAATAGCTGGCAGCAGGGCCGGTGAGCTCTCGCTATCGCTAGAGTCGCCGCTGGGCACCTGCACGTCGTGGGACTCGCACGCCAACTACAAACAGCGCAGCGGACAGACGCCGCTGCCATGGGGAGTGGCTTTACACTGTGATCCGCAACATTTGAAAACGCCTACAGGGATTGTGCGCATACTATTGGTGGTAGGGAATGCAGCTGAACCCAAAATGAACTATTTTACTAATCCGAACACTTGTTGCACACACAGTTATCCTCGGCCGCCTGTCTGGCCTGCGAATGCTCCGCGGGCACCGTCCAGGTGGGCCTCTTTCTACTGCCACTCATCGGACGCCTGAGACTGATGGTCTTCTGTGCCCTCTTCTCGCTACTCATCACGTGTCTCATGCTGTTTCTGGATATATCACACATAGCGCTCATGTTTCCATTCAATTGGACGAAAGTGGTAAGTGAAGGAACAGTTTTCCTTTGGCTCTGACCCTTCACTTTCATCTCTCACACAGAATACGTGGATGTACCTGAGTGTTGGCTTAATATTTATTTTGAGCTCCACGCTACTCGTTCACATGGTGCTCTTTGCCACAGAATACACCTGGGTATCCAAACACTCCAAGGACACGCTGCTAGCCACTGGGGTGAGCATAACACATAAACTTGAAAAAGTGTTTGAACTAATCTCTAATTGCTCGCACAGCTGATAGGTTACCTCTGCGCCTTGGAGGCATTTCTATTGTCCGCGGTGGCCTCCTGGCCTTGGACCCAATACCGTCAGGTGCCCGACGATGCCAGCGAACTGTTTATTGAGGATCGCGAAATGACACCCATGAGTCCCATCAACAGCACCGAATTACAGCCAACTGGTCACAGTCTGACGCCGTATCAGCAGAATAGCCATCATAATGGTAATGCAACGGCGATCGATGCATATAACCAACAACAACAACAATCGTCCTATAATCAAAAGCCTTATATACCTGGTAAGGAAGTCAAAAAAAAAAAAACAAAATGGGAAGAATAAGAAAAGGAACGGAATTATAGATAACTGTGCGCTTTAATGTGGTAGCATAACAATTGAGGCAAGGTTTTCCCTTACCAAGTCTTTAGTATGAAAGGTTGTGTCATGAAACTGGCCAGTGGCCGATGAAGTAGGTCCAGAGCTGGTTTATTTTCGCACACCAATACACTTTCACTTTTTGGCCTCGCTCTTCTTGACAAACGCTGCTTCAATCAGAGTATTTGCTTATGAGGAGATCAGTTTGTGCACTCTTTCTCAAAAGCTGCTTAAAACATTGAGAGCAAAGTATGTACGAAATCGCTACTGTAAAAAGTCCGCGGGAGAGCAATTTTTCAAATACTCGTGCAATCCATTTGGACTGGATAGTCTTAATTTCGTAAAAAAGAATTAATAACATTCATTGAATATTAAATTGAGCTGAAAATCGTCCAAAGGATATGAAAAATTGAGATACAGCCATGCTCCCATTTTCTCTTTCGTAAAAATTTTGCGATTTAGAGTACAAATTTGGTACAAAAACCGGTTTGAAATCGTAAAAGTTTTGCAAAAGTAAAAATGGGAGGATAATAACTGATAACACTGTGCAACTCTAAAAAGTTGATACAGTTGAGACCAAAAAAATTCGAAAGGATATGATGGAAGTACAAAAACCCTGGCTGGGATTGGTCTCGTTAGCTGCCATTTTTATACTCTGTACCGAAGGTACATAGAGTATATTAAGTTGTATATTAAGTGCAAAAGTATGTAACAGGGAGAAGGAATCGTTTCCGACCTTATAAAGTATATATATTCTTGATCAGCATCAACAGCCGAGTCGATATAGCCATGTCCGTCTGTCTGTCCGTATGAACGAAGAGATCTCAGCGATGGTAAGAGATAGAGGTTTGACATGTATGGGACATATATTTCTTATACTTGCAGGCAGATCAAGTTTATTTTCAATTTTTGCCACGTCCCCTCCCGCCCCCGCAATTTGGAAAAAACTTCATATCTCCTACAGTTTTGGAGATAGATCGTTCGTTCCTTCTAGAGATACCTTGTAAACAAAATTATTTATCGATTTATTATTGCTGAAAGAATGATAAAGATCGGATGAACGATACTCAAGTTATGGGCAAAAAACGGCCAGTTAACACCACCCACCCCCCCACCAACAACCACAGCAACATACCCTAACCGTTCAACACAGGCAATCTAAGTGCGAGAGAGAAAGAGAGAGAGAGAAACGAAGAGAGCGCACCGCGTTGTGCGCGGGGTGTTAACTGGCCGTTTGACTCCTGAGCAAATGCGAGTGTAAGGGTACAGAGTATGTTATAGACGGGCTTGACCGACTTTTTTTCTTGTTTTTTTATTCCACTTTGAAGTTTTTGTCTCATGTTTGGATTTTTGGAAGAAAATGTATTCTTTCTCATACTCATAGCTCCGAAACCATTTGGAATATGGCCCTAATGTCTGGAGCTAAGTTGCACCTCTTGACTTGGCCAACTAGACACTCCCTCAAAAAATCCACATCTTCCTACTCAAAATTACAAAAATCTCGAAAAAACACTAAGTTTCCCCCCCCCCCCCCTTTTTTCACATTTTTTCAACATATTTTTGGAACCGTTAGAAATTTTGCCAGGCATAGCAGAACCAAATTGTAGCTCAGACCTTAGTAAACAACTCATAGGAACAAACCAACTATATTCGACAGCGCCTTCCCATAGATATCTGCCTACAAACAAATGAATTTTTTATTATAACTCAGAAATATACATTTATTTTTAGTAATTCGTTCATAATGTTTATAGAACCAGTTTTTTTCATGAAATTAATTAACAAGAAAACGTATAACAATATCTAGCAGGAAACCGAATTCAAATCTTTTAGTCGACTTCCATAGCAGTTTATATTCGTGCTCTTTTTGCATATATTTCATTTTCCGATTCATTTAGGTGATCATCATCAGAACTTGTGTCTCTTTCCATTACATTTCTTTCAGAATGTCTTTTGGCTCCACCAACACACTTTCCCAAGCATTGACTTAATTTTTTTTTCCCTTTAAATCGTTTTTCCACTGGTGAAATCGCTTCCCTTGTTCATACGACTCGGTGGGCAACTGATGGGCGAATTCCTCGAGATGATTATTTAGGAAGTGTAATTTCAGAGTCATCGATACACCAGTAGCTCGAAATGATTTCAGCATATTTTTCACCAGCATTTGGAAGTCAATGTCGCGGTTCTTTCCTAACATTCTTATGATAACTGCTTTTAGGGAGTCACAGGCAATCAACGTTGGTGAACTCTTCACTTTTGATTAACTTTCGAATATCCGATCCATTTAGCACACCTGTTAACGTAAAATGCATTTGCAAAAAAATAATATTAGGTGTAAGAAGATATACAAATGATTTTTGCGGGTATTCTATATTACCTGCATTAATTTTTTGAAAAATTATTTTTTAAGCAGCTGAAGACAATTTTATTATTTTTGACAACCGTTTCAATAATCTTCTTGGTAATCCCCAATTTTATATGCAGCGGTGGCAACAATATATTCTATATGTTTTTTATCAAAGGCTCTGCTGTCATGTCCAAACTTAAATCTTCTGCGCCTGATTCACGCTTTTCCCATGTACGATTATAATGATCGAGTTTTGCTCGTGTATCCCAACGACAAATAAACCGCCCTTTATGCCTTGCAAAATGTTTATAACTTTTAAATCGCAACAAATTCTAAATAGATGTTCTTGGTAATTTATGTCTTCTAATGTTAATTTCATTGTCGAATAGCATTCCTTCATATCTGTGCTGAACGCTAAAGGAACTGAATGTTTCTTATTCGTTTTGTGTAGTAACACAGCTTTTAGTCTTGTTAATGAACTGTCAATGAACCATCTCCATTCCTCAGCGACATACTGCATTCCCATTTTCTTGACGAACTATTTTACGTTGTTACAGTAAATGTACGTATTTTTATCATTTATAGTAAAGAATTTTGAAACTCCGCTTGGCGATGACGGTAAGCCGCGGCTTTAACCCCAGGGTCCGTTAGATTTTTTCGCTTAAGAAACGACGACAAATATTCGGTCTGACGTTGTGAGAGTCCCAACTTGGCGACAACATAGTCCATTTCGTCGTGTTACAAGCTCTGGATAATTGGGTTCTTTCTTACAACATATCAACACTCATAAGCAATCACCTACAACATCGATCGCGCTTACACGTTGCATGCGATCATATTTTATATTTGTCAGTAAGCGCATTGACACGGTGCCCTATTGACAGCGTTTAACCATTTTTTTCTTTTGTTTTTTTTTATTTCATGAAAAAAAAGTGGTTCTATAAACATTATGAACCAATTACTAAAAATAAATGTATATTTCTGAGTTATAATAAAAAATTCATATGTTTGTAGGCAGATATCTATGGGAAGTTGGTTTGTTCCTATGAGTTGTTTACTAAGGTCTGAGCTACAATTTTGTTTTGCAATGCCTGGCAAAATTTCTAATGGTTCCAAAAATATGTTGAAAAAATGTGAAAAAAGGGGTTGAACTTAGTGTTTTTTTCGAGATTTTTGTAATTTTGAGTAGGAAGATGTGTTTTTTTTGAGGGAGTGTCTAATTGGCCAAGTCAAGAGGTACAACTTAGCTCCAGACAATAGGGCCATATTCCAAATGGTTTCGGAGCTATGAGTATGAGAAAGAATACATTGTCTTCCAAAAATCCAAACATGAGCCAAAAACTTCAAAGTGGAATAAAAAAAAAATGGCAGCTAACGAGACCAAACCCAGCCAGGGTTTTTGTACTACCATCATATCCTTTCGAATTTTTTTGGTCTCAACTGTATCAACTTTTTGAAGTTGAAAAATGTGTCACAGTGTAATAATATAAAATAAAATATAATCTTAATGATTCTGTTTTTTTTTTTTCTGTATATTATTATTTATTATTATTATTATTATTATATATTATTATATTAATAATATTTCTTTGTACTCCTGCAGTAAGTTGATAGTGCCTTTCAGTAAAGACTTCTTTATGGTCTCTGTATAACAGGGTATATTTCTAAATATAAATTATTTCCAGTATTAGACACCACTTCAGGGTGAATGAGACATGTTAAATATTTCTCTCGATGCGAATCCGAAATATATTGGAAACAAAACTTCTTGACACTAAGAAGAGAGTATACTCCAGACTCCAGAAAACATTCAGATAGCTTTGCATTATCCCGTAATGCAGTTTCATTGTTTTCAAATATAAAGTTGGATGGAGGATATGCCAATATCACTCATCTTACATGCTGCCTTAATATTCACGGTAAAGGCAAAGAATTTTCTGTCGTCTAAATATTCTCGGGCAAATCCCGCCTTAAATTCAACTAAAGCGTCGACTTCGAATTGGACAGAAAGCGTAAGCTATTCCATTTTGAAAAGAATATTACCCTGCAGTTGCTGTTAATCATTCTTCATGTTGGAAACTTTTCTGGCTTGCAATATTTTGAATGGTTAACGCTATTGTTAATCTAGCTATTGTAGACTATCTAAATAGTTGGCTACCAACTATTTTTCATTTAGACTTCTGATGGTGCTCCGTACGAAAGATTTTGGAATATGTTGTTCTCTTTTCTGGTATCGACTCTCTAATTTCTTCTGAGTTCTCTCTCTGTTAGCGTTTCTAACGCATTCTTGTTAAACCACAGCAGTTTGTAGAATGTATGTACCAGTACTTTACAACTGAGAAGTAATCGTGGAGTTTGTGATACAGCTTGTGAGGGATTCCATTCAATTATTTCCATATCTCTGACCGCATTCGCATTTTTATATGAACATCTTAACTTAAGAACTTCTTAATAAGAAGTAGACCAAGTTGTTAAGTAGAAACTAATTAGTCGATATATTAAGGTAGAACCGAGGAGAACCGAAAGCTTTCTTCGCTGATATGCTGGCTGCACCATATTCCAGTGGATCAGAAGACATCTCTATTATACAAATTCAGCAGAACACCCAACAAAGAAAAATTACTTTTAATTGTCCGCCACGACTGGCGATTGAAAGCTCGTTTCCTTTTGCTCTGAACACGAATTAAAAGGCCTCTTTGCGCACTACAGCATGGCACACGCTTGCTGTCTAACGTCTAAGATGCCTACTTATAGTTTTCTGTACAGTGGTCGAATGGAGTTGAGCTCATTTTTAAGAAAGTTTCTTCTATAAAGTATAATTATTCTTGATCAGCATCAACAGCCGAGTCGATGTAGCCATGTTCGTCTGTCCGTATGAACAAACAGATCGCAGAGATGGTAAGAGATAGAGGTTTGACATGTATGGGACATATACTTCTTGTACTTGCAGGCAGATCAATTTTTGACATTATTTTAAAAAACGTTATAACTCCCACAGTTTGGTAAATAGATGGTTCTTACCTTCTTTGATATATTAAGTAATCAGTATTATTTATCGATCCGCCAACACGGTGAAGATCGGATGAACAATAGTCAAGTTATAAGGAAAACAAGCAATTATGCTGGCTAGCTAGGCGATGGGCAGCACTTAACAAACTTTATGGATGCAGAGTATATTCCAATCGGGCTTGACCGAGTTTCTTACTTGATTTTCATCTATGTTGGTCAGGTCTGCATACCGGTTTTGAACCGAACCGGAATTCCGGCTTTTTTTTAGTGTGAACCAAATGAAAATACATGAACCCGAACCCATATGCGCCAATCTAACCAACTCGGTGCAGAAACATGTTAGCCGAATTGTCCAGCAACAAAAGTACATACATTCATACAAACAGAAGTTGCCAATTAAGATATTTTTTCCACCAGATATAGCTATTTTGTAAGCTCGCAAGTCGGAAACTATTCAGTTCTGCCGGTGCCTGCAGTTCTAGCTAATTATTTGCCATTGTTTAGCTATTTTAAATTAATCTCTGTTAAGTTTAAGCATTTTTAACAGTCGATATTTGGTGGAAAAAATAGCTAAATTGACAACACTAGCCACGCGCCAAAAATTGGAAGACATAAAGGCAGTTTTGATCAAATCATGAAAAAAAAGTTCCAAATGTGGCGAATAAACACAAATCGATGCTCAATTTTGTGAGTGAAAGACTAATAAAAGTGCATATGAAAAAGCATAATCAATGTTTTGCAGAAAACAGTAAGTTTGGAAAAAATATGCCTGTACAATATCTACATTCATGCATACAAACATTGTGTCAGTCATCTAGACTGCTCGATAATTGGCATAAATGTCCGAATTTTTTTAGAGGGCGGACTGAAGTTTTATACACTAGCAATGAAGGAAGTCCATATCCAGCACACGAGCGCCAATCTCACGTCAATTATAATCGACATCTTACAGTCTTCCAATGCGTCAGGTGTTTTAATTTTATGTACATATATAGGGTAAAACATGCAACGAACCAAGGTTCAAACCAAAACCAAAGCCCTGATGTTGGTATCTTTTTTTGAAAAAGACATCATTTTAGTCAAAGTTTGATTTCGACGGCTCTAGGTTAACGGTTTAATTATAATTTAATAATAAACACAAATCAACAGAGATTAATTAGAACATTTGGAATAGTAATGGTATGTCTGGAAGCAGCCTACTAGATTAACATGTCTTATGTATCAAACAGTGTGAAGGCAGGCTTAGGCTGATTTCCAGAATGCACGATAATAAATTTGTGTATCAAACTTGTCAAGAATAGAAACAGTTTTGAACTGTTTTTAAACTTTAATGCTTTTGAACAGCAGTCTTATTTGAATGAAGTATTGTGCAGGACTAAATTATTATCTCATCTGGACATCAGCCTTAATAATCAGGGCAAATTTAAAAATATTTTCTGAGTGTACAAAAACCTTGATTTCAACTACCTTGAAAGGCCTTTTTGCCTTTAAACTAACACTTAAATATTAATTTCCATTTCCTCTCTATCTCTTCCACATAGCCAAACGACCCAATGAGCTCAACAATCAGCGTCCAGCATTGGGTCACACACAAACCGCACGCATTAAACCCAATCAGCGTTATCGCGAGGGCTATCACTATCACACGTCCCGCCAGAGTCCCACATTCGTCCTAGGCGATGAACTGGGTGCCGGTCCATCCACATCCCGTTCCAATGATAATTCTAGTGCGTGATAGTTTTTATTCCTCAAATTGGACAGCATGAAGACAAAGTTGAAAGTCAATGTAAAAGAAACAAATTGTTGAATAGTTTAAAAAAAAAAAACAAAAAAAACAAAACAAAACTTGTCGAGAAAACCAAACAAAAAACAATATTTAAGCAGCCAGCAAAGCAAACAACAATAATAAATTTAATAATTGTGTGTGTGTATTACGAGCGGAGAGAACTTTAAAGAATTTAAACAAAAAAAAATCAACAAAAAAAAAATTGTCGCAAAGCACTCGAAAAACATTTGATTAGTTATACGAACAAATTTGATATTGGCAAAACAAAAACGAGCTGCACAAAATAAAAAGAATTATGGTAAAATTGCAAGCAAAATTCGATTAGAAATTATATGGCATGGAAATGGAAATCAACTTGTTATAAACGTAGTTTTGCTTATTTTTTAATAAAAACCAAATAATTCAAGTAAAACCCAAATCCTTTTCAATGGTGTGCGAACAAACGGTCATCATTTGATGCTTGACGTTGGCAAAACTAAGCAAAGCCAACGGTTTGGCCTCTGGCCAGGCAGCCAAATCTCTATAAATGGGACGACAGTATTTCATACGGAAATTGGAATTGGCAAATTCAAGAATCTCATCCAGACGCTTTATGAGACGAGCGCGTATTATCAAACGATAGAGACGAAAACGCACTTCGGCATTTTTGGATTGCTTTAAATTGTAGGTCTGCTCCAGTAAATCAATTTTAAGATCATCCAAGGCCACAATATCTTTGCATTCTATAAGTTTGCTTAGTAAATCGATTAACTGATGTATAGATATAGACTGTTTGAGGTTTGGACTATCCAAGAGCTCAGTTACAGTTTTGCTGCTCCATAATAAGGCCAGCTGGTTGGTCACTTTAGCCAGGGAATCATCGAAACTGCAGAAAATAAGAAAATATTAATTTAAACAATTTGTTTTCATTTCTAAACAAAATTACTTGGGTATAATGGGAGGCATGCCCTCGCCATTGAGCCATAGATCCCAGTCAATGACACTCAGTTGATTCTCTTTTTCCGTATTCTTGAAGTATTCATAAAATGCACTCTTAAAGTCAGCTGTAACAATTGATTTGTAAGCAAATTTCTGTATATAGAAACGCAAAAAGGGCTCAAATACACTGGGACCACCCACAAGATCTTCCAAATAGCGTAGAAAAGTTGAACCCTTGATATAGGGCACCGTAGAGTAAGCATCATCGGGTCCCAAGTTGGTAAGATCTACTACCAGTTTGGTTAACTCCGGTGTTCGAGCCAATTGAGTGCGTAACTGTAAGAAAAAGTTTATTAATTTGCACTTTCTCTGCTGGGTATACACTTACACATTCCTTCAAATCGGTTAGATTCCTCAACATCAGAAAGTCCATTTCCTGTATACCCTGCATGCGTCCCATAATCTTACATTCCACAAAGTCGGTAAAACCTTCGTTTAACCAAAAATGTTCAAAGTTCTTATTGGTCACCAAATTGCCCGTCCAACTGTGTGCTATCTCATGGGCCACCACATCAACCATAGACTTATCCCCGGCCACTAAAGTGGGTGAGACAAATGTTAGGCAAGGATTCTCCATGCCACCTAATGGAAATGAGGGCGGCATCACCAGCAAATCATATTGTTTCCATACATAGGGACCACACAAATCGGAGGCTGTCTTTAACATGCTAGCGGTCTCTGAGAATTCCTCGGCACAGGCCTCCACAATGGCTTCTTCAGCCCAGACATTGGAATTCTCACCCAGTGGACGGGATACTAATTTTCCTATGACTATGGCCAGTAGAGAAGCGGGTATGGGTACCTCCTGTTTGAAATGGGTTTTGCCTGCAGATTTATCTACAATCAAAGCACTCATCAGTGCTGTCAGTTCGTTGGGATGTTCCACCACCGCGTCGTAGGTAAATTTAACAGCTGGCGTATCCTGACAGGGCAACATCGAACGAGCATGTATGGGCTGGCATTGCGAGAACAAGTAGGGTTGCTCTTTGCCCAAAGTCTGTGCAGGATTAAGCCATTGCAGACCGCTGGCACTGCTGGAGGTTTCATAATCAATGCGTACATGGAGACTAGAAAAGATTACAAGGAATAATTTACAAGAGTCGTCAAGATAAGCTTATAATCAGTTGTCACCTGCCCTTGGCTGTGCCAGCTGGCAACTCTAGAGTTAGTTTTTGACCAATATCATACACCGGATCGCTAATGAAGTAATTGATAGGCTGCTCACTGCCGCCAGCCAGCAATGCTACATTGGTTACATTAAGGTCACGCACATCCAACAGCTAAAAAGAGTACAAAGTAATTACTTTCTACTTGAGTAAGCGAATCTTAGAGCTACTCACTATATTGTCCAAATTGTTGGCCAACACATTGAAACGATGCAAGACACTGCCCTGCAGTTTGGTGGCTGCAAAATCCACTTTCCAGTTGAGTTTACTATGCTCCGTGGTAATCAAATCGGGTTGGGAGTAAGAACTCGGATCCACTGTACCCAGGCGGCCCATATTGTTTATTTAGAGTTGATACAGGGCCAGAAGAGTTGGTTGAAGAATATGTGTCGTGGTGGACAAGCCGCAGTGGAAGACTGCTGCAAAAACAAAATGTGTCATTTGATAAGGTTATCAGTTTCAGATTTCTTGTAGATAAGACAAGATTTTAGGCGTTATTGGAAACAGCTGGAGATGATCGCACCTTCACAATTTGAAATTCAATGGGACAATAGAAATTGTGTATCGCCGCCCGGCAAAATGATGGGCAAAGTTATCGACCTATTATCGACTATATTTAAGTTGTTCACACTGTCACTTTGGCTTATTGTAAGACCATGCACACTGTCACTGTGACACTGTGACACTGGCAATGTTGGGACAGCGCTGTGACATGCAATGTCTGTGCCGCCAATGTTAACACTCTTGACTTTTGAGTACTTTGGGCACAGAGGGTCACAGACGGCATGGCCACAGTGTGACGCTATGTTAGCCTAGCATTAAGCTAGCGATACAATGAGTATAATTTGTGATTAAAATGATTCCTTTACAATGCTTACATAAGAATATATAGTAATGTTATTTTGCTAACTTTTACTGGCGGCTTCGCTGACATTTATGTTTCTTTATGTGATCTTTATGTTTAATTTTTAGATCACTTATTTCATATGTTTGTTAGTGTAAAACTGATCCCACCAATTTCTATTTCTAAAAAAGGTTAATTCTAGTTTTGTTGAATTTTACAAAATTTAAAAATAACGTTCTTAATATTTTTTAATAAAAAGCTTTAAAAATGTGTTTGGAGCTGCTCGGATGAAAAACTGAAAAGTTACGTTCAGCAGTTTTCAGCCCGTTTTCCGAGTTTCTCAAAAATTTGAAAGACATTTCCCACGCAACAAATAAACGTATGTAAACGGTTTTATGACATTTACGATAGTATCTCTTAAGGGGGGGATTCTCCATGTAGAGGCTGTTTTTTGACCTTTTTTAAAAAATATCTTATTTGAAAACGCAGAGTTTTTCCAATTCTGTTTTTTTTACTGTGTTACAAACAGATTAAAGTAAACAACAAAATTTATCTGCTTCGATATGAGGGCTGTTCAAAAAGTTCTCGGCCGTCAAAGTGGGGGGTCCAAAAATAAAGTTATAGTGCTGGCGGCCATGATTTCTCGTCTCTTGTCTGAAATGAAAAGTTAAAACGGGGTTATAATCAGAATAGATGTCATTCTGGTCTGACACTCGAAACAAATTTTCTGACTTTTGTTGACAAAATGGCGGCCATTGAAAAAAAAAAATTCGATTTTGGGCGATTTTTTTTGTAGTTTGTGTGTGTAAAAAAATTTTTTAAATTTTTTTAAAATTATGATTGAGGGTCAGACCAGAATGGTGTCAATTCTGCGTCGATTTCACTTAGTTTCATCAAAATCGGTTCAGTGTAACTGGAGATATAATGGCCGCCAGTTCTCAAAACGTGGTTACGAGATAAATTCGTTTAAAGTTTGAAGTAATTTTTTTGAAAAAAAAAAATAAATCAAGAATGTAAAAGTGCAGTTCGAGAATGGTGACAATTCTGCGTCGATTTCATTGTTTGTTTCATCAAAATCGGTTTAGTAAAAAGAAGAGGAGAAAAGTGGCTTGGCAGTCCGAAAAAGTTGTTTTGAAAGTAACCAAAAATATTACAGATATTATATACTTACAGATATTAGTCGGCGTTGCCAGCTGCATACAGCGGAACTTCCTCATCTTCAAAAAAAAAAACTGTTTTCGGCAGCTGCTCTCTGCTCTGCGTGCCATTCTGCTTTCTTTAGATGCGGCTGCAGCTCTAGTTTCTGAGCGGTTAAGTCGGTTATCGTTTCGCGATTAATTTTCATTAATTTTTAAGTCACTTATTTCATATTTTTGTAAGTGTAAAACTGACCCCACCAATTTCCAAAGCGGGTGATTTTTCCAAAACAAAAGGTGAATACGAGTTTTGGGGAATTTCCACATAGAGCTCTGAAAATGGGTTTAAATCTGATTAAATGGAAAACAGAAAAAGGTTACGCGTTACAATTTTCCGGCAATTTTAAAAAATTTAAGATACAAATTTTTTTTTTGTGAACCGAAAACCGTTTACCTTTATTATTGGCCGATAGCACCGGAACGAGATCGAATCGTTTCGGTTTTTTTTACCTTTTCAGAGCGCATCGAAGTTTTCGTCAGATGTTTGTAACGCAGATGATATTGCATGAAAAGAAACTTGGTGATAAAAACACTTTAATTGTGTCAAGAAATAAGCTACTGGATTCCATTAAGACTTTTCTCGCACTTAAACGTGTTCGAAAACATGAAAACATTCTTAACTGGTGGTCTGAATCCTCCACAAAGTTCCCAGAATTGTATGAGATTTCGAAAGTCGTGCTTTCTGTTCGAGCTACGCAGGTTAGCGGGGAATGCCTATTCTCTGGCGGAAAATTTATAATGAATCCGCTAAGAAGTTGTATGGACTCAACCACATTGAATGCAATTATGTAACTGCGAGCAAATCACAAGAATGCTATGTAGTGGACGTATAAAATTCAAAGTTAAATTTGTAAACTAATAATATATAATATAATATATATGAGTATATAATGAAATCAAAAGTTCTTACATGCTAACTACGTAAAAAAATACGAATTATGATATAATTTTACTTTAAATGTGAGACCATTCATTTTGTGTTGAATTTTGATTCGTTTTAAGGGATAAAATGATTTAGATTTATCTAAGAATTTAATTTTTGCCATATTAGAAACAAAGTAATACTTATACCGGAACGTACCGGAACCGAAATTCGTTCGGAATTAAGCCCTGCTTTTCCCTTTTACGACCTTGGTGCTGCGTTTTCCAGAATTGAAGCATAGTTTTTCCATTTATTTGCCCTAAAGAGATTACAATTGCAATTTTATTTAGATCTACTAGAAAGCAACGATTGATTTTAAACGCACCCCCGCCCTCCGTTTCCCAACTTTGCTATTGTGTTTTCCAACTTGGAGCAACGTTTTTTCATTTATTTGGTCAAAAAGGCTTTCTAACGGAATTTCATTCAGATCGGCTCGGAAAATAATTGGCCAGCACCCCCATTTCCCACCTTGGGGGAGAGTTTCCAAGACTGACGAATTTGTTTTCCATTTATTTGGAGCATAGAGCTTACAAACCGAAAGGATTGTCATTACTCTCCACCCCCCGCAACATATTTGCCACCGTTCGTCGTGAGTTTTCCAATATTGGGAAATCACATTACAAATTTCGCATACTATCCCTACAAACCGAGTTTCAACTCATTCGGATGAAAAATAGTAATTTAAAATCACAAATGAATTCGAATTCTATTTTTACAAACCGAGTTTGAAGTCGATCGGATGAAAAAATAGTTTTTTTGCATGCAGAATTTTCCACATTTTGAAGGCATTCGAGAACCTGCAATATTGCTCTGCCATCTTTCTGGACATAAGACAGGCGTTCGATCGCGTTTGGCACGAGGGCCTGCTATTCAAGCTTAGCCCAGCTTCTCCTGGGGCGCCGTTTCACGGTTGAGCTGAGAGGCTAGCGATCAAGCATCCGTCCCATTCTTGCAGGGGTACCTCAGGGTAGTGTTCTCGGACCGGTGCTATACTCTCTTTTCACCTCGGATCTGCCGTATCCAGTTGCACATCGCACCTTTATCGCCACGTATGCTGACGATACCGCTTTTCTTGCATCCAGCACAAGCCGCAAAAGAGCATCTGCTAAGGTCCAGCAGTTCCTGGATGGCTTTGGTCGTTGGGCGAACCGCTGGAACATAGCTATTAACCGTTCAAAAAGACAACACTGCACCTTCGCTATGAGACGCGGGAAAGTTGCTCGAGTGCGACTTCTTGGGTCAAGAGTCCCATATTTGAAATCTGCGGTTAAATATCTTAGTGTGACATTGGCCTGGAAAGCCCATGTGGTACGAGCAGCAGCTAAGGCGAAGGAGCTTGATTGGCTTCTCAAGCCTCGTAGCGGACTTTCGTTGCGATCCAAAATCCTTGTTTACAAGGCTGTTATCATGCCTTCCTGGACCTGGGGGATCCCGCTATGGGGTACGGCATGCTCCACTACACTCAAGAAACTTGAATCTTCTATAAGCCGAGTACTACAGCGCATTGTTGATGCTCCCTGGTATGTGAGGCATACAACTTTATATCGCGATTTGGATGTTTTGCCATTATGCGCCCAAATCAATATGCATACTAGTAGGTATCATGACCGACTGGTGGCCCACTCCAATAGACTTGCATCTGAATTGGCTACAAACAGGCTCAGAAGACGCCTTAACCGACGACATCCCTCAGATCTCTGGGTCCATGGAAGGCGTCCCTCAGGCCGCGTCATCAACTCGGCATAAGTGTCCCCTACTAATATTTGCACGCTGCTGGTTTCCCCAGCAAGATGACAGATCACTCCCAGGACCTGTGCTGCGTGTTAAGTTGTTATTCCAGGTTGTTATTTTTGTAACTATTTGTAAATAGATTAAGTTCTATGTATCAAGTATTCTCCTAACTATCATTAAATAAAAAAAAAAAAAAAAAATAAATTTTCTGGCCTTTTCCTCCAAAATCGGGACGTTTACTTTCGTTTACTTTGTTTACAAACCGATCAAGGATAAAAAACAATTTCTGCCCCTTGGTAATGAAATTTTCCAAATCCCCATCTTAGGGCTCACTTTCAACACAAAAAATCTCCAGTCCAAATTACAGCCTTCTATCTCTTACCGTTTGGGCTGTGCGTAGATTGCCAATCAGTCAGTGAAACAGTCACAATTAGTAAATAATAATTATTTAATTATAAAACCAAATAATGTACTTTATAAAACTGTATAATTTTTGTATATTTCAAATGCATTCCAAATTTGTTGAGTTGGCCATTTTTATTTCAAACCCAAATCCTTTTCAATGGTGTGCGAGCAAACGGCCATCATTTGATCCTTGATGCTAACAAAATTGCGCACAGCCACCGGTTTGGCCTCAGGCCAGGCAGCCAAATCCCGATAAATGGGACGACAGAATTTCATACGGAAATTTGAATTGGCAAATTCAATAATCTCATCCAGACGCTTGATGAGACGAGCGCGTATTATCAAACGATTGAGACGGAAACGCACTTCGGCATTTTTGGATTGCTTCAAATTGTAGATCTCTTCAAGTAATTCAATTTTACGCTCATCCAAAGCCACAATATCTTTGCATTCGATTAGTTTGCCCAGAAAATCGATTAACTGGTGAATGGAAATGGTTTGTTTTAAGTCTGGACTGTCCACCAGCTCAGGTACCGTTTTGGTGCTCCACAAGTTGGCCAAACCTTTGCTCACATTAGCCAGGGATTCATCGAATCTGCAGAAATTAAGGAAAATGTTTAGAAATTATGTTTCTTTTAAAGTTTAGCCAGACCTACTTGGGTATAATGGGTGGCATGCCTTCGCAGGTAAGCCACAGATTCCAGTCAACTACACTCAGTTGATCCTTCTTGTCCGTATCCTTGAAGTAATCATACAAGGCGCCCTTAAAGTCATCAGTGACAATCGATTTGTAAGCAAATTTCTTTAAGTAATCACGTAGAAAAGGCTCAAATACACTGGGACCACCAAATAGATCTTCCAGATAGCGTAGGAATGTCGAACCCTTGATATAAGGCACCGAAGAGAAGGCATCATCAGGTCCCAAGTTGGATAGATCAACTACCAGTTTGGTTAGCTCCGGAGTACCAGACAATTGGGTGCGTAACTGAAAGAAAAAGTTTATGAATTTGCACATTTTCTGCTTTGGATTCACTTACACATTCCTGCAAATCGGTCAGATTGCTCAACATCTTAAAGTCCAGCTCCTTGGCACCCTGCATGCGTCCCACAATCTTGGATTCCACAAAAACGGTGAAACCTTCATTCAGCCAGAAATGTTCGAAATTCTTGTTGGTCACCAAATTGCCCGTCCAACTGTGTGCTATCTCATGGGCCACCACATCAGCCAGAGATTTATCCCCGGCCAACAAGGTAGGGGTGACAAATGTGAGGCAAGGATTCTCCATGCCTCCAAATGGAAATGAGGGCGGCATCACCAGCAAATCATATTGTTTCCACACATAGGGACCACACAAATCGGAGGCTGTCTTTAACATGGTGGCAGTTTCCGAGAACTCTTCGGCACAGGCGTCGACAATGGCTTCTTCAGCCCAGACATTGGAATTCTCACCCAGTGGACGGGATACTAATTTTCCAATGGCAATGGCCACCAGATAAGCGGGTATGGGTACCTCCTGTTTGAAATGGGTTTTGCCTGCAGATTTCTCTTGAATCAAAGCACTCATCAGGGCTGTCAGCTCTTTGGGATGTTCCACCACCGCGTCGTAGGTGAATTTAACAGCTGGCGTATCCTGACAGGGCAACACCGAACGAGCATGTATGGCCTGGCATTGCGAGAACATGTAGGGATGCTCTTTGCCCAAAGTCTGTGCAGGATTAAGCCATTGCAGACCGCTGGCACTGCTTGAGGTCTCATAATCGATGCGTACATTGAGACTAGAGAAGATAACAAGAGAATTATTTATAAGAGTCGTCAAGATAAGCTTATAATCAGTTGTTACCTGCCCTTGGCTGTGCCAGCTGGCAACTCTAGAGTTAGTTTTTGACCAATATCATCCACCGGATCGCTGATGAAGTAATTGATAGGCTGCTCACTGCCGCCAGCCAGCAATGCTACATTGGTTACATTAAGGTCACGCACATCCAACAGCTAAAAAGAGTACAAAGAAATTACTTTCTACTTGAGTATGCGAATTATGGAGATACTCACTATATTGTCCAAATTGTTGGCCAACACATTGAAACGATGCAAAACACTGCCCTGCAATTTGGTGGCTGCAAAATCCACTTTCCAGTTGAGTTTACTATGCTCCGTGGTAATCAAATCGGGTTGAGAGTAGGAACTCGGATCCACTGTACCCAGGCGGCCCATATTGCGTTTACTTAGTTGATAAAGGGGCAAAAGAGTTCGTTGAAGAATATGTGTCGTGGTGGACAAGCCGCGTTTGGTGACTGCAAAGAAAAAGGTTGGTTTTATTTTTTTGGCTTGATAAGCTTATCGGATTCAGATTTCTTGCAGATAAGACAAGGTTTGAGGCGATAATACCACCAGCTGCAGATGATCCTACACCTACACTTACAATATAACATTCAATGTGTAGGCGTCAAAAACTGAGAATCACTGCCCCCGGCGAATCAAGTAAAAACAAGTGATGTCATCGAACTATCGATAGCTTAGGACCCAGTCACACTGTTACTTTTTGTTGGTTGCGATGTAAAGTGATTTGGTTTAGTGATTTGGCTTAATAAAACTGACTATTACGGGTGTGTCCCAGAAATCTTTGGATGATTTCGTATAAACGTTACCAATTCGAATTAAAGCTGTTTGACTTTAAATGTAAAGGGGCACAAAAATGACCGGCTACAAGATTAGAAGACGAAAGACAACGAATAGGGTATCAACCAACACAACCCTATTCGTTGTCTTTCGTCTTCTAATCTAGTAGCCGGGCAATTTCTCAAAATATCAATATCGATAATATGAAAAATTGAAATTTTCAATTGCAATATTAGATATATCGTGTCCAAAAAACATCGATATATAGTTATTTTCTAAAACTTAGGAATACTGAAAAATTTTTAAGGAACGTCTTTACCAAAATATAACACTGTGCAACACTAAAAAGATGATCGAGTCGGGACCAAAAAATTCTGAATGGGTATGATGGCAGTACAAAAACCTTCGCTGGGTTTGGTCTGGTTAGCTGCCGTTTTCTTTTTATTGCACTTTAAAGATTTCAGCTTCTGATTGGGATTCGCAACTCCAGGACTAACGATTCTATAACTCGTAAATTATTTGGAATTTCGCTTTGACGTCTTAGAGGAAGTTGTTGCTCTTGGCGTGGCTTACAAAACATTGTTAAGTGGCAAGTCAAAAAAGTCACATCTTTATACTCAAAATTACAAAAATGTCTTAAAATCATCATGTTTGCCACTCATTTTGTAGTATTTTCCAACTTTATCTTGAAAACTGTAACGAAATTGACTAAGCAATGTAGGACAAAAACGTAGCTTGGACTTTAATAAACAAACGATTGGAACATACCAACTTCATTCGATTGGTCCTTCGTATAGTTACGGGCTCTTAAGCATGTAGAATTGGAACCAAAACCCGCAAAATGGCAATTTTTGGTACCAATTGGCCGACACAGTCAAAAATTTCAACTTTTTTGTTTTAAATCAAGAAAATAGTAAGAAAACATAACTTAAAAACTGAAAATAAAAAATTTAATATTATTACTTTTTTACCGAAAATATTCGTTTTTTCGAGTTTTTATGACAGTTGTACGTGCTTCTGGGCCTATAACTATATGAAAGAGTAACTAAATGAAGTTGGTTCGTTCTAACGGTTTGTTATGTTTTGTTTATTAATTGTCCAAATTTAAAACGGGTTTCAAGATGAAGTTGAAAAACTGTAGAAAAGTGGTCAAAACTTAGATTTTTTGGGCAACTTTTGTAATTTTGAGTATAAAGATATGATTTTTTTGATTTGCTACAAAGAAATGTTTTGTAGGCCAAGCCAAGAGCAAAAACTTTGTTAAAGCCTAGTACTGAGGGCGTTCCAATTTTCCTTTCATCACAGTATTTCATATAATTAGAAACACCTTGGCTTTGCTTTGATGCTCATGTGCTTTCAGAAAGTGATTCTATTTATGTGAAATACTGTGCCGAAAGGAAAATTCGAACGCCTTCTGTACTAGGCTTCAAGATTTAAAAGCAAAATTCAAAATAGTTTACGAGGTTTAGAATCGATAGTCCTACTCTGAAGCTGAAAAGTTCAGGTGCAATAAAAAGAAAACGGCAGCTAATCAGACCAAACCAAGACAGCGTTTTTATACTACCATCACACCCTTTCAGCATTTTTTCGTCTCGACGCTATCAACTTTTTTGAGTTCAAAAATGTGTCACAGTGGTTTTCGGTTCTCAAATAAAAATTTGTGTAGGTTCCGGTTCCGGTTCTGGTACTTGATTTGAAACGGTTTATTTCGGTTAACGGTTCCGGTATTAAGCCCTGGTCACAGTGTAATAGGATAACTTTAAGATTTAAATGACGTAAATTTCTGACACTAGAATATACATTAGGGGTGATCAACTTTTATGGGTGGAAAAAGTCAACAAATTCTATAGCAAAAACGAAGTCTACGGAAAATTCTAAGCAAATTTCATCAAGAAGTCATGGGTCTAAAATGAATTTCTAGCCCGAGCAAATAGACCTTAAATTTCGCATATTATCCATGTATTCATTGTATTATGGTTGAAACCGACTGTTCAAAGGGAAGTTGATCTTCCATATCGCTAAACGTACCTTTTCTTGTCACTTTCAAAATCATCAAGCTT
Source organism: Lordiphosa magnipectinata (assembly GCA_037044535.1). Classification (NCBI taxonomy): domain Eukaryota; kingdom Metazoa; phylum Arthropoda; class Insecta; order Diptera; family Drosophilidae; genus Lordiphosa; species Lordiphosa magnipectinata. The sequence continues at coordinate 329,253 of JBAMBO010000602.1, read as the reverse complement.
ATAGCGAAATGCAATCGTTTATACGAAAATCTCTCTAATCGTATATAATAATGTAGACCTGATAAAGGAGAACAAGCTTGTCAACAATTTTAAGTTTTGACTAGTAACTATTTGCTACAAGGACTAAGCAGTGAGCAAAACATTTTATGAACTAGCAAAGTTTTTCTAATCGATTGAACCATCATAGAAGCAGAAACGGTTTAGTTACCTTCTCTCGAAAGCCAGACGTGTGGTGGGAAATTCTTTTGGGACATTTGAAAGAAAGGTTACGTCGTTTCTGAAAAAGCCAGTTTCTAGGCTCAGTGTAAATGAACTAAAATGCATCGAAATAACCTCATACATTCCATCAGGAAGAGAATCTAATATTTTGCTCCAAGCTGTGTTGAAGACAGTTGTTAATGATTGTATGTGTTAAAGTTCTCCTTCAGACTCATACACTTTTCTTGTCGTCCATTGTTATTATCCATACAGTGAAATTATGAGAAGAAGGGTACTTCTGAATCCAGCATTTTACAACTTGAGCTATTTGGATTAAAGCATTCATTATCCCTTCGAAAAGTCCACGGCATCGATCCGAAAATGTTCATTGAAGTCATGACCATACCCTTCTCATTTCACACATCATGCAAAATAAATGCCGATTTTCCCCAAACTCATGTGATTTTACAAGTTGGTGATGGATTTTTTCTTTAATTTTAATCTTTCTTAGATGTTCAGCTTTACGTAAAACTTTTCGTTAAGTGTCCACACTTTGTTTTAAATTAAGTGGTTTTGAAATAACTGACCTACCACAAAGTTCGTAACTAAAATTATTTTACACTTTGAAATTTCACAACTTTTTATAAGACTTCAGACTGTTGTTCGTTGTACGTTTTAAACTGAAGCAACAATGGTAACAACGCCAGCCGACAGTCGATAATCGTACAATCATAAGTTTTTGTCATTTCTTCTTCTTATCTTTTTCTTTGTTCAAAATTTGTCAAAATAATTAAAAATGAAGAATATTATTGTCGACCAGCGGAGACTAACCGCAGTCTCATAATGTGCGAGTCCAACAGTCTAACCACCCTCAGTCATATCAAAACCTCATGGGTTTTTTTGTTCTTTTTTATCATTGTGGTCAGCTTTACATAACTTTACCAGTTTGAACAAGTTCCCTACACCAGGGGATCCCTTTCCTTGTATAACCGCAATCAAAGTCAAATGTTCAAGATGTTATGAATTTGGACAGGGATTTTTTGGGATGAATTCTGAAATTGCTTAGTCAACTTACAAGACTTTAAGCACTTAATGAGAAGGAAATTCATTGCTTTGTGCTTTACTTTAAAGCAGAGTCCGGCACGTCTCAGTCTCCAGTGTATTGAACAGTTCTCTGCGGCAGCGACGTCGACACACCGACAGTGTACGAGCTTATACTGCTCTCATTTGCAACAACAAAGATGTGCGAAATAAGCGCGCTTTCGCGTAGCTAAATACATCAAACAACGCCGAAATGTGCATGTGTAGTTTTGCATGCCCCTGCTTTAAAGTAAAGCGATTACCTATATAACACTGACACATTTTTAAACAAAAGATCGCATCGAGACCAAAATAATCTGAAAGGGAATGATAGTAGTATAAATCCTTGTCTGGGTTTGGTCTGGTTAGCTGCAGTTCACTAGTGGTGTTAACATTGGAAGGGTCAACGTTTGCTTGAATTGTATACAGATTTTCTTTATTTTTTACAATTTTTGTAGAGTTTTGTTGTACAGGATAGTTTTTCTGTGATGGTTTCAAGTAGTAAAAGAGATGATTTCAGATCTGGTAAAGTGTTAACACAACAATGCCAGGGTGAATCTCCATTAATAGACTTTTTCTGGCCAGCTGGACAGTTTGTTTGTTGTATACATCAACCACCATTGGCATTTAGAATTGCCACTCTTTATTCTTGGTACGTATGAACCATTCAGCTGCAGTGATGATACTTAAGATGATGATGTGGTGACAAGGCAAGTATCAAAACCACGAGGTTCGTAATCCCGTAGGAGCGCGTTTAGTGTTTGTGTAGACTGCCTTCCAATCTAAAGGTTCTCGAGCAGTGGGTACATTCAAAGGGCCAGTATGAGTGCTAAGGTGAACCTTTAGATTGTGTAAACGCGTAAAGGTTTTTGAGCACTGGGTACACTCGAACGGTTGCTCATCCGAATGTGTAAGTAAGTGTTTATTTAGATTGCCTATGAGTGCGAAGATGTTACTTTAGACTGCTCTTTTGAGCATTTGAATGGTGTCTCGCCCTTATGTGTGCGTAGATGCCTATTTAGAGAGCCCTTATGGGCAAAGGAACACGAGCACTGGGAACATAGGAAAGGTCGCTCGCCGGTATGAGTGCGAAGGTGTTCCTTAAGTTTGTTTCTTTCGGCAAACGCTTTTGAGCACTGGGAACATTCGAAGGGTCGCTCGCCAGTATGAGTGAGTAGGTGTCTGTTTAAGGTGCCACTATGAAGAAAAGATTTCAAGCAGTGGGTGCATTCGAAGTTTCGTTCAGCCGTATGAGTTCTGAGGTGATCCTTAAGAGTGCATTTTAGGCTAAAAGTTTTGGAGCAGTGGATACATTTAAAGGGTTGCTCCCCCGTATGAGTGCGTAGGTGATCCCTTAGTTTGTTTCTTTCGGTAAAGGTCTTCGGACACTGGGAACATTCGAAGGGCCGCTCGCCAGTATGAAGGCGTTGGTGTTTCTTTAGATAGCCTATTTCGCTGAAGGTTTTCGGGCATTGGGTGCATTCAAAGGGTCGTTCGGCAGTATGAGTGCTTAGGTGCCTTTTTAGACAACCGTTTTGGACAAAGCTTTTGGAGCAGTGGGTACATTGATATGGTCGCTCTTCGCTATGAGTGCGTAGGTGAAGCTTAAGTGTGCCTTTTCTGCTAAAAGTCTTTGAGCATTGGGGACACTGGAAAAGTTGTTCGCCATGGTGTTCCTGCTCTTCGAGCTCTTTCCTAACGTTCTCTTCGATTACACTTTCGCTTTTGAAGGTCTCCTCTTTTGCGACCAGCGACCAATCCGAGGAGGGTAGTGCTTCCAAGACGGGTTTGTTTTGTTTTAGGAGCTGAAGACTATTCTCAAATCGACGCTTGAAATGATATGCTGTTTGTGCCGCTGCCAAACATAAAGGGCATATTCTTTCGGGTAGATTCGCAGCCTGATTAACCTTGAGTCCAGTCACCTCCTTGATTATGAACAGCAAGTCTCCTTGTCCCACGTACGTGTCGGTGAATATATTACGCCAGTTGGTGTTGGTGTCATCTGCCATGCTGGACATGCAAATGCGGCATTGTTCGTCCACTTGTGGTTCCATTGCTCTGTAGGCCATCACAAAGCGAATTCTTGTTTAATAACAAATACAAAAATGCAAATCTTAATGAATTTAAGAATAACATAAACAATTTTTAGGCATCAGCAGACAAGTGTGACCTAACGTGGTAGCAGCGAAAATGCTGATTTGAACTAGTTCGATGGCTGACTGAAATACGAAGCACCAGTTCGTCAAATGAAATGAGAGCCGAGTCTATAGTTTATTAGAGAAGCTAGTTAAAAACAATTATACCAGTGCATGATACAATAACTACAAGGTAGCGCAACCGGAAGTGCCTTTTCGAATGCGGGAAAATGATTCGAACCACAGAGCTAAAATAGACACAAAATCCAAGGCCACTCTGTTGATAATCACATTTTTCGACAACTTTCGAAAGAAGTTTCCCACTACACCAGGAAATCGAAGGCGACCATATCGGTTCGATACACCATATAACAATTTTGAGTCATCGAAACAAGGCCGACTAAGAATATCGAATCTGCGCAATGCGCTACCTTGTAATTATTGTATCATGATACCAGTGAGGTTCTATTTGGATTTCCTTTTGCATATCTGCAATTTAAATTTATTTATTTATGTTACTCCCAGCGCAACAAGTACATTGGCACTTATAAATTAACGCGCTAGTCACAGTTTTTTTATCCTTAACATTCATCAATTTTCCTAACTTAAATTATTACAATTATTAAATTTAAATTTTAACACTAACAGACATAGAACTTAATTATATTAATAGTATTCGTTAAAATGATTCTATTATAACTATTTGATTATTACTTTAATTCCCTATCTTGCATGATTTCCCTAACCTTCATCTTGAATTGATTTACGCTTCCAATTGTTTTGATACCATGAGGCAGGTCGTTCCATAGCTGAATATCATTTATCAAAAACTGCCTCTCAGAGCATAATAGCTTCCATCTCGGGCATATAAAATTGTTTGTGCGCTGCGATGCTGCAGGTCTTAGCATATTGTGAAGATAAGATGGTTCTCAGCTTGTAATGATCTTATGAATGAAAGTAAGAGTTCTGAGATTAATAAACGATTTGAGGGCAAGGTCAAAAATCTTCCGAGCTAGGTGTGATATGTAGTCGAATCGTCTACTATTAAATACATATCTAGCTATTGAGTTAGGTGACACATTAAGCTTCTGAAAGTCTCTAAAATCGCAGTGGCCAAAAACTTCTACTCCATAAAAAAGTGAAAGTACGAGAATTTGTTTTGCTATAGTCATTTTAAGAGAAGAACGGGTAATACCGACTTTGTCATTGCGAGCTGCCGCAGCATTCCGTATGTTTTATCTGTTGCTTTTGATATGTGATTAGTCCATGTTATGCCGAGATTGGTTGCATGTTCTACATAGTTAATTGAAGTGCTATTAATGACAACTTTTGGCAACTGGCTTGTGTCGAGGGATTTCTTATATATGACTATGCACTTGATTTTAGTCGGGTTAAGCCCTAATCCGTTCTCTTTAGCCCAAGTATCGATTTTAGCAAGCATATTATTGGTTACACATACACATTCATTAATATTTATAAGAGGCCTACTAACATAGATTTGGACATCGTCAGCATACATGTGGACATCACAATCTGACAGGACACTAGGAAGATCTTTTACGTGTCCTGAGGGACACCACGATGGACTGAGCAAAAGTTAGAATATCTGTTATTCAGATATGACTTAAGCAGAGAAACTGCAGTTCTTGAAAAGTTGTATAAGTTCATCAGTTTCGTGCAGAGAATCTCTTGATTGACAGCATCAAATGCTTTACTGTACTGTCAAGCAGCGTCAGAAAAGTTGCACAGCTATCGTCCAGCTGTTTCCGAATATCCTCGACTATACTAGTTATTGCTGTGATGCACCCCCGATTCTTTCTAAAACCAGACTGTTTTTGACTCAATAGCTTATGATTATTAGGGAAGCACTGCATTTGTGTAGCCATTAGATTCTCAAAAATTTAAGACATAAATGGTAAAATGGACACCGGCCTAAAGTCCATATTGGTTTTCGGAATAGGGATAATTTTTGCGTTTTTCCATGCATGTGGACGTGTTGAAAGCCGTATTAATGATATGAGTAATATGGTTTAGTATCACAGGCAGTCGTATGATTATGGTCTTAATCATTTTTGTGGGTTACTAAAAAACTTGGGCCTTACTGATTATAATCAGACAATAATTACAGTACTGCAAATTTCAAAAAAAAAAAAATATTAATAACCTGGGACATGACCTAGCGTACGCTGTAGAGCAGGTCGCGTTTAGCACTTTCTCGTGCTTGGTTTTCACTCGGAAACCCCCAAAATCTCAAAATATGGCACAAAAACAGTTTATTGCTAGTTTTGCTCACATAACTCACTTAACGTGAAATAACTCGTGAATGGACCATCTGATTTTATATAACTTGGTTAATGCTGATTAGCGACGAGAAGATTCTTATTTACAGTTAACATTCTATACAAACAACTAATCTGAACCAATTTTTTCAAAAAAAAAAAGTTTCTTACGTAGAAAAAGTTGCTTATATAGAAAATTGGGATATAAATTTAAAGAAAAACCAGTTTTGCGACGAATAGATAGCAGCTTTATTATATTTAAATCTTTTAAGAACTGATATTCCTCTGATTTGTCGCAAAAACAAGATCTTATTGCTTGCAAGGTTATTTTGCTCCGCCCATTCTTCCGCGACGTTGAAGAAATCTATCACATTATCGATGCTGATTCTGCTCTTGTCTACCATATGACCATCTTTGTTTGCAATGCTCTCGCGAAAAAAAAAACCTTACGTCCAACAGCAGTTTTTTTCGAAAACAGTAGCGTTGGTTTTCTTGTGCAAACCTTTGTAAACCAAACCGTTTTCGTAAGTAACAATAGTAGATCTATTAGACCATTTTCGACAATAATCCTTTTGAAATCGCTTATAGATGTAGCAGCACTCTCAGCATTGCAGGAAAGCGTCAAAATTCTTATACCGTTCTCATCAAGATCAGGATTTTTTAAAGGCTTCATTCGTTTGATTTCTTTTAGATTCAGATAAGATTTTGAGGCGAATTTTTCAAAGTTTTCTTTAATATTTTTAATCCTTATTAAAGTCGACTTATGGATCTCTGTTAGAGTCTTGCCATCTTGGAGTTAATTTGTTTTCAAAGAAATTGATTCTCTGCCTTTCTTCTCCATTTTTACGGTAGAGTAAAAATTATAACCCTGGTTGCTTGTACAGAAATTTTGGAATCAAAAAAGTTGCTTATGAAGAGGTGGCTACAATAGAATGTTGCTTGTGTAAAGTTTGCTTCTAAGTTATAACAAATGCTGATGAAACTGAAATGGAAACTTTAGCTAAGGAGCTTGAAATCAATAAAAAAAAAGTGACAAAAATTAGATCGGTAAACGATTTTATTGCTCCATTTGACGAAATTCAATAATTCTACTCTTAAATTTTTGTTATCCAGCCAAAAAGACAGTATTGATGAAATTTTACTGGAAGACATACTAATGATTACCTTAAACGAAGCTCCAAATTTATGTTTTTAAAACAAAATTATTCTTCAACCTTGGTTTGACTCTGAACCTTGGTTCGGCGACCTTCTGAACTCGTTTCGTAAGCCCGAACCCAAAAAATTTCGCGGATTCGAGACCCGGAGTGAACCCTTCCAGATTTTGAAGTGGTTTGTAGCCATTATTGAAATATCTATAGAACCTACATATGTTCGTTGGATGCAATAATTCACGGTACAGTCTTCGAGCCTGAGCATTTTGATGACGATATTTTGGAACCTGTCAACTTCGCATCCATTGTGTAATAATAAACAACGATTTCAAATAAGACTGTTTTTAAGATTGACATTTTATTTGACTTAAAATTAATTGTTTTTTTTTCTTTTGGAAGCGAACACAGCGCTCGTTTCAAGGTTTGATTTAATTATGAGAACGAAGATGAGTCTTTAGACGGCTTTTATGGGTAAATGTTTCCGAGCAGTTCGAACATTGAAAGGGTCGCGGTCGCTCATACGTATGAATGCGTAGATGTCTTTTTAGATTGCCGCGTAAGCTAAAGCGTTTCGAGCACTGGAAGCATTGGAAAGGTTTCTCGCCAGTATGAGTTCGTTGGTGCTGCTGCAGATAAACTTTTTGGGCAAATCTTTTTGAGCAGTGTGAGCATTCGAAGGGTCGCTCACCAGTATGCGTGAGTAGGTGAAACTTTAGGGTGCTTTTATGGGCAAAGGCTTTCGAGCAGTGGGAGCATTCGAAGCGTCGTTTGCTCATATAAGTGCGTAAGTGAGACTTTAGATGACTTTTTAAGCGAAAGGTTTTTAAACAGTGGGAACATTTAAAGGGTCGCTTGTCAGTATGAGTGAGTAGATGACGCTGTAGCCAACTATTTTCGGCAAAGCGTTTCGAGCAGTGGAAACATTTGAAGGGTAGCTGCCCGGTATGTTTGCGGAGATGTTTGTTTAGTAAGCCCAACTGAACAAAGGTTTCCGAGCATAGTGAACATTCGAAGGGTCGCTGGCCAGTATGAGTGAGTAGGTGAGTCTTTAGGGTGCTTTTATGGGCAAAGACCTTCGGGCAATGGGAGCATTCGAATGATATATCGCCAATTCGAATGCATACGTGACTCTTTATATAGAATTCATGGACATAAGTTTTCAAGCATTTGGAGCATTTAAAGGGCCGTTTGGCTTTGGCAGTTTCAGTGTGAAGTTGCTCCCCTTTCCTATCGCCGTCTTCGCTGTCGTCTCCCGAGAGAAATTCCAAATCATCCATTTCACTCTCCTCTGGAGGGACTTCCAACGAATCCTCGTTCCTCGTTTTATTCTGCTCCATCAGATGAACACTCTTCTCAAATCGACGCTTAAAATTAAATGCTGTTCTTGCTGCTGCCACGCATTTAGGGCATATCCTTTGAGGTAGATTTTCATCCTGTTTCAACTCGTGTCCAGTAACCTCCTCGATTATAAACAACAATTGTCTGGAGAGGCCGCCGGTGAATATGTTTAGCCAATTTGTGTTGGAGCCATCTGCCCAACTAGAAGTGCAAACGCGGCATTGCTCGGCCACCTGTGGTTCCATTGCTCTGTGACCATTCCACAGCCAAATTGCGTTAAATAACAACTTTTAAGGGCAAATTGTGACGAACTTAAGAATAAAATAAACAGTTTTTAACCAGCTTGCCACAAGTGTGACCGTAGCAGCGAAAATAGTTGTTTGAACTAGTTCCATTTAAGTTCACAGCTGTAGACAAAGCACAAGTTCGTCAAACTAGCTAAGTTAATTATGCAACGTTTACATTGCGTCACAGAGTTCTGTGCCTTGTCACCCAAACCTCTTTTCAATGTGATTTTTTTTTTTCATTTTTGTAAATGCTTTTTAACACTTTTTTTTATTTTTTTTATTTTATTATTATTAATTATTTTGTTTCTAAATTTTCTGTCACCTTGTGTAAATTTGGCAAATTAATTTAGATTGTGTAGATATTCTCATAACTTATCTGTTTATGTAAGTTTGATTTGATCATTTCCGCCTTGGTGCGCTTGGCGGAATTCTCAATCTCCTTCTCCGTGTTTATTAAGCGAAAGTTTCTGCTTTGCAATTCACGGATCCTTTTCTATGTGCTCGGCAACTCCTCAACATCCTCCTCCTCGTGTTCGCTGCCCTCCCTCCCTGCCATATCAACTTGATAGAGCCACTCTTCCTCTTGGGAAATTAACTCGCTTTAAATAGTGAACAACAACAAAGTAAATACGAATCGGAGAACGGTGCCAACAAGAGACTCACACAGACGGCGCAGCAGACGCAGGGCGATCGAGACTCGCTGATAACGGTTTTTTCTGTTGTTGTTGTTACTACTACTCCCAAACTTAAATTTCATGCTCACCGCTGATCTAATGGTTTGATTCGGTACATTTAAGTGTTCATTGTTTCACATTAGTGTTAAGTTTATAATTTTGAAGCTATGAAAAGTGATTTGTGTATCCCAAAAAAGCTGCATTATGTTAAAAAAGGCTCCAGTGCTCAAACGAATCAATTATGGACTGTGCTCCATAAGTGCTGACGGAGTCACTGTCACTGGGAACGCAAATTGGCGAACTTCTAAGCCATATTTGAATAAATTATTAAGGAATGGAATTATAGGGTATGTTTTAAGTACAGCAAAATCTGCAATTATGGCTATTTAGCCAAATTTTCATTAAAATTTCCTAAAAATATGTCAAATTATTTACTGTCACAGAACGTAAATGACACCAAACGCATAATTGTGTTCACATTGAAAAGAAATTCATTCCTGTGAGACATGGTTTCTGTGACATGGCACAGAACTCTGTGACGCAATGTAAACGTTGCATAATTCACTTAGCTAGTGTGACGAACTTGTAGTTTGTCTACAGCTGTGTAATTAAATGGAACTAGTTCAAACAAGCATTTTCGTTGCTACGGTCACACTTGTCTCAAGCTGGTTAAGAATTGTTTATTTTATTCTTAAATTCGTCACAATTTGCCCTTAAAAGTTGTTATTTAACGAACTTTGGCTGTGGAATGGCCTACAGATCAATGGAACCACAAGTGGCCGAGCAATGCCGCATTTGCATGTCCAGCATGGCAGATGGCACCAACACAAACTGGCGTTATATATTCACTGACGCGTACGTGGGACAAGAAGGCTTGCTGTTCATAATCGAGGAGGTGACTGGACTTGAGGTTAAACAAGATGAGAATCTACCCAAAAGAATATGCCCTTCATGTTTGGCAGAGGCACAAACAGCATATCATTTCAAGCGTCGATTTGAGAATAGTCTTCAGCTCCTAAAACAAAACAAACCCCTGTTGGAAGCACTACCCTCCTCGGATTGGTCGCTGGTCGCAAGAGAGGAGACCTTTAAAAGCGAAAGTGTAATCGAAGAAAGCAATATGAAAGATCTCGAAGAGCAGGTACACCATGGCGAACAACTTTTCCAGTGTCCTCAATGCTCAAAGACTTTTAACAGAAAAGGCACACTTAAGCTTCATCTACGCACTCATAGCGAAGAGCGACCATATCAATGTACCCACTGCTCCAAAAGCTTTGTCCAAAACGGCTGTCTAAAAAGGCACCTACGCACTCATACTGCCGAACGACCCTTTGAATGCACCCAGTGCCCGAAAACCTTCAGCGAAATAGGCTATCTAAAGAAACACCAACGCCTTCATGCTGGCGAGCGGCCCTTCGAATGTTCCCAGTGTCCGAAGACCTTTACCGAAAGAAACAAACTAAGGGATCACCTACGCACTCATACGGGGGAGCAACCCTTTAAATGTTTTCACTGCTCCAAAACTTTTACCCTAAAATGCTCTCTTAAGTATCACCTTAAAACTCATACGGCCGAACGACTCTTTGAATGCACTCACTGCTCGAAGTCTTTTCTAAATAGTGGCGGCCTAAAGAAACACCTACGCACTCATACTGGCGAGCGACCCTTCGAATGTTCCCAGTGCTCGAAAGCGTTTGCCGAAAGAAACAAACTTAAGGAACACCTTCGCACTCATTCGGGCGAACGACCATTTGAATGTTCCCAATGCTCGAAAACCTTTAGCCTAATAGGCAATCTAAATAAACACTTGCTTACACATACGGATGAGCGACCATTCGAGTGTACCCAGTGTTCGAAAGCCTTTACGCGTCTACACAATCTAAAAGTTCACCTTAGCACTCATACTGGCGAACGGCCCTTTGAATGTACCCACTGCTCGAGAACCTTTAGATTGGAAGGCAATCTAAACAAACACTTACGCACTCATATAGGATAATGAACCTGCCTTCTCACCACATCAACATGTTAAGAAGGATCTTAACAAACTGTCCAAATAACCTCACCAGAAGATTGCTGAGAAGCAGAAGATTTAATGGCATCAAGGCCAGAGGAAGGCTATTGATGGATATCCACGCTGACGTTGTTGATTTAACACCTTGCCAGATCTGAAATTAGCTTATTACTGCCATCACAGAAAAACTTTCTTGTACAACAAAACTCCACAAATATTGTAAAAAATAAAGAAAATCTGTATATAATACAAGCAAACGTTGTCCTTTCCAATCAACCGACGAAATCGACCAGACTGAATTGCTATATCTTATAGCTGCCATAGTAACCATCGCACAGTGGGCGAAATGGCCATTCTAGCGCGTTAAAATTCAATTTTTCAAGTTTGAAAAAGCGCTAATTTTCTTTTTATTTATCGACTACCGATACTTTGATCGTCTTTAAATCGGCTTCATTTTGATTCTGCTAGCCTAGAATGGGTCTACTCTCCGATCCCTCACTGTCCACACAGAATAAGCTGATGACCAGTCTGGCGCAGCATGTGCGCAAGGTGTGCACGGTTTTCTATATGGCGGGCGTGGTCTGGTTCTGTTGCCAGGCCCTGCCCGAGTTCAATCACGTCACGTATCTCTCTGAGAACGCCCTGTCGCCTGGTCTAGTTTATCCGGAAATCAGAATGGACGCCAATTGTTTTGCCGTGCAGCTGCTGGAGGATCTTCAGAGAGAGCGCCAGGATCATCCATCCAGCACGCCGCATGCCTGGATAGCGGCCAAGTTGCGTGAATTCGGACTAGAAACGCATATACACAACTATACGCTGCGCTATCCCTTTGGCGGGGGCAAGGAGTATCAGGGCAAGAATGTCTATGGCATATTAAGGGCTCCTCGGATCGGCTCCACCGAGGGCATCGTATTCTCGGCACCCAGCTCGGTGCATGTAGACCTCACGCCCAGTGTGCCGCTGCTGTTGGCCTTTGCTGACTTTGCCAGACGCAAAAGCTATTGGGCCAAGGATTTGATATTTTTGGTCACCGAACAAGAGCAACTGGGCACTGCAGGCCTGGCTGGAAGCCTACCATGATGGCGATAGGGACACCAGCAAGTTGTATTTACAGGCGGGCAATCTGCCTGCTCGTGCCGGCTCTTTACAGGCTGCCTTAAATATTGAAGTTCAGGACCTGGATATGGAGCTGATCGATGTTAAGGTCGAGGGATTGAATGGCAAGTTGCCAAATTTGGATATGTTCAATTTGGTGCAACGTATTATGGCCCGCGAGGGTCTCAGCTCGGGCTATAAGCAACATCCCCGGAAGAAGCGCCGCCACTCCCAATCAAACTTTGAGCAGAATCTGCAACGTATGTTGGCCATGCTCTCTAGCGAGTCCACGGGTGTGCCCAATGGCAATAACGGTATGTTCCATCGCTATCGCATTGATGCCTTAACCATTAGGGCTACCAAGAAAGTGACCGACTCCCAGATCAGCACCAAGTCGGGAGCCTCCGCCATGCCTCTACTGATGGCCATTGAGGGCATAGCCAGAAGTCTAAATAATCTGCTTGAGCGCCTTCATCAGAGTTTCTTCTTCTATGTGCTGGTTAACAATGATCGTTACATTTCGATAGGGGATTATTTGCCCGCTCTGGTTGCCCTGATGGCCTGTTGTTTCATAAAGGCCTATCTGACGTGGTCTACCCTGGATGAGAAGCATTTGCCCTATGGCTCCGTGTTGATTTATATGTGCGTCAGCCTCCTGATTGGTTATCTCGGCAATGTGCTGCATCTGCAAGACTATTTCCTGGAAATACCACTGAGTGCCGCCCCTCTGACCGCCTGCACAGTGGGCGCTTTGTCATTGATCGGCCTGACTATGCCTTTTGTGGTGATTTTACCACCTGGTGGCTTGGAATTGCTGCACATTGGTTTGCTTTTGATCTATGGCTGTTCCTTGATAGTTGTCGGCCTGCTTAACTTTGCTTTGGCTTTCTTTGTGGCGGTCATTTCGGTGCCCCTGCTTATAACCTTGGATCCACGCCAGTAGTAAGCTAGGCCACATTTCTGCTCAATCCACTGATTGTGATCTACGGCATCATACTGGTCATGCGTTTTTATCAATTCCCCGAATCGGCCTTTGCCCTGATTGATTCTGTGATCTATGGCAATTGGCTGTACTTTGCCATTTGTACGGTGTTCCTACCCTTGTGGTTCATCTGCTGGACTTTGGCTTGGGCCACGCGTCGGGATGAACAGCTCTATGAACTGGAGGAGAATGAGCTAGTGGATGAGGATGTGCCAGCATTGTCAACCGGCCAGACTTAGGTGAAAACCAATTAAAGTCATACCTAAGAATTGTTAAAACAAAAATTCCAACTTTATGTTACGCTAATTTAAATGTCAAATCTAACAAGAAAATAAGATTTAAATAAGATATACCGATATATGTATATCTGAACAGCTGTGAGCTATCAAACACAACATATGTTTTGGAAAGTGCTTTTCAATTAATTCCCGCATTTTTGCAATTTTTGTTAATTTAGCTGTGAAATATAAAGTTCTCGTTGTTTTACAAAAAAAACTTGGTTATATATTAAGCAAAAAATCAATGCAAGTGACCCGTCCACATATGTATTACTTGTAAGACGTAGTGAAAGTACCGCGTATTAACAACCTGAACTTAGTAGCCTACACCTGTCTTTCGTGGAGCAAAACTTAAAATGTCCACAAATGTTCCAGTCACCTTTAACTTTTTTTGTCAGTGTGAGTCCTTGTGGTTTTAAAAATTCCAATATCACCTGCTAATATGTGCTATCCTTGCATTTATTGGACTTTTTAGGCGCAATGTCAGCATCAAAACAAAAGCTTTTTCTAGTTTGGCTCAATGAAGATGTCTCCACAGAGAATTTTTTGGCTTTGGAAAACTATTTTTTGATACAGTTTTATATAACAAAACCTGAAGTAAGCTGGACCGTATTGAAATCGGAAAAAAAAATTGCGATATTTTACCAATGGGCTTGTTCAAATCGCCGATATTCTTCCAAGCTATGATGTATTGCGATCGTCGAATATCAAATCGGTGTTTATCTATAGATTTTCTTTATTAATACCTTATTTTCTTCAAAAAAATGCGATTCTAAATTTTGTTCTATTTTTTAAATATTTTTTCTAGATGTTTAAAAACAAAATTTGGAGCGGTTTTATTTGAAAAAATTTTTTTTCATTTATTTTTGCTGTTTTTATTTAAACTACTTTACCGATTCAAAAACAATGTTTTGCGCGATTATTGGAAATTCAATAAGCTTTTGATTCATACTTTGCTTGACTCCATCTAACGTTTTTGACTCGAGATTTGGCTCTAAATGTAAGTGTACAAAAAATTAAACGTAAACTTAAAAACTAAAAAAAAAGTTATTAAAAATTTTAGTTTTTTTTATTTCTTTTATTCCTACTTTTAAACTCTTAAGCAATCTTTTTGAAATTTAAAAAAAATTTGTGTTTACATTTAAAAAATGAAAAAAATTGTATTAAAAACTTTTTTTAAATTGATCTTATTTCTACCTTTAAGAAAAAACATTGCGATTATCTCATTTACTTTGGAAGATATTAATTAATATCGTTTATAATAATCGTTTTGCTAAATTGGTCATTTCGCCCACTGTGCATCGGTCGAAAAATGGGTCTTGGTGAGAAAAACTTTTTATGGTTGATCATCTTGATCATCCGATAAGATAATGTTAAAAGCAGGGCTTAATACCGGAACCGGAACCGTTAACCGAAATAAACCTTTTCAAAACACGTACCGAAAACCGTTTACCGTTATTAATGGAACCGATAGCAACGGAACGAAACCGAAACTTTGGTACCGGTATAGTTTCGGTTTTTTTTTACCTTTGCAGAGCGCATCGTAGTTTTGGTCAGGATGCCAAAATATTTGCTTCCGGAAGACATCTTCAACATTTGCTCCAGTTTTGCAGCTGCAGATAGCGACTTTCTTCTGAGACCAGAAAGAGTAGGACACAGTTCGCGAAATTGTACGCATACTAGAACCAGCGGACGTGGCCACAACTAAACTTTAAGCCGTGAATCTAGTTTTGGGTGATTTTTATTTTTCATTTGGATACACTGCAAATTGGAAATATGAAAAAATTCGTCGTCTCTAGCGAAAACGTTTGTTCAAAGAAAGCTAGGGAAATCACATTTTGAAAACAATGCTTTATTATGTGGCATATTCTTTGACCCTAGCTATAACGTAACGGTAAGTACTGAGCAATAAAATTGTACTTGAATCAATCTTTTAATAAATAATTATGCACAAATTTCGTCGGTTGCTGATCAATCACTGCTTAATGATGAATGCAGTTTTAATACTAGTTCATCGAAAAGCGCCGACGAAGTTGAGGCATTAATGATATTGCAGGAAAAGAAACTTGGTGATAAAAATACATCAATTGTGTCAACAAATAAGCTACTGTATTTCATTAACTTTTTATATACTTAAATGTGTTCGAAACCATGAAAACATTCTTAACTGGTGGTCAAAATCATCTACAGAGTTCAATTGTATGTGATATCAAAAGTCTTGCTTTCTGTTCCAGCTACGCAGGTTAGCGTGGAACGGCTATTCTCTGGCGTAAAATTTATAATGAATCTTCTAAGATGTTGTATGGCTTCAACCACAATTGAATTAAATTTTGACTCGTTTTATTACACAGGAATAAAATTTATTTGCTTTATCTCAGAATTAATTTTTTTTTTTAAATTTTTCCAATATTAAAAACAAGAAAGAAAGTCGATCAAGCCCGACTATAACATACTCTGTACCCTTAAACTCGCATTTGCTCAGGAGTCAAACGGCCAGTTAACACCCCGCGCACAACGCGGTGCGCTCTCTAAGTTTCGCTCTTTCTCTCTCGCACTAAGATTGCCTGTGTTGAAAGGTTAGGGTATGTTGCTGTGGTTGTTGGCGGGGGGGGGAGGGGGGTGGGTGGTGTTAACTGGCCGTTTTTTGCCCATAACTTGAGTATCGTTACTCCGATCTTTATCATTCCTTCAGCAAATCGATAAATAATTTTGTTTACAAGGTATCTCTAGAAGGAACGAACGATCTATCTCCAAAACTGTAGGAGATATGAAGTTTTTTCCAAATTGCGGGGGCGGGAGGGGGCGTGGCAAAAATTGAAAATAAACTTGATCTGCCTGCAAGTATAAGAAATATATGTCCCATACATGTCAAACCTCTATCTCTTACCATCTCTGAGATCTCTTCGTTCATACGGACGGACGGACGGACAGACGGACATGTCTATATCGACTCGGCTTTTGATGCTGATCAGGAATATATATACTTTATAGGGTCGGAAACGATTCCTTCTCCCTGTTACATACTTTTGCACAAACCTAATATACACTATGTACCTTCGGTACAGAGTATAATCAGTACTACTTATACCGGTACGTACCGGTAAACCGAAATAAAAATCCGGGTACCGTATCGAAACCGAAAACCGAAATTAGTTAAAAACCGAAATATAACTTTTAACCGAAACATCCATTTCGGTACGTACCGCTACTGGTACCGGAACCGAAATTCGTTTCGGGATTAAGCCCTGGTTAAAAGGAAATTAAAATGCGAGAAAAGCCTAAATAATGGTTATGGTTAAATTAAAATGTAAACAATTAACATGCATTCATTTTGTAATAATAATTCTTATAATTGCTCGATTTCAACAAGTTATTTTATTTGTCTAAAAATATAATTTTATTTGATTTTTTTTTCTCTTTTAGAAGCTTCAATCCAAATCCATCAAAAATTGGCTAAGTCGACTTAGTGGCTTCAAGTGTGCGATCACTTCAAGGATTGATTCTTTATGTGAGCGAAGATGTGCCTTTAGACTGCTTCTATGGGTAAAGGATCTCGAGCATTGGGAACATTTGAAGGGTTGCTCGCCAGTATGAATGCGAAGGTGAGCTTTTAGATTGTGTTGACGCGCAAAGGTTCTCAAGCACTGGGAACATTCGAACGGCCGTTCACCAGTATGAGTTAGGTAGTGAATTTTTAGATTGCCCATTAATTTAAAGGATTTTGAGCACTGAGAACATTTAAACGGTCGTTCATCCGAATGAGTGTGAAGGTGAGACTTTAAATAGTCATTTTTAGCAAAGGTTTTCGAGCAGAGGGAGCATTTAAAGGGTCGTTCTTCGCTTTCGGCAGTTTTAGTGTAAAGTTTATTTTTTTTAAATTCGACCTCGTCGCTGTTGTTTCCTTTGAGAGATGAGCGAGTGACACGCAACGAATCCTCGTTCCTTCTTCTATTCTGCTCCATCAGCTGAAGACTCTTCTCTAATCGCCTCTTAAATTTAAATGCAGTTTTTGCCTTTGTCAAGCATGAATGGCATATAGATTCGGGTAGATTCTCATCCTGTTTAACCTCGTGTCCAGTCACCTCCTCGATTATAAACCACAAGCCGAAGCCTTCTTGTCCAGCTTCCAATTCGTCGAATATATTTGCCCAGTTGGTATTGGTGGCATTTGCCAAACTGGACATGCAAACGCGGCATTGATTGGCCACTTGTGGTCCCCATGCTCTGTAGGCCATTCCACAGCCAAATATCGTTGAATAACAAATATAAATGGCAAGTTGTAAAGAATTTAAGAATAAAATAAACAATGTTTTACTATTTGGAGACAAGTGTGACCGTACGTGGCAGCAGCTAAAATGCAGATTTGAACTAGTTCAATCTCTGACAGAAAAACATTGCACCAGTTCAGTTCGTCAAACGAAATGAGAGCTGAGTAGCTAGTTCAATAGAAAATATGCTTCAAAGTTGGGGATAATAACTTTGGTTCTTCCTGATCATCTGATAAAAAAATATTTATTGTTATGAACCTTTATAACAATCTAACTTGCAATTACTTGCTGGCTTTAGATCATGTTGTGTTAAAACAGGAACACACAACATCACAAAGTGGTAGACTGAACAGCTGTTTCCAGAACCTCCCGGTCTCCTAGTGTTGGTTTTTGCTATTAAGACTCCTTGGAATTCCAAAGCTGTTATAGCAGCTCTGGCATGAGGAGGCAGCTAAACGATTTCCGGTATCAGTTGCCATCTCTAACTCGGCCAATAGCTATATTTCAATTACGGTTATATCAAGGAGAAAAGGACATAGGTTGCTTGACCATTACGAAAGCCGCGCAATCGTTTTTGTTTTACGCAAAGTGAGATGGAGACCCGCGAGTATTACCTTCTCTTTTAGCTTATGGCTTTACGTCAGTGCCGGCCAAATGGAGAGGACAAAAATGTGTGCGTGTGTTGGTGTGCAAGAGAGATCTCTCCAGACTACAGCCGTTTTACTTGCAATTCAATGTTCACCGATACACACAATCATGAGTTCGGCTCGCGTTTGCGTAAAAGCACGACTGACTTCGGCTCGTGGTAGCTATAGCTGGCCGGGTCTGCTTTACGTAGAGCAACACCAACTTTAAATGTGTTCTCTCTTTTCTTTCTCTCCGGCCTATGGTTTTGTTGTTGGCTGAGAATGATTTCGTGTACATTAGACCATGAAGCAATTAGTATAAGTTGGTTTCGTCGTGTGAGCAGTTCTCTCGTTTAGCTAGCTGTCGACAGAGCAGAAAAACTTAATTTCACTCATGATATCAACATTTCAACAAAAGCTTTTTATAAGATCTCACTCCTTACTAGCACTTGATTGCTGAAATACAATAGAAACCGAGACGAGCACACACACACACGCATACAAGCCAAAATCGTTATTTTCTTCATTTTTATTGCTGTCTACGCGACCGTAAGCTGATTCTGGGCGCCTGTGATCTACACTGAAGAGTTTGAGTTAATCCTGTTTCCATGATGACGAAATTTTGCAAACTATCAACTTTGCATCCAATTTGTAATAATCAAAAAATGTTAAATAAGATTTCCTAACTTTTTTGTTTTAAATTTTCACATGTCATTTTATTTGTCTTTTTTTTCCTTTTGGAAGCTTTAATTCCAAAACGGCCAAAGCGACTTAACACCTTTAATAGTGCTTCACTATAAAGATCTTCGAACACAGCTATAACTTTAAGGTTTAATTCTTAATTATGGGAACGTCGGTGAGCCTGTAGACTTCTTTTATGGATAAAAGTTCTCGAGCAGTGAGAACATTTGAAGGGTCGCTCACCCGTATGAATGCGTACATGGTTGTTTAGGTTGCAGAGTAAGCTAAATGATTTCGAGCAATGGGAACACTCAAAGGGTCGCTCGCCAGTATGAGTGCGTAGGTGCCGCTGTAAACAACCATTTTGGGCAAAGCTTTTCGAGCAGTGGGAGCATTCGAATGGTCGCTCCCCAGTATGTTTGCGTAGGTGTTTGTTTAGAAAGCCCAATTGGACAAAGGTTTTCGAGCAGTGTGAACATTCGAAGGGTCGCTCACCAGTATGAGTGAGTAGGTGAGTCGTTAGGCTGCATTTGTGGGCAAAGACTTTCGAGCAATGGGAGCATTCGAAGGGTCCCTCGCTTATATGAGTGCGTAAGTGCGACTTTAGATTTCCTTTTAAGCTAAAGGTTTCTAAACAGTGGGAACATTTGAAGGGTGGCTCGTCGGTATGAATGCAAAGGTGAGTATTTAGTTGGCTCTTTTCGGTAAAGTTTTTTAAACAGTGGGAACATTTGAAGAGTCGCTCCCCAGTATGATTGCGTAGGTGTTTGTTTAGAAAACCCAATTGTCCAAAGGTTTTCGAGCAGAGTGAACATGGGAAGGGTCGCTCACCAGTATGAGTGAGTAGGTGAGTCTTAAGGCTGCTTTTATGGGCAAAGACTTTTGAGCAATGGGTGCAATTGAATGATTGATCGCCAATTGGAGTGCATAGGTGTCTCTTTAGGTTGGCTTCGTAGACATAGGTTTTCGAGCATTGGGAGCATTTAAAGGGCCGTTCTGAGTTTTGAGTGCTTTGGCTTGACCATTTGACAGTTTGAATGGGAAGATTCTCCTCTTTCCTTTCGCCCTCTTCGCTGTCGTCTCCTGTGAGAAATTCCAAATCATCCAAATCAGAGAGTGACTCTTCGCTTACGTTAAAGTTCTCCTCTAGAGGGACTACCAACGAATATTCGTTCTCCGTTTTACTCTGCTCCATCAACTGAAGACTCTTTTCCAATCGCCGCTTAAAATTAAATGCAGTTTTTGCCAATGCCAAGCATGAAGGGCATATCCTTTCGGGTAGATTAGCATCCTGTTTAACCTCGTGTCCAGTCACCTCCTCGATTATAAGCAACAATTGGCTGGAGACAGAGCCGATGAACAAATTTCTCCAGTTTGCGTTGGTGGCATCTGCCAAACTAGACATGCAAACGCGGCATTGCTCGGCCACTGGTGGTTCTTTTACTTTACAGGCCACTCCACTGCCAAAGTGCGTAAAATAACAACTTTTAAGGGCAAATTGTAATGAATTTAAGAATAAAATAAACAATTCTTAATCAGATTGAGACAAGTGTGACCGTAACAGCGAAAACGACTGCTTGAACTAGTTCCATTCAATTACACAACTGAAGACAGCACCAGTTCGTCAAACGAAATGGGAGCCGTGTAGCTAGTTCATTAGAGAGGTTGATCAAAAGTTAATGGTGATGATAACTTTTTATTTCATAATAAATTCATTCAATTCAACTGCATGAACACTGTTTTCCCAAAGAATCTAACTCTTGTGTTTTTGAGGATCGGACATCTGCCTAAAGAAATGTTCCAAGAATGCATTCCTCTGACACGATTGTCAAATGCTTGTTCAATATCAGGGGCGAAAACTATGGGGCCAAGGCAATTTTTTTGTCCACTCACTGCATTTGCATGTTTACAATGTAAGTTTGTTGTAAGTTACTTAAATTGCTTAGAGGTTTCGCCCAATTAGATTAAAAAGGGTGTACTAAAGTCGTGCAAATGAATGCAATAAACAGGCTAGTCGAGTGTCCGTCTGTAGGAACACCTTAAAGCAGAGATGGGCATGCACACATATCGTCACACTTTTCACACGCATACAAGCACAATTTGCGTGCGCCGCATTCGTGTTCTATAAATAGCTTTCAATGCTTATAGCGTATGTGTGATTTTGTGCAGTCGGCCGCGGCAGAGTCCTATGCACACGCAGGCAGCGCGCTGCCTCGTGTGCATTAGAACGTCGCGACGCGCCCATCTCTGCCTTAAAGTGACTTAAACAGTGCTTTCTTTTAGGGTTTGACCATACTAGGCTACATTTTAAGAAGATTGAATTCACACCAAATTTCGAAATTAATCGTTACTTGTTGCAGCTTCTTTTTTCATAAAGGCACATTAAATTTTCCTTTCAAAAAATCAAGAGAGCGATCATCCAGCGATCCAATAATTGGGAATAGTTGGGATTAGAAAAATCATGGAAACATGATCAACCTAAGCAAGTGATGAGCATTTTAGCTGTTATAGGTTAAAATACGAGAAATTTATTAAGTTAAGTTCACATAGGCAAATAATTGGACATATTTTTAAGAAATTTTGATGAAAATTTCGCTAAATAGCCATGATTGCAGATTTTGCGGAACTTAACACAAAAGCCATAGTTCAATTCACTTATAATTTGATCAAATATGGCCGAAAAGTTCGCCAATTTGGCCAGTTTAGCCAAATTTTCTAACAAATTTCCTAAGAATTGGTAAAATTATTTGCCTGTGTGAACTTGGCTTAAGTGTAGTTCGCATTGAAATTAAATGGAACTAGTTCAAATCAGCATTTTCTCTATTTACAAAAATGGTCACACTTGTCTTCAACTGGTTAAAAAATATTAAATTCGATACAATTTGCTATTTTTATTGGTTATTAAACAACATTTCGTTGTGGAATGGCCTACAAAGCACAAGGCCCACAAGTGGCCAAGCAATGCCGCGTTTGCATGTCCAGTTTGACGAATGGCACCAACTGGCCAAGTATATTTGACGACTCGGAGGCTGCAGAAGGAGGCTTGGTGTTTATAATCAAGGAGGTGACTGGACACCAGGTTACACAGGATGAGAATCTACCCGAATCTATATGCCCCTCCTGCCTGTCAGCGGCAAAAACTGCATTTACATTTAAGAGGCGATTAGAGAAGAGTCTTCAGCTGATGATCCAGAATAGAATAAAGAACGAGGATTCGTTGTTAGTCCCTTCTGAGGAAAACTTCACAAGGGTAAGCGATGAAAATGAAATGGAATCGTTCACAGGAGACGACAGCGAAGGGGACGAAAGAAAAGAGAAGCAACTTCGCACCAAAACTGGCACTCAAAACGAAGAACGACCATTTAAGTGTTTCCAATGCTCGAGAACTTATACCCATAGGAGTAAACTAAAGGAACACCTTCGCACTCATACGGGCGAGCGACCCTACGAATGTGACCAATGCTCGAAATCCTATGGCTCAAAAGGACATCTAAACCAACATCTACGCACTCATACTGGCGAGCGACCATTCGAATGTTCCCATTGCTCAAAAACCTTTGGCAAAATAAGCATTCTAAACCAACACCTACTCACTCATACTGGCGAGCGACCCTTTAAATGTTCACACTGCTCGAAAACCTATAGCCAAATGGGCAGTCTAAAAAGACACCAAAGATCTCATACTGACGAGCGACAGCGACCCTTTCAATGTGCTCAGTGCTCAAAATCGTTTACCGAAAACAGCAGTCTGACGACTCACCTTCGAACTCATACTGGCGAACGACCCTACAAATGTTCACACTGTTTAAAAACCTTTAGTATTTTAAAAAATCTAAATGATCACATACGCTTACATACTGGGGAACGACCCTTCAAATGTTCCTATTGCTTGAAAGCCTTTACCACAAAGAGCAAACTAACTAATCACCTTCGCACTCACACTGGCGAACGACCCTTCGAATGTTCACACTGCTCGAACACCTTTACCCAAAAAAACAGTCTGAAAATTCACCTTCGCACTCATACTGGCGAGCAACCGTATAACTGTTCCCACTGCTCGAGAAACTTTACCCATAGAAACAGTCTTAAGACTCACCTTCGCTCTCATATTAAAGAATGAAACCTTGAAGTGATCGCTGCGTTCGAAGAATAAAGGATTAAGTCGATTTGATAGTTTTGGGATTGAAGCTTTAAAACGAAAAAAATAATAGAATTAAATTACGTTTCAAGACAAATAAAATATCATATTTAGATTGAAAACTGTTAAAAAAAAAGGCAAGCAATCTAATTTGAAATCGTGTTTGATTATTACAAAATGGATGCATGTCAATTGCTGTTCTCAAGTATGAAATTATTTTGATTCGTGTTTTGTCTGCACATTTTAATAATAAGTCCAAACAGATCTATCTCCTGTGGTTCCTTATATCAAGACAAGTCGGAAAATGAGACGATCTAAAAAATCACCAGTGAAACAATCGGATAGCGAAAGAGTTTAAGATAGCCGCGTAGAAACCTGAGTAGGCTAGATGCGGCAAGAACTGAAGAATACGGATACAATTGGCGAGCATTTATAGCAGCGGGCGATACCATTAAGTGATTTGGTCTGTGCCGAAGTTCTAATACATATGAAAAAGCTTTAAACGTTATTGCCACAGATTTCTTAACATTATAAAAACTGTTCAAACTTGAACATAAGACTCAACCACGATCCATATTCACTAGACACAACATAAGGTTGCCTTCACACTGTTTAATACATGATAGAGCGGAGCGCCCGCTCCTATATTTTGTAGTACATTAAGAGATCTGGGGTAAGGCAGGATTTGGCAATTATTTTTGTATTAATGATCACCGAAATACGTTTACGAAATACGTTCTATAGAGCAGCGCAATAAATAAGAGCTACAGAAAAAAGAAAATGACACAGCAAGAGATCTTGTTGTTGGTGTTTCTACTCCCTATAAGTTCAATTTTCATTCTTTTAAAATATTGCCGTTGCTGGTTTATATACCATTGAGAGAGCTTGTGATTTTGAAATTAAGCCCTTAAACTTAGCACCTTGTTTCACATCAAAGCCTCGTGAGTGTCAACGACACACACCTATCGTTTGTTTTTATACCCGTTACTCGTAGAGTAAAAGGGTATACTAAAGTCGTGCAAATGTATGTAACAGGCAGAAGGAATCATTTCCGACCATATAAAGTATATATATTCTTGGTCAGCATCAACAGCCGATTCGATATAGCCATGTCCGTCTGTCCGTCTGTCCGTCTGTCCGTCCGTCCGTCCGTCCGTCCGTCCGTCTGTCTGTATGAACACCTAGATCTCAGAGACTAGAAGAGCTAGAGCAACCAAATTGGAAATGTAGACTCCTATTGTCTGCACGCAGATCAAGTTTATTTTCAATTTTTGCCACGCCCCCTCACGCCCCCGCAATTTGGAAAAAACGTCATATCTCCTACAGTTTTGATGATAGATGGTTCGTACTTTCTAGAGATATCTAGTACTCAAAATTGTTTATTGATTTGCTGAAGGAATGATAAAGATCGGATGAGCGATACTCAAGTTATGAGCAAAAAACGGTCAGTTAACACCCACCACCCACCCCACCCATAACCTAAGCATTGCGTTCAGCAGCAATCTTAGTGAGAGAGAGAGAGAGAGAGAGAGAGAGAGAGAGAGAGAGAGAGAGAGAGAGAGAGAGAGAGAGAGAGAGAGAGAGAGACTTAGAGAGCGCACTGCGTTGTGCGTTGTGTGTTAACTGGCCGTTTGACTCGTGACCAAATTCGAGCTGCGACATTAAGGATGCAGAGTATGTAATAGTCGGGCTTGATGACGTTTTCAAAAGTTTTGTTGTCTGATCTGTTTATCGTGATGAATTTGGAGTCATTTATGTTGCATTTAGTTATTGACAAATGTCTATTAATATCTGGCGGATAATAAATAGCCGAGTTAAAAAATATTGCATACTTTTCGGCTGACCCACCTCAGGCATACAGGAAGGATAATAAACATTTGTTTCCATGAGTAACGGGTATATCGAAGTCGGTTAGAGCCGACTTTAACTTACGCTCTCGTTAAACATATATTTATAAAATTATGTATTCATTGCCGATTTCATATCGTCTACATAAAGCTATCTGCCACATAAACTAACAAATAACAGAGTAAATTTAAGGCTTATCTGACACATACTTGCTATCTGGGAGAAAATAAATCAACCCTAAGTCTAATTTTCCATTAAAAAAAAAAATAAAATTTTGGGTTGGTGAATTGTTTCTGGGATCTGCCCATCTACTTTATGGACTTGAGGATGCTTTCAAAACAAAAAGCACTTTGAAGACAATTTATGGTCCAGTTTGAACTGATTCGCCCCCGGGTACTTATATACAAAGTTTAAGTTTATAGCTTAAATCATTTCGAGGGACTCTTTGAATCATGGATAACTGGCTTTAAATCAGGCATGCCCAAAAGCAGCAAACGACAGAGCACTCACCAATACTCACAAAGATAAGCACCAATACCAATAATGAAATTGTTGTTGGGCAGTTTGCTTGCGCTCGCAAACACCAATCAAAGAAAAGAACAAAACCGGTTTTTGTTCTACGCGTCGCATACACACGAAATCTTTAGCATGTGTGTCGTTTGGTATTCCTCGCGCCCTGCATGTATACGATCATTGATTTCCTATGTTCCGTGAAATTACAATAACAAAACTTACCCAAAGAGCATACGGCTGGGCATCGCTGCTTTAAATGAACATTTTTTTTGATTTTCGCAGTCAAGAAGTCAACCCTAAGAATGTCTCGTCTGTATGCTGGGGTAGTGTCTTAAACAGAGCTTTCTTTCATGTTTTTATCATACTGGTATACATTACAAAGAGATGCATTTTAGATAAGGAGATTGAATTTACGCCAATTTTCAAAATTAACAGTAAAGCTACTTTTTTTCGCAAAATTAAAGGTTCATTCAAATTTTCTTTTAAAAAAAATCAAGATGGCGATCATTTTTCAATAGGAGAAATCATGGAAACATGCTGAACCGATTCGAATAGTGAGCAGTGTAGCTGTTATAGGTGAAAATATGTTAACTTTATTAGAAGTTAAAAAATAAATTTGATTTTAGTTAAGCTAAGTTCACGAAGGGCAAATAATTTGACAAATTTTTAGGAAATTCTGCTGAAAAGCAAATTTTAAAGGGCTTTAAACAAAAACTATGGTTCCATTCACTAATAATTTGATCAAATATGACAGAGAAGATCTCCAATTTGGACAATTTAGCAAAATTTTATTCAAAATATCAAAAAGAAATTTCTAGTTCTTTGCCTGTGTGAACTTGGCTTAAGTGTAGTTCGCATTGAAATTAAATGGAACTAGTTTAAATCAGCATTTTCACTTTTTACAAGAATGGTCACACTTGGCTCCAAATGGTTAAAAAATATTAAATTTGATACAATTTGCTATTTTTATTTGTTATTAAACAACATTTCGTTGTGGAATGGCCTACAGAGCACAAGGCCCACAAGTGGCCAAGCAATGCCGCGTTTGCATGTCCAGTTTGACAAATAAAACCAACACCAACTGGCTAAATATATTCGACGACTCGGACGCTGCAGAAGGAGGCTTGGTGTTTATAATCAAGGAGGTGACTGGACACGAGGTTACGCAGGATGAGAATCTACCCGAATCTATATGCCCCTCCTGCTTGTCAGCGGTGAAAACTGCACTCAAATTTAAGAGGCGTTTAGAAAAGAGTCTTCAGCTGATGATGCAGAATAGAATAAGGAACGAGAATTCATTGTTAGTCCCTTCAGATGAAAACTTTAACAGCGTAAGCGAAGAAGATGATTTGGAATCGCTCGCAGGAGTCGACTGCGAAGAGGGCGAAAGGAAAAATGATAAACTCCGAACTCATACTGGCGAGCGACCATTCGAATGCTCCGAATGCTCGAAAACCTTTACCCATAGATGCAGACTAAAGGATCACCTTCGCTCGCATACGGGCGAGCGACCCTACAAATGTATGCATTGCTTTAAAACCTTTGGCAAAAATGGACATCTAAAACAACACCTAATCATTCATACGGGCGAGCGACCTTTCAAATGTTCCCATTGCTCAAAATCCTTTGGCAAAATAAGCTATCTAAACCAACACCTACTCAGTCATACTGGCGAGCGACCTTTCGAATGCTCACACTGCTCGAAAACCTATATTACAAAGAGCCAACTAAATAATCACCTTAGCATTCATAATGGCGAGCAACCCTTCAAATGTTCTGTCTGCTCGAGAAACTTTACCCAAGGAAGCAGTCTTAAGACTCACCTTCTCACTCATACGGGCGAGAGACCATACGAATGTTCACACTGCTCGAAAACCTTTAGCCGAATGTCCAGTCTTAAAAGACACGAAAGCACACATACTGACGATCGACCCTTCAAATGTTCTCACTGCTCGAAAACCTTTGTCGATAAACGCCGTCTAAGCAGACACCTTCTCAGTCATACTGGTGAGCAACCATTCAAGTGTTCCCAATGCTCGAGAAACTTTACCCATAAAAGCAGTCTTACGACTCACCTTCGCACTCATACGGGCGAGAGACCATTCGACTGTACACATTGCTCGAAAACCTTTAGCCGAATGTCCACTCTAAAAAGACACCTAAGCACACATACTGGCGACTTTTCGAATGATCACACTGCTCGAACATCTTTACCCAATAAAACAGTCTGAACATTTACCTTCGAATTCATACTGGAAAGCTAACCTTCAAATGTTCCCACTGCTCGAGAACCTTTACTCATGGAAGCAGTCAGGAGACTCACCTTCGCTCTTATGATAAAAAATGAAACCTTGAAGTGATCGCTACGTTCGAAGACCTTTGAAGTGAGTGACACTTGAAGGCAGTTTTGCGATGGAAGCTTGCAAATGAGAAAATAATTGAATCAATTTTCTTTTTAAGACAAATAAAATATAAAATTTTATATCAAATAAAATAATTTTTTATTTATTACAAACTTTAATATTGTTTTCCACATTATCCAACTAATGAACCAATTAAAAAGCCACAGTAAGTTCATTGACCTTTTCACAGGCCTCAAGCTCCAAATCCTACGCCCTTTTTTTTATTCTCCTTGGCCGCTATTTTGATTGTCTATTACAGGGTTCCCCAAGAAGAGAGCGCGAAAATGTGACTGTGTCTCTCTCTAACACACAGTGATGCATGACTACGGCAAGCATTCGTTGTGAATTGGCGAGTATGTTCGTCCCCCAGGGGCTACGGCTGGGCAACTCTGGTCTATTAACTTTTGCTAACTTTGCTTTTTTGGCAACATGAGGATTCGGTAAATATTACGTATCAATCGGCCACGGCATTTGCTTGTCGCATAGCGATCCAGTTTCCTAGATTTGGTACTCATACAATTGTTGTATTTGAGATTCCTTATTTTGGAACTTTTTTAATTTTATTATTCTCAAATTGGTTATTTTTGTAGTTTCCCACTTATTCTTTCACCTTTCGCATGATGTAACCTTCAATCCCGAAATGTCCAAGTCGACTCAATGCCTTCAACAGTGCTTCAACACATCGATCGCTTTAAGTTCTGATTCTTTATTATGCGACCGAAGGTGAGACTGTAGAGTGTTTCTATGGGTAAAGGTTCGCGAGCAGTGGGAACATTTGAAGGGTTGCTCGCCAGTATGGATGCGATGGTGCACCTTTAGTTTGCTCTTTTCGGTAAATCTTTTCGAGCAATGGGAACATTCAAAGACTCCTTCTCCAGTATGAGTGCGTAGGTGTTGGTTTAGCTTTCCTATTAAGCTAAATGTTTTCAAACAGTGGGAACATTCAAAGGGTCGTTCGTCCGTATGAGTGCTTAAGTGCCGCTTTAGACAGTCATTTTTGGCAAAGGTTTTCGAGCAGTGCGCACACTTGAAGGGTCGTTCTCCAGTATGAGTGCGTAGGTGTTGCTTTAGATTGCCCATTTCGCTAAAGGTTTTTGCGCAGTGGGAGCACTCAAAGGGTCGCTCGCCCGTATGAGTGCGTAGGTGCGACTTAAGACTGCTGCTGTGGGTAAAGGTTCTCGAGCAATGGGAGCATTCGAAGTGTTGCTCGCCAGTATGAGTGAGTTGGTGAGTCTTTAGTGTGCTTTTTTTGGCAAAGGTTTTCGAGCACTGTAAACATTTGAAGGGTCGTTCGCCCGTATGAATGCGAAGGTGAACTATTAGTTTGCTATTGTCGACAAAGGTTTTCGAGCAATGGGAACATTCGAAGCGTCGTTCTTCACTATGAGTGCGTAGGTGATTTTTTAGCTTTCCCATTAAGCTAAAGGTTTTGGAACAGTGGGAACATTCGAAGGGTTGTTCGCCCGTATGAATCCGTAAGTGCCGCTTTAGACCGTCATTTTTGCGAAAGGTTTTCGAGCAGTACAAACATTTGAAGGGTCTTTCTCCAGTATGAGTGAGTAGGTGTTGCTTTAGATTGCCCATTTCGGTAAAGGATTTTGAGCAGTGGGAGCATTCAAAGGGTCGCTCGCCCGTATGAGTACGAAGGTGTTTGCTTAGATTGCAGCTTCGGGTAAACGTTTTTGAACATTGGGAGCATTCAAAGGGTCGCTCGCCCGTATGAGTGCGTAGGTGAGTCTTTAGACTGCTGCTGTAGGTAAAGGTTCTCGAGCAATAGGAGCATTCGAAGTGTTCCTCGCCAGTATGAGTGAGTTGGTGAATCTTAAGTGTGCTTTTTTCGGCAAAGGTTCTCGAGCATTTGGAGCATTCGAGTGTATGAGTATGAGTGCGTAGGTGTCTCTTTAGCAAGAACTTATTGAGAAAGGCTTTAGAGCATTGAGAGCAGTCAAAGGGCCCTTCGCCAGTATGAGTGCTAAGGTGATAGTTTAGACCGCTGTTATGGGCAAAAGTTCTCGAGCAATGGGAACATTTGAAGGGTCGCTCGCCAGTATGAGTGCAAAGATGTCTCTTTAGATATGCATTATAGACATAGGCTTTCGGGCAGTGAGAGCATTTAAAGGGACGTTCTTCGTTTTGAAGTGGCTCCCCTTTCTTTTCGCCCTCTTCGCTGTCATCTTCTGTGAGAAATGCCAATTCATCTTCTTCGCTTAAGCTGTTGTTCTCCTCTCGAGTTACTTGCAACGATTCCCCGTTGATTGTTCTGCTCTGCTTCAACAGCTGAAGACTCTTCTCAAATCGTCGCTTAAAATTATATGCAGTTTTGGCCGTTGCTAAGCATGAAGGGCATACACATTCCGGTAGATTTTCATCCTGTTTAACCTCGTGTCCAGTCACCTCCTCCATTAGAAACAATAAGCCTTCTTGTCCAGCTTCCAAGTCGTCGAATATATTTGCCCAGTTGGTGTTGGTGGCATTTGCCAAACTGGACATGCAAACTCGGCATTGATTGGCCACTTGTGGTCCCCATGCTCTGTAGGCCATTCCACAGTCGCAGTTCGTTTAATAGTTAATAAAATAGCAAATTGCAGTGAATTTAAGAATATTTTTTTTTAAGTATTAGTGATGGAACTTTCCACTGCGATAGTTCAGGGGTGGAGAAGCTCTCACGAGCTTGTGACTCGTGAAGTGATTGTCGTATAATTGCTGGATAACTTTCAATCTTTGCCAGTTTCTTATATTTCTGACTGTGTTTTGTCTTTAATATCTCATTAATTTTTGAATATGTTATATTCTTGTCCACAGCTAGGAGTTGGCAGACAAAGATCTGGAGTGGCTGCTTCGTACAGCCACTAGTACCTGATAATTTAGATGCTTTGTACCTGAACCCTCAGATGAATAACAACTATGATAGTAGTTTTTGTGTCAGGACAACAGGACTAGATAACCTAGACCCAAAAGTTTTAAAAATTCTTCTCCCACATATCTTGGTACATGTTACGCACATATTTAACACTGCTTTGACAACTTCTGCTTTTCCAATGGCCTGGAACATAGCTTAAGTCCTACCAATTCCGTTGTGAATTAACGACTTTAGACCTATCTCTATACTGCACTTCCTTTTCAAAGCGTTATGGCATCCCAAATTAATGTGTTCATGCAAAAGAATTTTTTTTAATCCGGCAGAGAACATACCTGAAAAACTTGACAATGACAAAGATACTTTCTTAACGATTCTGGACTATAGCAAAGCATTCGATACAGTAAACAAAGTACTGTGTAAAAAGTTGACCATCTTATACAAATTCCCAAATACTGCTATAAAATATATAACGTTTTACCTGAACGATAGAATTCAAGCAGTTACCCGATTGGAATTATCAACTTTTCTCAAAGTAATATGGGGTGTTCCACAAGGATTTGTACCTCCCCAGTGTTAATAAATGTGAAGTACAAATGTATGTCGATGATGTGGAAATGTATGTTAGTCGTCTGTTAGCCAAACCCTCTAGTGCGGCTGGGGTCAGTCACTCTATTTTCGTCAACACAGCGTTGCTCTTGGTACGGTGATGCGTCATGCCTGTCGCCTGTCAAATTAGAACAAGTTCCGAACGCGTGTCGAACGAGTGTCGCTTAATTCGCAGCATGCATGTCATTGGGTCGAACGAGCGTCGCTTATGTTGTTTCTCTACATGGCATTGCGTCGACCTAGCGTGCCTGGAGAGCCGTTAACGTATTAAGCGGACATCGCCTTGAAAAATACGTCAGTCGAGCTTCAACGAGTCACAAAATCGTCGACGGAACGTTGATACAGCGTGGGTCGGCGGCACTAGAGGGAAACTTCTAAGTGCATTATTATTAGTATTGTGTAAAGGTTGTTCATTTTACTGAACATGTTCACTTGTTCTTCTTTTCAAAATGAATCAACTCAGTCGAATTGCTATCATTTTTCAGTTGTTTTATTTGTTCAGTTGTTTAGCTAATCAGTTGTTCGGTTGTTCAATTTTTGATTGAATTTGATTCAGTTTCAAATATGCTATGCAAAGAGCTTATAAATATTATATATCGTTCTTAAAATCGGCGATTGTTAATTTGATATGATTTCAAAAAGATCGCGAAATTCGGTCGAAGTCGGATGACTATCTGTCGGAAAATGGGCTTTAACTAGAAAAATTTTTGATTTTAATGCTAGCTTAAACTCTAATAAGGTATGCGGAATGAAATACGAACATTTTTATAAAGGCAGTCACAAAGTTTTAAGACAGACAAGCAGAAATCAAATTATTAGAAAAATTTCGGTACTATTCCAGCATGCATTACACCAAAGATGAGTTTTCTAAATAACGGACAGTAGCAATTATGTAATTGAATGCAGCAGAATGGGATTCTAGAAAATTGTTATTTATAAAGTCATATCGGATGTAAAGACTGGAAAACAAATAGAGAAAAAACCTGGATCCGGAGAAAAATTAAACTGAAATTGTGGGCAAAAAGTTATAATTAAAGTGACAAAACTATAAAAAAATATATTTAAGACATGGGAGTAATCAAATGTTATAAAAAAAAACTGTGCCTACTGTTTCTGAACAGCAAAGGAAGACCATTAATCATCGGCTTAAAGTGCTCTACTTTAAAGAAATTTGTTCTCTTCAAACTCGTCAAAAGTTTGTATTATGTATAACGAGACTTATTTCACAGAAGAGGACCACGAGTGGACACCCATGCGCTATTTCAAGCTTCCTAACACTAAACCACCTGTAAATCACGTCACTCAAATCACAAAAACCAAGTATCCTACGAAGGTTTTACTGCGGCTGTCCATAAGTGAACGTGGCATCAGCAAACCCGCCATTTCAAGGCAGGATTAGCTGTTAATACGACGATTTACAAAGCCCATTGCCTTCCAGTGCTTAATCAATTTATTGAAAAACATCATGCGAATGACACACGGTCTTTTAGTCCGATTTAGCACCTGCTTACTATGTAAAAAAAAAAAACACTGGAGACACTTGATATATTAAATATACAATGTGTACCCCAAGTTGAAAAACCCCCCAATGTATCCCAATTAAAGACAATTGAAAAATTGTGGTCCAATTTGAAAAAAGGTCTACGGCAAAGAATATAAGATTAAAAACATCAATTGATTGATCTTAAAAATCAAAAAAGGGGGTTTGCGAAAATCTATACATGCGGAATTCAGAAGGTGATGCGCCAAGTTCCCCAAAATATAAGGAAGACAGATCGCTATAGTGCAAATAAAATCACATCCAGAATATAAGTTTCTCGGATATCAAATGTATTTTCTCCTACTCTTAAAGAGTTTGTTCGTAATTCATTACGCATACCTTATTTCAAAAACAGCATTTGGCAAGGGCATTAAAACTTCTTCACAGACAAGTTATTCTTCCCTGTTGTCTTAAAACTCACATCTACAAGTATAATGAAATCAATCAAATGAAAAGTTCTTTATGAAATGATACAGTCTTAAAGATCTCGTTATGATATAAAAGCAAATTTTGAGTTTATTAAAAATTAAATTTTTATTATATGACTAATAACCTAATTTAATGTTGATGAATATTTTGACTACTTGTATTAAAAATATATTTAAGTTTATTAATGGAATAAAGCGCAAACCGAAACCGCAGTTCAGTCAGACACAAAAACCATGCAATGAACCGAACCAGCCCTTTCTTTTCGAGCGGTTTGCATCCCTGCTTTAAAGGTCTTCGATAGCAGCGATCACTTCAAGTTTACATTCTTTAGCGAAGGTGAGTCTTCAGACTGCTTCTATGAGGTTTTCGAGCTGTGAGAACATTCGCCAGTATGACTGCGAAGGTGTCTGTTTGTACGACGTTTCGAGCAGTGAGAACATTTGAAGGATAATTTAGCTTTTTTGATGATTCAGATGCTAAAAGTTTTTAAACAAAGTGAGACTTCAGACCGCTGATTTTGGTAAAAGATTTTCAGCAAGAGATTATTCGAAGGGTCGCTGTTGCTCGCGAGTATGAATGCTTTGGTGTCTTTTTAGACTCTCCATTCGGTTAAAGGTTTTCGAACAATGTGAACATTCGAATGGTTTCTCGCCCGTATGAGTGCGAAGGTGAGTCTTAAGACTGCTTCCTTGGGTAAAGTTTCTCGAGCAGTGGGAACATTTGAATGGTTGCTCACCAGTATGACAGAGAAGGTGTCTGTTTAGACGCCATTTACCGACAAAGGTTTTCGAGCAGTGAGAACATTTGAAGGGCCGCTCGCCAGTATGAATGCTAAGATGATTCTTTAGTTGGTTCTTTGTGATAAAGGTTTTTGAGCAGTGAGAACATTTGAATGGTCGCTCTCCAGTATGTGTGCGCATGTGATCATTTAGATGTTTTAAGCTGCTAAAAGTTTTTAAACAAAGGGAACATTTGTAGGGGCGCTCGCCAGTATGAGTACGAAGGTGATACTTCAGACCGCTGTTTTCGGTAAACGATTTTGAGCAATGGGAGCATTCGAAGGGTCGCTCGCCCGTATGAGTGCGAAGGTGAGACTTCAGACCGCTTCTATGGGGAAAGGTTTTCGAGCACTGTGAACATTTGTAGGGTTGCTCGCCAGTATGAGTGCGAAAATGTCTCTTTAGATAGGCATTATAGACAAAGGCTTTCGGGCAGTGGGAACATTTAAAGGGCCGTTCTTCGTTTGGTGAGCTTTGGCTTGACCATTCGCCAGTTTGAGTGTCGAATTGCTCCTCTTTCCTTTCGCCATCTTCGCTGTCGTCTCCTGAGAGAAATTCCAAATCATTCTTTTCACTTTCTTCGCTTACGCTATTGGAGTTCTCCCCTCGAATGACTTGCAAGGAATCCTCGTCCCTCGTTCTGTTCAGCTTCATCAGCTGAAGACTCTTTTCAAATCGTCGCTTAAAATGATATGCAGTTTTTGCCTTTGCCAAGCATGAATGGCATATACATTCCGGTAGATTCTCATCCTGTTGAACCTCGTGTCCAGTCGCCTCCTCGATTAGAAACAACAGGCCTTCTTGTCCTGCGTCCGAGTCGACGAATATATTTTGCCAGTTTGTGTTGCTGCCATCTGCCAAACTGGACATGCAAACGCGGCATTGCTCGGCAACTTGTGGTTCCATTGCTGTGTAGGCCATATCACAGTCAAAGTTCGCTTAATAACAAATATAAATAGCAATTTTTAACGAATAATAAAATGAGCAATTTGTAAACAGCTGAAGACAAGTGTGACCGTACGTGTCAGCAGCGAAAATACAGATTTGAGCTAGTTCGATATCTTTCAAAATCTGTTTGACTAGTTCGTCAAACGAAATGTGAGCTGAGTAGCTAGTTCGCTGGGAAAAATGCTTGAATGTTAGGTTTGAGTATGTTGATAACTTTATTTCATCTGAATCATCTGGTTACTGGTTACGTACTGTTTTCCCATGTTTTTGAGGATTGGACATCACCTTAAAAAAAGTGATTCAAGTCCTCGCATTATTTTAGGTAGCATAAGATGCATTTTTCTGGAACGCTACGCAAATGCTTGTTCAATATTATTGGATCACATCTTGCTATTAATTAAAGTAGTTTTGTACTATGTCAGGATCTAAATTTATATGGAACATATGGGCGCTACTTAAGGATCAGCTTCATATAGTTTAGTATTCCTGACAATCTACGAGTCAACGCGAGTATTTAAACTAGGCAATACAATGATTCGCCAATAAACAAGTGAATGCTACTTGAACGAGCTTTGGGCGTTGAGTTTAATCGTATCGCATTTGTATCAAGGATGAGCGATCTAGCTTATTCTTCTTATTGTTTACAAAAAAAAAGTTTTTTAAAATCAAGGTCTTATTGCATTTCAGTCGAATTCCTAAGAAAACTGGGTAGATAAATGTACATAAATCATTTATCCAAAGATTACTTGTTAAACAATGACGGAAGACTTCAATAATTGTAAAAATGCGTGCATTTTGTAATAATCAAATACAAATTCAAAAAAAGATTGCTAAACTCGAACTAGTTTCTCTATAAATATGTTATTTTATTTGACTTAAAATTAAAATTTACATTTGTTTTATTGAAGCTTTAATCCTAAAAATTGCAAGCGTCTTCGAACACAGCGATCACTTCAAGCTTTGATTCTTTATTATATGAGCGAAGGCGAGACTGTAGACCGCTTCTAGCAGTGGACTTTTGAATAGATTGCCGATGCAGCTAAGCATTCGAAGGGTCACTATGATTGCGAAGATGAGACGATAGACTTGTTCTATGGGTAAAGGTTTTCGAGCACTGGAAACATTCAAAGGCTCGCTTCCCAGTATGTGTGTTAATGTGATCCCTTAGATTTCCTTTTTTGCAAAAGGTTTTCGAGCAATGGGAGCATTTGAAGGGTCGCTCGCCCGTATGAGTGCGAAGGTGATTATTTAGTTTGCTCTTTGTGGTAAAGGCTTTCGAACACTGGGAACATTCGAAGGGTCGCTGCCCAGTATGTATGCGTATGTGATCCCTTAGATGTGCTATTAAACGAAAGGTTTTTAAACAGTCGGCACATTTGTGGGGTCGCTCGCCAGTATGAGTGCTAAGGTGAAACTTTAATAGATTTTTATCGATAAAGGTTTTCGAACAAAGTGTGCATTGGAAAGGTCGCTCGCCAGTATGGGTGCGTAGGTGAATATTCAAATATGTGATTTGGGTATAGGTTTTCGAGCAATGGGAGCATTTGAAAGGACGCTCCCCAGTATGAGTGCGTAGGTGTATCTGAAGTCTGCTATTATATGTAAAGGTTTTTGAACAATGGGAGCACTCGAAGGGTCGCTCGCCAGTATGAGTCAGAAGGTGAGTCTTCAAACTGTTGCGATTGGTAAAGGTTTCCGAGCAATAGGAGCATTCGAAAGGTCGCTCGCCAGTATGAGTGAGAAGGTGAGTCTTAAGTGTGTCCTTATCGATAAAGGTTTTCAAACAGTGGGAGCACTCGAAGGGTCGTTCGCCATTATGTGTGAGAAGATGTCTCTTTAGAGAGGCATTTTTGACATAGGTTTTCGAGCATTGGATGCATTTAAAGGGCTTCTTTTGATTTGACGATTTGCCAGTTGGAGTGCAAAGTTGCTCCCCTTTCATTTTGTCCTCTTCGCTCTCGTCTCCTGTGAACGAGTCCGAATCATCCATTTCCCACACTTCGCTTTCGCTGTCGATGGTCTCTTCTGGAGGAACTTTCAACCAATCCTCGTCCCTCGTTCTATTCTGCTTCAGCAGTTGAAGACTCTTTTCAAAGCGCCGCTTAAAATTAAATGCAGTTTTTGCCGCTGTCAAGCATGAAGAGCATATCCTTTTGGGTAGATTCTCATCCTGTATAACCTCGTGTCCAGTCACCTCCTCGATTGTAAGCAGCAAGTCTCTGGAATCGGCGTCGGTGAATATATTTCTCCAGTTGGTGTTCGAGCCATCTGGTAAACTGCACTTGCAAACGCGGCATAGCTCAGCCACTTGTGATTCCATTGCTCCTTCCCTTTCCTTTCCCTTAAAACCAAATATAAATAGCAAATTGCAACGACTTTAAGAATAAAACAAACAATTTCTGACCAGCTGGTGACAAGTGTGACCGTATGCGGCAGCTCAACACAGCTAAAGTCGCTGAACCAGTTCGTCGAGCGAAATGAGTGCCGAGTCGCTAATTCACTAGAGAAGATGCTTGAAAGTGGGGAATGATTACTTTGCTTCATTTTGATCATTTGATAAAAGAATGTTAATAAACAATTAAAATGTAGGATAACTGTATTCCCATCAAATCTAGCTCATATGTTTCTGAAAGCTGGACATCAACCTACAAAAATTTTTCAAGTCCTTGCATTGGGCGTGTTCAGCAGAATAATTGATCCCTGAGCAGGTATCAGAAAAAAATTATGCATCGAATAGTGTCTGCTGTTGGAGGGAGCAGTATCACTTTAAAGTAGCGCACTATTTCTTTGATACATGCTCCTGTATCACAATACCTCAAATTGGCAATTATGATGCCGCTTCACTCGAGTTCAGTAGGAAGATTATTGCAAATTTATACTTGATCAGGGAGCAAGTTGTTCTGCTGAACACTGCCATTGTTTTAGGTAGCATATGCTTGATCTATATTATTAGATTACATCTTGTTTTAAAATTTCATTTTAAATTGTTCCACTTGAGCGATTGATTAAAGTAGGTCGTTCCTAGGCAGTGTAAGGATATACCTAGGTATTGATAAGTTAAGGTATCTTATTTCGGAATTTTAGAATTCGAGTATTTTTTACCTTACCAAGGTCAAAATTATCATTTACCTTGTCAAAGAGTAAGCGACTATTAACTTTATTTTCAATAAGATTATTGTATTGTAATTCTGAATTGATTAAATATACAAAGAAATCTGTCGCAGACAAAATTTGTCTCGTTTTAATCCCCCAGTCAAAAATTCGTAAAATTGCAAACAATTAACATACATCCATTCTGTAATAATAAAACACGGTTGCTAAGTTTTAACAAGTTTCAAACTAAAAATGTTACTTTATTTAACTTATAATCCCCAACTTATAATCCCCAAACCCAAATTGCCCAGTGTGCTTCAGTTTAAGGGACTTTAAGGTTTGATTATGTGAGCACAGGTAAAGGTTCTAGAGCAGTGGGAACCTTAAAATGGTTGCTTGCCAGCATAATAGCGTGGGAGTTTCATTAAATATACCTAAGCAATCGAATGGTCAGTATGATTGCGAAGATAAGACCTTAGACCTGTTATAAGGGAAAAGGTGAACATTCGTAAGTTCGCTCCCCAGTATGTGTGTTAAAGTGATCCTTTACAGTTCCTATTTTGCCAAAGGTTTTCAAACATTGGGAACATTCGAAGGGTCGCTTGTATGAATGCGTAGGTGCCTCTTTAGACAGTGTTTTTGGACAAAGGTTTTTGAGCATTCGGAACATTTGAAGGGTCGTTCTCCAGTATGGGTGCGTAGGTGTTGTTTAAGATTACCCATTTCGCTAAAGATTTTCGAACAGTAGGAGCATTCAAAGGGTCGTTCTCCAGTATGTGTGCGTAGGTGTTGGTTTAGATTGCCAATTTCGCCAAAGGTTTTCGAGCAATGAGAACATTCGAAGGGTCGTTCGCCCGTATGAGTGCGAAGGTGAGACTTTAGACTGGTGCTTTGGGAAAAGGTTTTCGAGCACTGAGAACATTCGAAAGGACGCTCGCCAGTATGAGTGCGTAAATGTCTGGTTAGAGAGGCCTTATTGACATAGTTTTTTGAGCAGTGGGAGCATGTCAAGGGTCGTTTTTCTTTTCCAGTGTTTGGGACCGACAATTTGCCAGTTTGAGTGCGAATTTGCTCGTCTCCAGTGAGAGATTCCAAATTGTCAATTTCCCTCTCTTCGTTTACGCTGTTGTTGTCTCGAGTGACTTGCAGTGAATCCTCTTTCCTCGTTTTATTCTGCTTCATCAGTTGAAGACTCTTCTCAAATCGCCGCTTAAAATTGAATGCAGTTTTTGCCGCTGCCAAGCATGAAGAGCATATACATTCGGGTAGATTATCATCCGCATTCAGCTCGTATCCAGTCACCTCCTCGATTATAAACAGCAAGCCAAAGCTGCCTTGTCCCACGTCGATGTCGGTGAAAATATGTCGCCAGTTTGTGTTGGTGGCATCTACTAAACTGGACATGCAAACACGGCATTGCATGGTTAGTGGTGGTTTCATTGCTCTATAGGCCTTCTTCAGAGAAATAACGTTTAATAACCAATTTATTTTTTAGGAATAAAATAAACAATTTTTAACCAGCTGAAGACAAGTGTGACCGTATGTGGCAGCAACGAAAATGTAGATTTGAACTAGTTCGTTATACGAAATGAGCGCTGAGTAACTAGTTCACTAGAAAAGAAGCTTGAAAGTTGGGCATAATTTTAATTTTATTTCATCATGATCATCTAATAATATGCTGTTTACACTGAGGTCGGACAACCTTATTTGGTATATTTTGCTTGTGTAAATCAAATGAATATTTAAAAACAAATGTTTTCGACTACCATTTTATGCCGTAATGGGTAAGGCAACAATTTGGAACCTTTTGGAAGGCGAAAAAATGTACTTTTATCTATCGCAGCTCCAGAACTTTTAATATCTATTTAAAAGAACAAGCTTTAACCGCTCAAGATGTACGAAAAATTTCTGTTTCGCAGAGTCGCCTGCTCAAATGAAGAATGAAATTAGTCGGAGTAAACGCAATCCTTTCAAATGTACTAAGTACCATTTCAAATGCAAAATATCTTAAAAGTCGAAAAATTTAGAAAAAAAAAGAAAGCTTACTTCGGCTCGACCGAAATTTATATACCCTTGCAAATTGTATTATAAATATAAATTAAGGTTTTAAATAATTTTTGTAGAACATTCTTAGCTGAGATTTTTCTTAAACTCAGCAAAAGATGGCACCACTACTTTAACCATTTGCTTGCCAGTTTGTCATAAGGCAGCTATACGATATATTTATCAGATTTTGACCAAACTCCCCAAAATTTGTGTGGAAACTGATAATATTCATATCTGGAAAGTATAAAGACGCAACCTTTGAAAACAAATAAGTTTTTCTTACAAGAACAACCGATCATTCCTATGGCAGCTATAGTCTATAGTCATCCGATTTGGATTAAACTTGCCAAAATTGTGTGGTAGCATATAATATTGATCAGTAACAAGTTTGGGAGCGATAGTATTGAAAACAAAAAAATTTTTCTACTAAGACTTTTTTTCAGACCTATCTTTTGTATGGCAGCTGTTCTATATAGTTGTCCGTTTTTATCATACATGGTGGAATTATGTGAAAGCATAGAAAATTTATAAATACGAGGTTTGGGGACGTTTACGTTGAGGACAAAAAAGTTTTTCTCACTAAAACTACCTTTTCGATCGATCGTTAATATGGCATCTATATGCTATAGTCATCTGATTTGACTCAAACTTGGCAAAATTGTGTGGCAGCATATAATATTGATCAGTAACAAGTTTGGGAGCGATAACATTGAAAACAAAAAAGTTTTTCCTACTAAGACTTTTTTCAGACCTAACTTTTGTATGCCAGCTATACTATATAGTTGGCCGATTTTCATAAAACTTGGTTTAATTACATAAAAGCATACAAAACTTATAAACAAAAGGTTTGTGGACTTTTGCGTTGAGGACAAAAAAGTTTTTCTCACTAAAACTACCTTTTCGATCGATCGTTAATATGGCAGCTATATGCTATAGTCATCCGATCCAGCCGGTTCCGACAAATATGCAGCGTGTTTGTACCAAAAGACTTCGTGCAAAATTTTGCTAAGATAGCTTTAAAACTGACAGAGCAGATAGCATAGAAGCAGACAGACGGACATGGCTATATCAACTCAGCTCAGCTCATCATGCTGATCAAGAATATATATACTTACCCTAAGCACTTACAAGAAAAACTGCAAGACTCTAAGAAAGCAATTAATAGCACTTGGAGAAACTTTTTCGGAAAACGACATATTTTGCCGAGCACTAAATTCAGAATGTTTGAAGCCACTGTTCGATCAGTAATGTGCTATGCATCTCAAGTCTGGGGATACTGCCGATATGAGGTGGTGGAGCGACTGCAAAGGCTGTTTATTAAACGGATATTTAAACTACCCCGCACTACTCCAAACTCTGCGCTCCACTTAGAAACCGGCCTGCCTTCATTATTCTTATAAGATCATGAGGTATCCATAGACCTTCAAAGCGTCGGATCATGGGAAAGATCTCACCAATTGCTGTTGGAGAAAGCTGTTATCAGAGAAAGAGACTCTTTTCTAAGTCAAGCCAGGCAAAGTGTGGTCCGTGGTAGTTACAAAAAACTAGAGCTGAATCTGGAATCGCTTAACTATTTTCATGACTGGTATGACACTCAAGCAATCTCACTTATATGTCGGGCACGCTGTAAGTTGCTTAGTCTCAACTACAGGCCGCACTGGAGCTCTGTGAACTCAGATTGTAGCCTCTGTAATTTGCACGCAACTGAAGACGTCATGCATATGCTTGGGGTATGCCCAATTTTAGATGAGATAAGAAGCGCCCATCTCGGAAGCCGTTTCCGTTCAGGCAAGAACTGGACAACATTATCCTCCTTTCTACAACAGTCGCTAAAATATAGAACCGCTATTATAAATGAATATTTGTAACTTTTTCTGTCAATTAAATTATGTATCTTTTCTACCTAGTTTTTTTCGTCTTGGTCAATTCTTAAATCGAAAACTATGTTTCTTTGTTTTAAATTTTTGTTTGTTTATATCGTTAACAATGTACAAAAACTCAAATGCTATGGCTGACGGTTAAAAATCAAGCCAAAAATTTATATTAATAAATATCTACTACTACTACTTACCCTATAAAACCAACGCTTATTGCCATTCGCAAGCAAAAAAGGATCCAATTTACAAGAGATTATATGACGTGGACTGTTCAATCAAACACTCGACTTAACGACTGACGATCGGTCGTTTTTACGGATAAGAAACTTTTTAATTAAAAATTAAAATAAATAACTAATACTATTTTTATGATTTGCGAAAGAACAAAGTTTAGCCGTAAGGGCAGAGTCATGGTATGTGGAGCCATTACGGTTTAGTGCACGATTGAGTTAATTTTTTTTTTTACAAAGTATGAAAGGTGTGGGCTTTAAATCATTACTAGAATGTGTATTCCCTACATTAAGAAACCGATTCGGACCAGTTCTATGGATTTCTAAACGAGTTTATTCTTCTATTTATAACGCTCGAGTCGTCAAATCGATTATTTAGAGCCAAAACGTTAATGTCATAAGTCTCGGGACCTAAACGTAATTTAAAAAGTATTTGGATGGCTTACACGCAAAATATATGAAGTGAAGAGACTGTACGAAGATAAGGAATCTTCAATTAGAGCAATTAAACTAGCTTGGAGCTAAATTTCGTTGAACTACATAAATACCCTGTAATGCTCTATGAATGACAGGATTTTCAAAGTTATTTGCAATCAAGGAGGATTTGTTTTCTATTTAATCTAATGTTTACACTTTTTTAAATGTTAAGAATCACTTTTCAAAGACAAAACATGGATTTTGTTAAGTGCGTCTAGTCTACCGACCAAGGATAAAAAATACATAATTCAAAGTAGCTGTAAGAAAAATTTTGAATAAAATACTTTTGTTACATTTTTATAATGCATATGGATAATCAACCTGGAAGTTTTGATGCATCTGCTTAATTACTACTTTTGATCTACATATATCTTATATTTAAGCTACAAGGCATTCTTGAATATAGCTAAGGTTGCCTATAGACTACTGACTAGGAGTGTATGTTTGGAAATGAAAGGAGACCAATCTCATTATAACCCAAACCTCATCTTCCCATCTGCTTCTACGGAAAATGTCAAAAGCGACTGACTTTGCAAAGCCAAAAGCGTAGCCAAACAAATCTTTCGCAAAGATAAAATATGTCTAGTTTAGTCCGTAAACAAATCATTTGTAAATATTTAACATCCATCCATTTAGTAATAATCAAACACGATTGCTAGATTTTAACAAGTTTCACACTAAAAATGTTATTTTATTTGACTTAAAATGAAATTTGATTCGATTTTTCTTTATTTTAAGGGTCTTTGAACACAGCAATAGCTTCAACGTTTGATTCTTTATTATGAGAGCGAAGGTGAGCCTTAAGACTGCTTCTATGGGTAAAGGTTCTCGAGCAGTGGGAACATTCAAATGGTTGCTCGCCAGTATGAATGCGAAGGTGTGCCTTTAGCTTGCTCTTTTCGACAAAGGTTTTCGAGCAATGGGAGCATTCAAAAGGTCGCTCCCCAGTATGCGTGCGTATGTGACTGTT
This sequence comes from Lordiphosa magnipectinata, assembly GCA_037044535.1. Taxonomy (NCBI): domain Eukaryota; kingdom Metazoa; phylum Arthropoda; class Insecta; order Diptera; family Drosophilidae; genus Lordiphosa; species Lordiphosa magnipectinata. The sequence continues at coordinate 285,414 of JBAMBO010000602.1, read as the reverse complement.
TAGATTTCCAATTAAGCTAAATGTTTTCAAACAGTGGGAGCATTCAAAGGGTCGCTCGCCCGTATGAGTGCGTAGGTGCTTCTTTAGGCAGTCATTTTTGACAAAGGTTTTCGGACAATGAGAGCATTCAAAGGGTCGCTCACCAGTATGAGTGCGTAGATGCTTGTTCAGATTGCCTATTTCGCCAAAGGTTTTTGAGCAGTGGGAGCATTCAAATGGTTGTTCGCCCGAATGAGTGCGAAGGTGAGACTTTAATCTGCTTTTGTCGGTAAAAGTTTTTAAACACTGGGAACATTGGAAAGGTCGTTCGCCAGTATGAGTGCGTAGGTGTCTACTTAGATGGTCATTATTAACAAAGGTTTTCGAGCAATGTAAGCATTCAAAGGGCCGTTCGGCAGTATGAGTGCTAAGGTGATACTTTAGACCGCACTTTTGGGTAAAGGTTTTTGAACAGTAGGAACATTGGAAAGGTCGCTCGCCAGTATGTGTGAGTAGATGCCTCTTTAGACAGGCATTTTTGCCAAAGGATTTCGAGCAATAAGAACATTCAAAGGGTCGTTCTCCGCTATGAGTACGTAGATGTTGCTTTAGAGTGGATTTTCGGCTAAAAGTCTTTGAGCATTGGGGACACTGGATGGGTGCTGCGACATGCTGTACCTGCCCTTCTGAAGTGTATGTTTTGCATTCTTTGCTGTGACTCTGTTCCAAATAATCCTTTTCAGTACCTTCGCTTTTGAAGCTCTTCTGCGTCCAATCCGCGCTGGGTAGAGCTTCCAAGTGGGGTTTGTTCTGCTTTATCAGCTGAAGACTCGTCTCAAAACGCCGCTTAAAGTTAAATGCTGTTTGTGCCTCTGCCAAGCATGAAGGGCATATACACTCGGGTACATTTTCATCAGGTTTAACCAAGCAACCAGTCACCTCCTCGATTATAAACAGCAAACCGAATTCGTTTTGTTCCACGTCGATGTCGGTAAATATGTTTCGCCAGTTGAATTTGTTGCCATCTGCCAAAGTGGACATGCAAACGCGGCATTGCATGGCCACTTGTGCTCTTTTTGCCCTACAGGCCATTCCACAACGAAATCATCGTTAATAACAAGTATAAATGGCAAATTGTTACGAATGTATGAATAAAATAAACAGATGATTAAAAAAACTGCAGACAAGTGTGCCCGTAAGTGGCAAGAGGGAAAATGCTGACTTGAACTAGTTCGAGTCCGCATTTTCGCTGCTGCCAAGTATGGTAACACTTGTCTCCAGCTGGTTTAATTTATTCTTGAATTCACTACAAATTGCTATTTACATCTATTATTAAGCGAACTTTGACTGTGAAATGGCCTACAAAGCAAGGGGACCACAAGTGGCCGGGCAGTGCCGCGTTTGCTTGTCCAGTTGGGCAGATGGCAGCAACACCAACTGGCGAAACTTATTCGCTAATGCAGACTCCAGCGACTTGCTGTTTATAATCGAGGAGGTGACTGGACACGAGCTGAAACAGGATGAGAATCTACCCGAATGTATATGTCCTTCATGCTTGGCAGAGGCCAAAACTGCACTTAATTTTAAGCGGCGATTTGAGAAAAGTCTTCAGCTGGTGAAGCAGAATAAAACAAAGGACGAGGATTCCTTGCAAGTCACTCGGGAGAAGAACTTCAACAGCGTGAGCGAAGATAGCGAAGAAGATGATTTGGAATTTCTCTCAGGAGACGACAGCGAAGAGGGCGATAGGAAAGAGGAGCAACTTCAGACTCCAAGCGAAGAGCGACCCTTTAAATGTACCCACTGCTCGAAAGCCTTTGTCTATAATGCCTATCTAAAGAGACATCTTCGCACTCATACTGGCGAGCAACCCTACAAATGTTCACAGTGCTCGAAAACCTTTGCCCATAGCAGCGGTCTGAAGTCTCACCTTCGCACTCATACGGGCGAGCGACCTTTCGAATGCTCCCATTGCTCGAAAAACTATGTCGAAAGAAGCCATCTAAGCAGACACCTTCTCACTCATACGGGCGAACGGCCCTTCAAATGTTCACAGTGCTCGAAAGCCTTTAGCGAAAAGAGAATACTAAAGGATCATCTTCGCAGTCATACTGGGGAGCAACCCTTTAAATGTTTGCACTGCTCCAAAACTTTCGCCCAAAGGTGTAGTCTAAAGTATCACCTTAGCACACATAGTGCCGAACGACCCTTTGAATGCTCCCAGTGCTCAAAAGCCTTTATCAATAATGGTTTGCTAAAGAGACACCTACGCACGCATACCGGCGAGCGGCCTTTCCAATGTGCCCAGTGCTCAAGAACATTTGCCGAAAAAAGCACACTAAAGATTCACCAACTCACTCATACGGGCGAGCAACACTTCGAATGCAGCCATTGTTCGAGAACATTTGCCCATAGAAGCAGTCTAATTTCACATCTTCGCAATCATACTGGCGAACGACTGTTCGAATGCTCCCACTGCTCGAAAACATTTAGCGAAATGGGCAATCTAAACCAACACCTACGCACTCATACTGGAGAACGACCCTTCAAATGTTCCCACTGTTCGAAAAGCTTTGCCCAAAATGGTTGTCTACAGCGGCACTTACGCACTCATACAGGCGAACAACCTTTCAAATGTTCCGAGTGCCCGAAATCATTTAGCCTACTCTGCAATCTTAACAATCATCTACGCATTCATACGGGCGAGCGACCCTTTAAATGTACTCACTGCTCAAAAACTTTTGCTCACAGAAGCACTCTAAAGTCTCACCTCAGTAAGCATACTGGCGAACGACCTTACGAATGTTCCGATTGCTCGAAAACCTTTAGCTTAGTAGCACATTTAAGGGATCACATACGCACACATACTGGGGAGCGACCCTTTGAATGTTCCCAGTGCTCGAAAACCTTTACCACAAAGAGTAAATTAAATGTTCATCTTCGCATTCATACGGGCGAGCGAGACTTCAAATGTTCTCAATGCTCGAAATCCTTTTCTAATAGAAGCAATCTGACGTCACACTTGCGCCAACATGCTGATCCTTCGAATGTTCCATTGCTCGAAAACCTGTAGCTTCATAGGAAATTTTTCTATTTCCATTGCTCGATAACTAACGAAAAGAGCCAAGTGAAGGCGCACAAATAATTCTTATTTCAGCTCTTCAGCGTGTACATTCGAACAACTAATTAGTAAAATAAAGATTCTTCGGGTTTATAATTAAAAAATAAAATTAAATAATTTTATTATTAAATGTAGTCAATATGATAAGTTATGGCTGATGGTTATAAACCAAGATATTGTTAGAAATTCTACTACTACAAAGGAAAAGAAAGAAAAATTCTCTTTAATGTCTATCGGGCCTGTTCACATTTTCGATCATGTGGAATTGCAATTGTTAAATGTTTCTGCATAAAAAACCTACTGTGTTATTGGGCTTTTTACTTCAAACCTTAATTTATCTTCATTCGGCCCTCTTTACTAGCAAAACGATTCGAAAGAATTATTTGATCATTTCTTAGAAAGAATTCGAAAACGGGTACAGACCTGTATTTTTCAAAAATATAATTTATTCATATAAATTGACCTTAAAATATTACATTTTTGGTCTAAAATTTAACGTTCTGCCATTTTATAACATTTGAATTTGATGTTGATCATATTGGAGTAAAATTTATATGAAAATATTTCAATTTTTTTTTGTCGGTGTAGTAATTGAACTAAAACCATACATCTTTGTGAATGTTGAAACCTACTTTTGTTTTAGTTTTAGTATTTAAGAAGCTTTCAAATAATAATAAACAATTTGAAGATGAATATTTTCAGAGTGTACTGAGATTATGATCATCATTGGGATGGGATGGTATTAAATTTATAATGGTGGTTTGAAAACGGGACGAGCTGGTCGTGAATTCTGGACGGGCGAAAAGAGATTTGGATTACGATTAAAAAAGAAACTGAAATTCAAAAGGTTACAAATACGGAAAAGATATTAAAGACCTGCACGAGTGATGCCGGAATCGTACGATTACAAGAAAAATTAATCGTTGTGTGAGAAAAAAAGGATTATTTTTTAAGCCCCTTACTCAGACCGACAGATAACTCCTTTCGTCGCAGTATTTCATATAATTAGAAACACCTTGGCTTTGCTTTGATGCTCATGTGCTGTTTTTGAAAGTATTTCTATTTGTGTGAAATACTGTGACGAAAGGAAGTTTTTTGTCGTTCTCAGTGCAAGCCTTTCTTTTCTGGACACCAAATCTCAAAACTTTTGTGAAAGTGAAATTGAGAAGAGGTAACATATAAGAACTTATGATTACATTATCTACTTCTACTCTACATATAAAACAGTTTGCCCTGATTCACTGATTGGCAATCAACGCAGAGCGCAAACGGTAACAGATATAAGGCTGAAATTTGGACAGGAGTTTCCATTAGTGGTGAAAGTGCGTACTAAGACGGGGTTTTGGAAAATTCCAACCGGAAAAGTCGGAAAAGCGTCGGAAAAGTTTGTATGGGAAAAATTTTGTTTTTCATCCGATTGACTTGAAATTTGGTTTGTAAGCATAGTACGCGAAATAATTCGACACGTGTTTTCTCGATTTTGAAAAATTCCCGAAAAATTGTGCTTGCAAAAAACTATTTTTCATCCGATTGAGTTGAAACTCGGTTTGTAAGGATAGAACACGAGATAATTTGAAATGTGATATTCCAAAGTCGGAAAATCCGCCCCTCAGGCGTGAAAATTCCCGGAAAATTGTGCTTGCAAAAAACTATTTTTCATCCGATTGAGTTGAAACTCGGTTTGTAAGGATAGAACACGAGATAATTTGAAATGTGATATTCCAAAGTCGGAAAATCCGCCCCTCAGGCGTGAAAATTCACGGAAAATTCTGTACGCACAAACTAATTTTTCATCCGATTGGCTTGAAATTCGGTTTGTAAGGATAGAATACAAAATAATTTGAAATGTGACTTTCCAATGTCGGAAAATCCGCCCCCCAGGCGTGAAAATTTCCGGAAAATTCTGTGGGCAAAAAATTATTTTTCATCCGATTGGCTGAAACTCGGTTTGTAAGGACAGAATACGAAATAAAGTGAAATGGGGATAACGATAACGATAAAGCTAAAGCTAAAGATAGCGATAACGGTAATTATTCACTGTTCTAATGGCGACGCAGCGAAGCGCTACGGGTTATTTGCTAGTATGATATATAAAAGATACTACCTATACTTTTCGAGTTTACTTTAAAATTTTAGACGCACGCCTTATTTAACTTGCATAGCATAATTGCAGTCAATGTGGTTGAGTTCATACAACTTCTTAGCGAATTCATTATAAATTACGCCAAAGAAAAGGCGTTCCCCGCTGTTCCCGTTCCCCCCATCTGACCAGAACTACAATGCGTTCTGCAAAGGTAAAAAAAAACCGAAACTGTGCCGGTACTAATGTTTCCGTTTCGTTCCGGTGATATAGGTTCCAATCAGTGTTGCCAAATCAGCATTTTTCCCCGTCATTTCTGCGTTTTTATTAAAACCTGATTACGGGAAAAATTTAGAAACAGCGGGAAGCGGAAATTCCAGCTTTTTTAAAAATGATTTCGGCTTTTTTTCAGCTTTAGTTTTATTTTGGAGTCAGTTGCAAAACTTATAAGCAAATCGATAGTAATTGCCACCTCTAAAGTTCAGGAAACAATCATCTCATAGTGCTAGGCAAGTTTACGGATAATTGATTAAAATGCCAAAAGTTTTCAAACAAGAAAGTCGTAAAGTCTGGCTGCAGAACCTGGAGCTTAAGGCTTTGCTCCGGAAGAATGAATCTTATACCTCTTGAGTTTACTGAAGTTGTTGCAAATGCACATCATTCTACGACCAAAAAAAACTAAACATTGTTACCATTTTAAAAGTATTTTTCGTAGAAGGTATTGGAAAATTACGATGAAACTAAAGTTTTGGAGTAAAGTAAGCGCATCCAAGGACTCTGGAGGTAATGAAAGACTTTTTGAGTTAGCCTCGTTTGCTACTTCAGATGTTGTTCTTGTCATGGTCCAACGCTGAAGTTGAGCGTGTCTTCATTCAGGTTAATATAGTAAACTCAAAACTCAGAAATCTAATGGAGGTGAGCACTCTCAACTCAATATAATGTATACGATATTGGATATTAGTGAAACCGAAATTAAGATATTAAATTAAAATTATAGTCAGGCATGTTCTCAATTTCATTACTTTCTGAGAAGTAAATCGAACACAATTCCGCTTCGGTTTCGTTTTTTGTTCTCAATTCCGAATGAAATTGCTTTCGTTTTACTTTTTACAAACCACCAGTCCAAGCTGGATCGGCACTAGATACACAAGAGCGAAACCACAATTACATTTTTTGTTATGTACATCTAGAAACTGTAAGAGTGCGTAAATTGGCAATTACTTTTCATTCCACCGACCAACAAGAATTACTTTTCAGAACGAAAAACTTTTTCGTTTTGGTGTTGCGAGAACACGAATCAATTCCACTTTCGAAAAGTTGCCGTGGAAACAGAATTGAGAACATGCCTAAATATGTGTAGTATAGGTAGATACTGGTTACGTCGACATGCGAAATGCTGCTTCGATTATAAGGTCCTTCCTAGCAACCTTAAGCTAAGAGGCACAACTGAGGCCTACGGTAAGGATGAGGACAAGGAACTTCATCACTCTGATCATATATTAAATATATAATTGCATAAATAATAAGAAACGACATCGGTCACGGTTTCAATCTCTCCTCATGAAATTGTCCCATTTGTGCGATTGATTAAAGTTGCTCGGTTCCTAGGCCATGAACCAAAAAATTATAGAACCTATGCGAGCTACTCAAGAAACTTCTCCACTTAGTTTGCAAATTTATGAATTTCTAGCAGCTTAGTAAGCCCTTGCGCCTTATTCTGCCACTCCATCCTCAGTCAAAGGTAAGCTACAGTCCAAGCTAAAATTGATACTTCAATCGTTAGGACATTTCGCCCTCTTCAAATTTCGTACTCAAACAGCGTTCTCTGCATATTTTAAAGGTTTAGAATCTACACTGTAGATCAGGCGTGAAAATGTGTGTTGTATGAGTTGGCTTGTCAATGTCATAACATAGTTTCCGTTTCCAAAATATTGGCAAAAAAAACAATTTTCCGACCTTTTTACTGTTCTAGAATTTTTGTAGACCACGCTAAGCATTAACTGCTGATTTAATAAAGACTCTAGAATAGTATACATATCAAAGCAACTGAGAAAAATCAAACATGCGGTGTAAGTTATGCCATTGGTATCGAAATTGGGCTTCAAAGTCAAATTGAACTTGATTTATAGCAATTTTGTCAAACTAAACCATCTGCTAGAAGCCATTGTTTTTGTCGGGCATTTATTGAAACCATCTTATCATATAGTTAAACATATGCACTAATTATGGATACTTTGTTGCATTTTTGTCAGGACCTTAAGCAAAGTTATAGCCTGTTAAGCCCGGAAATCAAGAATTAAATTTATGGGAGGAAAACTAGATTCCCTCACCAAATTTTTATCCAATATAAACTTCTGAGAGAATGGACTCAGTAAACCTCACAAAAATATCAACTTAAAATATATTCGATATCTGATGTATCGCTACAGGAAAACGTTCGGTAATGATATATCGTTTTTTGAAACAAAAATGTTGATATTTTTTCCGGCAGGTTCAACTATTCTGTAAAAAAAACAACCCTCAGCATTCTATACTCATCTAGGATTCTTATTTTTTAACAATATGTAACAAATGTGTCATTTTATTTGTCAAAAAATTAAATTTTATAGTTTTTTTTATTTTTGTAAGCCACAATTTCAAAATGGCCTTCAACTAAGCTTAACTTTAAACATCTTCCAGCACAGCGATTGCTTCAAGTTTTGATTCTGTATTATGTGAGCGCATGTGAGACTGTAAAGTTCTTCTGTAATTAAAGGTTTCCAAACAGTGGGAGCATTCGTAGGGACGCTCGCCAGTATGTCTGCTGAGGTGAGACTTCAGAGTGGTTCTATGGGCAAAGCTTTTTGAGCAGTGCGAACATTTGAAGGGTCGATCGCCCGTATGAATGCGTTGATGACTATTTAGATTGCCGAGTAAGGTAAATGATTTCGAGCAATGGGCACATTTGAAGGGTCGTTCGCCTGTATGAATGCGAAGGTGAGACTTGAGACTGGTGCTTTGGGAAAAGGTTTTCGAGCACTGGGAACATTCGAATGGTCGCTCCCCAGTATGAGTGCGAAGGTGAGACTTTAGATGGCTATTATATGTAAAGGTTTTCGAGCAATGGGTGCATTCGAAGGGTCGATCGTCAGTATGAGTGCGTAAGTGAGACATTAGATTTCCTTTGGAGTTAAAAGCTTTAAAACAGTGGGCACATTTGAAGGATTGCTCGGCAGTATGAAGGCGAAGGTGAGTATTCAATTTGCTCTTTTCGATAAAGGTTTTTAAACAGTGGGAGCATTTGAAGGGTCGCTCCCCAGTATGTTTGCGTAGGTGTTTGTTTAGAAGGCCCAATTGGCCAAAGGTTTTTGGGCAGTGGGAACATTTGTAGGGGTGCTCCTTAGAATGAGTGAGTAGGTGAGTCTTTAGGCTGCTTTTATGGGCAAAGACTTTCGAGCAATGGGAGCATTCGAAATGTAGGTCGCCGATATGAGTGCATAGGTGTCTCTTTAGATAGGCTTCATAGACATAGGCTTTCGAGCAGTGGATGCATTTAAAGGGTCGTTCTTCGTTTTGAGAGCCATTTTGATTAAGAAATTCGCCTTCTTCCAACTCTTTTCCTGTGAGAAATTCCAAATAATCCATTTCACTGTCATCGCTTACGATCTCCTCTGGGGGGACTTTTAACGAATCATCGCTTCTCGTTCTATTCTGCTCCATCAGCTGAAGACTCTTCTCAAATCGCCGCTTAAAATTAAATGCAGTTTTTGCCGCTGCCAAGCATGAAGGGCATATCCTTTCTGGTAGATTCTCACCCAGTTGAGCCACGTGTCCAGTCGCCTCCTCGATTATAAGCAGCAAGTCGCTGGAGTCGGCGTCGGTGAATAAGTTTCGCCAGTTGGTGTTCGAGCCATCTGCCGAACTGGACTTGCAAACGCGGCATAGCTTTGCCACTTGTGTTTTTATTGCTCTGTAGGCCATTCCACAGCTAAAGTTCGTTTAATAACAAATGTAAATAGCAAATGGCAACGAATTTAAGAATAAAATAAAAAATTTTTAACCATCAAGCGACAAGTGTGACCGTATGTGGCAGCAGCGAAAATTACGATTTGAACTAGTTCAATTCGCAGCACCAGTTCATTTCAGGAAAACCAAAAATTATTTCTAGTTAAGAATTGTTTTGGAAAAATCAGGCTTTTTTATATTTGGGTTTTTTGGGAGAAAGGCCAACCACGAAAATAGCAAAGTCGTATCAATAAATGTGCTTTAAGAAATTATATATATACCAGCCGTCCCGGCTCGCGTTGCTACGCCCCCGGATTTTAAACACAAAACAAAGAAGTGAAGCTTACATTATAATTGCCATCCATAAATCTTTATTATACTCAATTTAAAATTTTGCAAATTTCGCGATTTTGTGGACCTTTGATTTTCACCATCTATCTATTCTAAACTATTACCACCATTTTTTAGTATTTTTAGGGCCGATATCTCATCTTCTATGTATGTCAAATAAACTTACAAATAGCTGAGTAAATTGTGAGCTTATCTGACACATAGCAGCTATATGGAAGAAGAGAAATCGGCCCTTAATCTTTGCCATCCGTCTATTTAAAAGCTTTTATTATAATCAATATTCATAAAATTTTCAAATTTCGCAAATTTTTGGGAGGATTTATCTACAACTCCTATTTACCCGACGACAATTGTCAACTGTTATAGCTTCACTATTATCTGAACTTATAATAAAATTTTGCGAATTTCGCGATTTTCTAGACCATCCGATTCTAGACCACCTCCGATTTACCCACCTGTTTACTCGTCTGTTTAATCGTCTTTACGACAATCAGACATTGATTTGAGGGTAGCTTTTCAATTTTTCAAGTATAGTCTGGACTTTTTACAACTCTAAGTTCTTTCAACTCATGTGACACAACATAATTTCTTGTTTCGTCTATCTATATATCTACATGTATATCTATATATATTAGACTGATCCAAATTAAAAGAATTCAGAAAATTGAAAAATCTCCCGATGGATTCTAAAAGATAGACACGAAAATATATTTTCAACATTTTTCTCGGAATTTTCGTTGTGGAAAACCCCAAGGTTTTGTTTTTTTAAGGGCAATCGTCTCAATGGGAGCTAGTTGATAAATGCGCGGTAAACGGAAAATAAAAATTGATGATTATAGCTGACCATAAAAAAAAGACATCTATGCAAAATTTCAGCTTTCTACCGTTTAAGCCGTCGCGGCTGCTGGTGGCCACCAGAATTAAGTCAAATTTACGAACTTTAGAGGCCATGGGTTTTCCCACAACGAAAATTCCGAGAAAACGGTTTATTTTTTCGTGTCAAACTTTCAAAATCCGTTGGGAGATTTTTCAGTTTCCAGAATTTTTTTAAATCTGGACCAGTCTAATATATATAGATAGCCGAAACAACAAATTATTTTGTGTCACATGTGTTAAAAGAACTCAGAGTTGTAAAAAGTCCAAAAAGCTACCTTCAAATCAATATGTCTGATGGGCTAGCGCTGGGAAACGTCCTCCAAGATATTAAAATTTCAACTGACAAAATAGTTAACATGTTTTGCCAAGTCAAAACTAGTCGTCTCGCAATATTGGACTTAGCTGCATGTTGATTTTAAGTAATATACCTAAGAGATTTAACTACAAATGCGATAACACAATTAATTTCAAATTTATGATCTCATAAGAAATGTAAGTGAAGAATTATATTGGACAAATAACAAAAAAAAAAAATTTTTACAGCCATTTTGTAGTAACAATAAACGTTATCAAACAAGATTGCTTTACTTTGTGTGCCATTTTATTTGTTTTATAATCAAAATTTTCTTTTTTGGTTTTTCTTTTGAAAGCTTCAATCCCAAAATTGCCATCAAGTGTGCATCACTTTAAAGATCTTCCAAAACAGCGGCCGCTTCAGGGTTTGATTCTGTATTATGTGATCGTAGGTGAGACTGTAGAGTTTTTCTGTAGGTAAAGGTTTTCAAACAGTGGGAGCATTCGTATGGTCGTTCGCCGGTATGCTTACTGAGGTGAGACTTCAGAGTGCTTCTATGGGCAAAGGTTTTTGAGCAGTGAGAACATTTAAAAGGTCGCTCGCCCGTATGAATGCGTAGATGATTGTTTAGATTGCAGAGTAAGCTAAATGATTTCGAGCACTGGGAACATTTGAAGGGTCGTTCTCCAGTATGAGTCCGTAGATGCCGCTGTAGACAACCATTTTGAGCGAAGCTTTTCGAACAGTGGGAACATTTGAAGGGTCGTTCTCCAGTATGAGTGCGTTGGTGTTTGTTTAAATTGCCCATTTCGCTAAAGTTTTTCGAGCAGTGGGAGCATTTGAAAAGTTCTCCACTATGAGTGAGAAGGTGAGACTGTAGACTTCGTTTTTGAGTAAAGGTTTCCGAGCAATGGGTGCATTCGAAGGGTCGTTCGCCCGTATGAAGGCGTAAGTGCCGCTTTAGAGAGTCATTTCGGGCAAAGCTTTTCGAGCAGTGTGCACATTTGAAGGGTTGTTCTCCAGTATGAGTGCGTAGGTGTTTGTGTAGACTACCACTTTCGATAAAGGTTTTCGAGCAGTGGGAGCATTTGAAATGTCGTTCTCCAGTATGAGTGCGTAGGTGTTTGTTTAGATTGCCCATTTCGCGAAAGGTTTTCGAGCAGTGGGAGCATTCAAAGGATCGCTCGCCCGTATGAGTTCGAAGGTGAGACTTTAGACTGCTGCTTTGGGAAAATGTTTTCGAACACTGAGAACATTCATAGGGTCGCTCGCCAGTATGAGTAAATAGATGTCTCCTTAGAGCGGTATTATTGACATAAACTTTTGAGCAGTGGGAACATTTAAAAATTCGTTCTTCGTTTTCAGTGCTTTGGCTTGACCATTTGCCGGTTAGAGTGTGAAGCTGCTCATCTTTCCTATTGCCTTCTTCGCTGTTGTCTCGTATGAGCGATTCCATATCATCCATTTCGCACTCTTCGCTTTCGCTGTTGATGTTCTTCTCTGGAGACGACGAATCCTCGTTTCTCGTTCTATTCTGATGCGTCAGCTGAAGACTCTTCTCAAATCGACGCTTAAAATTAAAGGCAGTTTTTGCCGCTGCCAAGCATGCAGGGCATATTCTTTCTGGTAGATTCTTGTACTGTTTAACATCGTGTCCAGTCGCCTGCTCGATTATAAACATCAAGTCGCTGGAGTCGGCGTCGGTGAATATATTACGCCAGTTGGTATTCGAGCCATCTGGTGAACTGGACTTGCAAACGCGGCATAGCTCTGCCACTTGTGGTTCCATTGCTCTGTAGGTCAGTCCACAGCCAAAGTATGTTTAATATCAAATATAAAAAGGAAATTGCAAATAAAGAACTTGTAACCATCGGGAGACAAGTGTGACCGTTTGAGCCCAGTGCCAAAATGCTGGTTTAAACTAGTTCAATTTCATTAAACAGCTGAAGACGCAGCAACAGTTCAGAAAATCAAACAATTATTTCCAGTTAAGAATTATTTTCGAAAAATCTGGCTTATTATACTCTGTTGCCATTAAAAATGGGAAAAGGGGATCATGAAGTTATGCAAATGATCAGCATCAACAGCCTGGTCGATTTAGCCATGACTGTCTAGTTGTATGAACGCGTCCCAGAGACTATAAGAGACGGAGTATGTAGGTGTATACCGTACCCAGATCGAGTTTGTTTCAGATTTGGAAAATTCTCTCTCCTCAGCCTTTTAACAGCCAAAAAACCGGTCTGTCTTTCTGTATTAACGCGTCGATCTCACAGACTATAGAAGATAGAGCCACCAATTTTTGCTTGTATGTAGTTGTATACCGTACCCAGATAAAGTTGGTTTCAGATTCGGAAAATTCTACCTGTTCCTCTCCTTTCAACCGCGAAAAACTGTCAGAGCCTCAGTTTTGAAGTTGTAACTCTGAGTTTGCGTTCTGAAAACCACAATAACCACAATATTTTGCAGTCGGGTTACTCGACTGCAGCACTCTTGTTTATATTTAGCTTGTTTTGGGGGAAAGCCAACCACATTTTGCAAGTATACCCAATAGGTTAGAAAATAACAATGTCAAATCAATAAATATGCTTTATGAAATTAATTTGTATTCCAAAAAGTTGTTTTAAAATTATATTAATAATAGGTGAATAACCGTCGTTGCCCGGTTCCTTTGCATTGAAAGGACTGGATATTATTAATATATAAAAAAAGGATACAAATAATATCCATTTAAAGTTAAATTGATCTTAGATTTTTATACAATTTATCTGAAAATCGTCAATGCTGTGCGTGAACTGATAATGTAAGATCTTCATGTGACATATGGGAGATTGAGGCATTTCTAAGCAAAGAAATTGAGAAAAAATACGATCGAGGTGCTTCAAAAGACGTTTATAAGATCATCACAGGTGACGCGTATGAGCAGAAAACAAAACAGCAATCGACCGTGCGGGTGTTCCAAGACGAGCCAAATTCCACAAAAGTTGTTCGCTCACAAAGCGCTGCAAAGCAAGTGGTCGCCTGGTTCTTCGGCGGAATTCGTCAAGTTTCCAATGTTTCGCTTGAGAAACGTTGGACGGTCCATTCTGAGTGGTACATGACCATTTGTTTTACGAAAGTCTTCGGTGAAATTCAAACCAACCGCCTAAGACGAATCAGTCTCCATCATGACAATGCGAGCTCTCACTCATCTCGTCATACAAGTGACTTTTAGAGCGGCTCAAACGTGGAATTGATGGGTCATCCACCGTGCAGCCCTGTTTAAGCACCCAATGATTTCTTTTTATGCCCAAACATCAAAAATAAACTGCTTGGTGAACAAGGTACAAAGCTTTAGATGCGTTCAAACCAAGGGCCTAGCCAGCTTTTCAAAAAGGTAGGTGCAGCAGTGCCTGTACGATTCTTCAATATTTCTATAATATAATTTTTTAGCATTAAATAGTTAAATCAAGATGCATTCGATATGAAATGAGAAACAATCTTCAAAATAATAGCGGAAAAATGAAGTTATAAGCAGGGCTGCAAGCCGGTTTCAAACCGAACCGGTTCGAACCCGGAATTCCGGCTTTTTTTTTTACTGTGAACCAAACCCTGAACCGAATCACGAGGACGAAAATAGATGAAGCCGAACCCGTTCCGAACCCAAGCTTTGGTTCAGTTAAATAAAAATTTCTTCGATTTGTTATTTTCTCCTTTTTGCACTCCCAATGGTTATTAACATACCTAAGTACATATATGTGTGTACATATGTAAAACAATGTAAATACGTGAAGAATCAGAGCGTGCTATTGTATGTAGTACTTCTTTGCCTACCTATGTACATATGTATACATTCACAGAAATTAATTTGTAATATGCTACAAATTCAATGTAAACACCTATGTACACCTGCACAATGTATTGAACGTTTTATATTTCATTTTATACATATGCGCCAATCTAACCAACCCGGTGCATGCTTCACATACAATGTAAGCACTGATAAATCAGAATGTCACGAATGCAAACTAAATATGACCTTCAAAAGAAGACAAAGTTGTTTTTGATCAAATCATTGTGAAAAAAGGTTTCAAGTGTGACGAATAAACTCCAATCGATGCTCAATTTTATGAGTGAAAGTCTGATTAAAGTGCATACGAGAAAGCATAATCAATCGGACTGATGATTTATACACATATACAATGAAGGAAGTCCATATCCAGCAAACGATCTACGTCTTACAGTCTTACAATGTACTTATGCGTCAGGTGTATACCTATTGTATTGTAATTTTGTGTACATTGGGTAAAACGTGCAACGAACCAAGGTTCGAACCAAAACCAAAGCCCAAAAACCTCGAAACTCAAATATCCGAACCTTAACCGTTGGTAAATTTGGGTTCGAACCTGCAAACCGTAGGTTCCAAAAAATTGTTTGGGCTTGCAGCTCTGGTTATAAGTGAAAATGTGACTTTTCCTAAGCAAAATCTATGATTTAGGGAGGGAGCAGATGCCCTCCCTGGCTACGCCTTTGGTTCAAACCCCATGTTTTGGAGTTGCCTCAATCGGAGTGGAAAAAGTGCTTCGAAAATTGTCTTGTGCGAATGCAAGAGTTCATAAATTTTTATGAAGAATATTTTGAAAGACAATGATTATTATTTGCTGTTCCCGAAATATAAATAGTACCCCACGAAACCTATTCAAGAAAATTTTTTGTGGCACAGTTAGCACCTGAAGTTGCAGAGATATTGCCACTTTTAAATAATAGAGATGATAAACCTATTTATAGACACGCAGATAGGCGGTAATGGCTACATCAGCTTGTCATGCGGATAAAGAATTTGTATATGATCTTTATGGGGTCAGAGATGCTTCCTTATACGTGTTACATACAGCACACAAATTGTTGTATACCCTTTACAATGGTAAGAAAATGTATCGGTTAGACATTTCGTCCATCCTTACCTTTTCCTGAATAGCATTTTTTTCGAACTGGCTTGGTAGGCTTTTTCATTCGTACTCAAAAAGCGTTTTCTGCATGTATAAAAAGTTATGATCAAGCGTGACAATGTGAGTTTGTGTAAATCCTGTTTTCAGTTGGATGCCATAATTCGGGGTGCTGCCAGCGAGCCTAAACCTTCTCTTGATGAGGAAAAAAAAGACTTTGCATCCATTTTGTAATAGTCAAACACGATTTCATAACTTTTTTAACAATTTCAATACAAATGTATCATTTTATTTGTTTATAAATTAAATTTGATTAGTTTTTTCTTTTCGGCAAAAAGTTTGTAAATAATTGGTGCGTTTTATCTATAACAAGTTTGATTGTGTTTACTTAATTAAAATTATTTAAAAGTAATTATGTGTATTTTAATGCATATTTAATAAAATTAACCAAGTAAAATTAACAAATTTCATTCTTCCTTAGTATGGTCTTCCCTAGGTGCAGCCCCCTAAGCTCTCTGAGAACCAGGCAGCGTCCGAGAAAATGGCTAAATGTGCAAAGTCACGTTTTGGTCAACAAAAATCCATCGCCATCCAGTTACAAGAGACCATATCGGGCTTTAAAAATCCATGTAATGTTTGCAACCTTCATGTCGTCTGTGATATAAGTGATTTCATTGGTATAATCCAGAAATTTATAAATGCTCGAGATACTCTCGGATTTTATCGGTTTACCACTTCATTACACTCGAAGCTCCAAGACTCTTTAGTTCCGTTTTCCCATTGCATTTTAAAGTCATGGACTTCTTTTTGGAATTTAGCCCGCTTTGCCCAGAAAACGTTCTTTTGGCTGATGTATGTGGAAAAGCTTTTGAGGTAAACTATGCTCTTGGTAATCAAGAGTTTAGTTTAAGTGGGTCATGAGTGTAAAGAAGTGGTTGTCTTCCATGCCAAGTTCAATCGCCAATGCGTAATTCCGGGTATTGTCCGGCAGCCTTAGAATTCTTTTAACAAAGTATAGCTGAAGTTTGTTTACCTCTTCATAATGATGTGATCGCCATATTTGTGCTGCACAAGCTTGAGTGGAACTCTGCAAGGAATAATTTCCATTTGGAGCTTAAGGGTACTCTTTGATGGCAAAGTTAATTTTTCCTTGGATTATTAATACAGTTTTCCGCCGAGCTGTTTCGCTGCTCTGCAAGTTTCATCTCTTTAAACATCTTCCAACACGCCGATCGCTTCAGGGTTTGATTCAGTATTATGTGAGCGCAGGTGAGACTGTAGAGTTTTTTTGTAGGTAAAGGTTTTCAAACAGTGGGAACATTCGTAGGGTCGCTCGCCAGTATGATTGCTGAGGTGAGACTTCAGAGTGCTTCTATGGGCAAAGGTTTTTGAGCAGTGCGAACATTTAAAGGGTCGCTCGCCCGTATGAATGCGTACATGATTGTTTAGATTGCAGAGTAAGCTAAATGATTTCGAGCAATGGGAACATTTAAAGGGCCGTTCCCCAGTATGAGTACGTAGGTGCCGCTGTAGACAACCATTTTGGGAAAAGCTTTTCGTACAGTGGGAACATTTGAAGCGTTGCTCCTCAGTATGTCTGCGTATGTGTTTTCTTAGAATGCCCGTATCGCCAAAGGTTTTCGAGCAGTATGAACATTCAAAGGGTCGCTCCCCAGTATGAGAGAATAGGTGTCTCTGTAGGCTTCTTTTTTGAGTAAAGGTTATTGAGCAATGCGAGCACTCGAAGGGTCGATCGTCAGTATGAGTGCGCAAGTGAGACTTTAAATTTCCTTTAGAGTTAAAGGTTTTTAAACAGTGGGGACATTTGAACGGTTGCTCGCCAGTATGTATGCGAAGGTGAGTATTCAATTTGCTCTTTTCAACAAAGGTTTTTAAACAGTGGGAGCATTCGAAGGGTCGCTCCCCAGTATGTTTGCGTAGGTGTTTGTTAAGAAGGCCCAATTGGCCAAAGGTTTTCGGGCAGTGGGAACATTTGAAGGGTTGCTCGCTAGAATGAGTGACTAGATGAGTCTTTAGGCTGCTTTTATGGGCAAAGACTTTCGAGCAATGGGAGCATTTGAAGGGTCGATCGCCAATTTGAGAGCATTGGTGTCTCTTTAGATAGGCTTCATAGAGATAGGCTTTCGAGCAGTGGGGGCATTTAAAGCGTCGTTCTTCGTTTTGAGTGATTTGGTTTGACCATATGACAGTTTGAGTGTCGAATTGCTCCTCTTTCTTTTCGCTCCCTTCGCTTTCGTCTCCTGTGAGAAATTCCAAATCATCCAAATCAGAGAGTGACTCTTCGCTTACGTTGATGTACTCCTCTGTAGGGACTTCCAACGAATCCTCGTTCCTTGTTATACTCTGCTCCATCAGCTGAAGACTTTTCTCTAATCGCCGCTTAAAATTAAATGCAGTTTTTGCCGCTGCCAAGCATGAAGGGCATATTCTTTCTGGTAGACTCTCATCCTGCTTAACCTCGTGTCCAGTCACCTCCTCGATTATACGAAGCAAGTCGCTGGAGTCGGCGTCAGTGAATATGTTTCGCCAGTTGGTGTTCGAGCCATCTGCCCAACTGGACTTGCAAACGCGGCATAGCTTTGCCACTTGTGTTTTTATTGCTCTGTAGGCCATTAAACAGCGTAATCCCGTTAAATAACAAATATAAATAGCGAATTGCAACGAATTTAAGAATAAAATAATCAACTTTTAACCAAATGAAACAAGTATGACCGTACCAACGGCGAAAATGCTTGTTTGAGCTAGTTCAATTTAATTACACAGCTGATGCCGCAGCACCAGTTCGGCAAACGGAATGAGAGCGAGGCGCTAGTTCATTAGAGAAGATGTTCGAATTTGGGGTAAGGTTTTAAACAAGAAAAAAGGAGAAGTGATTAATATTGGTTTATTTATATTATCTACACATTAGAGTACATCATCTGAAGTATGTTTGAAAAAATTTTCAATTATAAATATTACTGATATTTTAAGCCCTTGACAGCGAATCTTCGGAGCCGCTTCCGAAAATCATTACCGGATCGTTTGAAACAAAAAAGTCGATATGCGATTAAAAGGTGATATATTTCCCAACGAAGTTTTTCAAAATGCTCTCAAAAATAAAAATACACTTCGTTTTTATCTCGAGAAACATATCACCTTTTAAAATCATTTTTTTTTTTTTTATTGTTACATCTTTTTTGTCACTTTTTTTGTCAGCAACCACGGTTGCCACTTGAAAAAATTAAATTACACCAAAAATATTTCAAAAAAGAGCCATTTCCATTAAAAAAGATCCAAAAAAATTTTCTTCCCCTTATTCATGTTATATTTTTCTCTAATAAAATAAAAAATATCTCTTTCATAAAATCGTTAAATTATACATTTCATTCTTGAGTATTATTAAACGTACAAAAAAACTCAAAAAATATTTCATGTATTAATTAGTTACTGTGACAATAAAATGTTAAAATTGATATTTTAATACCAATGGCTTCCTCAGATTTAATTCTATATTGTGTCCAAATTTCAAAACAATCGAATGAGTGGTTACAAAGATAAAACGGTAAAACATCGTAAGTCTTCTGAAGAAGTCTGAATAAAAATTGATCTGTAGGTCAAAATACTAAAATAACATGTTGATCTTATCAAAACGACTTGTACGAGTATACTTAAAGAAATAACGCTTCCAATCTGTAATAATTTTCCGCTTTTCGACCAAATACTTTTTTCACATATTTATTAAGGGTCGATTTCTCATCTCCTATATAGCAGCTATTTGCCAGTTAAAGGCCTGTTCTGAGAAGCGCGGAAAATAAATTTTTATGACTCACTCCATATAAAAAAAACAATGGCGGAAACTTTCCGCGGCGGAATTTCGTTTCTGTATTCTGAGACGCGCTAAATAAATAGACAATTGGCCTATCGATAGTTGACGTATCGATAGCGGTGTGGGTCGTGAGTGGATTGAATGAACAGCTGATGCCATGGCGGAAATACAAGCAGCTCATTTTTTTGACGTCAAAATCGACAATGCACGGGAAACATGAACCCAAAAGAAAACGCACCGAGAGATTCAATCGCGAGGAAACTATTAGCTAAGGGCCACAAATCAGCCCAAGAAAGTCAGGAAATCAGCACTGGAGTGCCATACCCCTAAAATCGTCTCCTATGCCAACGGACGCAAGCTTCCGCACTCGGTGGATGCCAAACAAACAGGTGGTGACATCCAAACCCGGTCATCAAGTTTACCACCACTGCGGACCAGCTAAAAATAGAGTTGGATAGCGATGCGACTGCTGTGGGCAGCATTGCCAGCTCCAGCCATTAGCAGGATTTTGAATTTACGGTAAATAAAACAATTTTGTATGAAAACTAAAAATATATTTTCCAATCTTCAGCATTGCGTTTCACTTGAAAGCCAAAATGATGGCACAGCTCAAATCCATGATTTGCAGATACTCCGAGCCGCCGTCCTGGAGGCGATAGCAGCATTCCTACAAAGAAATGCATATTCTTCAACCAACTTTGAATCAAGCTTCAAAAATGCTACTACCCCCCATGTTGTCGCATATCTGGGCATTCGTCAGGGCCGCATGAAGCACTATGAACTCCACAAACTGCTTCAGCTGATCCACACTGTAGGCCGATGACCCAATCTCTTGTACAAACTTCTCCAAACGATTACAGTTGCACGAACGGCAGACTTCCAAATAATTCTTCAAGTAGTAGTCCGGGATTATGCTCGACATCTCAAACAGATCAGCCTTGTTGACGACATTCTCGACCCCATTAAGACAATGGCAGGACGCATATCATCTGCCAATATCCGTATAATCGACTTGTAGGCCTCCTCCTCGATCTGCACCTGCTCCAAGTGTGTCTCAAACGGGCAATAATTTGATCCTCGCCCAACGCCTTGAACCGGAATTTGATGCCGCTACCTCCATCAACATATGTACATATCTGTGTTCCTGTTGCGCAGCTTAATAAAACTATTTTTGAAAAAAAAAAACACTTTCAAGTTTTGTTTTTAAGCAAAACAAAACAGCTGACTACCAGTGTGGCCGTTTCTGTATTTGGTCTCTTTGACTTATATATGGGCTCACTAATAATTTATGTGGATGCTAAATTTATTATGTGCAATTTAGCGAGCTAAATTTTCCGCGCTTCTCAGAACAGGCCTTAAACATTGAATTTACTCTGTAGCTTGTTAGACAGACATGTATTCAAAATGGTATATCTTCGCTTAAAAAAATCGTAGAATTGTTTGAGATACTTTATTTGAAAGTTGAAGAGTTCTACTTTCCGATAATATCATAAAATAACGCGCCTAAACAGCTCACGCGCCTTAAGCTAAAGTTACTAAAAATCTAGACGTGATGGACCATTTCCGAAAAGACTTTCGTGTGTAGCAGATGTAAATAATCTAGGATCACTACCAACCCTTCAATTTTCTGAATAAAGTCAAATTTTGGTGTCTTGTGTTGATTTTAAAGTAGATTCTAGTCTCGATCTGATTGAAATTCCGTATTCAAATCTTTAATAATTTCAAGAATACAATTTAAATAACTTTTGATTTCTGGTTTATTCATTAATTGTAGACTTCTAGAACCTGAGCCAAGGAAAATATTTTGGGAACATCCCACTGCTCAAGCAAGCTCGCGCAACCATCTTGTCATGGCTATTCCCAAAATTATGTGTGGTCTTTTTGAAACTCTTTTAATTTCTGCGCCTTTTCCGGGCTCCATGCAAAAGAGCCAATTCCAATAAAAAAGTGTCAGTGCACCAACAGGAAAAAAACACCATTTTTGGTGCAAAAACACCAAGTGTGGCAACCGTGTCAGCAACTTAAGATGTACTGGACAAGTTTAATGTTCGTATGGTACAATTTATGTTTGGTTTGTGATTTGATTAGTGTTAAATGTTATGGCAGGTACAAATAAGTCGTCTTGGAAGTTTCCTAGGGAAGATTCTCAAAAGTCTTCTTATGGCTTTGACACCATTTATCCTTCTTCTGCAAAGTAGTTGCCTTGCTAGCCAATTTGGGTGTTCTCTGAGTCTCTCAATGTAGTCTGCAGATTGTTTAACAATTACGTTGCCCATCATTGGGACATTTAGTTCCTGTTCCAGCCATCTCCTGCACATGTACCAGGATGCTCCCGATAGTCTGCTCAGTACTTTGGTTTGGAGGACACGGATATTGTGTAGATGCAGTCCGTATCTCCATCCTGGTGCAATGATTGCCTTGTATATATGTACCTTGTTCTTCAATGATAATTTGATTCTGTTGTTTAGCAGCCATCCTAATTGAGCAGCTCTTCTATACAGCGACTTTATGAGCTGGTTTATGTGCAAGCCAAAAGTCAGGCGCCTGTCAAGTTACACTCCCAGGTACCTGTGTCCTTGATGATGGGCTAGAAGTTTAACTTCCATGAAAACTCCAGCGCCTTGCCCGTCTGCCAAATCGTCGTTACATGTACTGATGTAGAATGTCCGTGGCGCTGTAGACACAGAGATGTCTGGCCAAAATTGCTGTGTCATCAGCAAAGGTGGCAAGGAAGAGGTCCTGTGGGTCAGTCCTTGTAATGGTATCTCCAGTGGGCATGTCCATGGTTGAAAGTGTGTAAAGCGTGGGGTCTAGGACGCTTTTAACGCATCTCGACTTTTTTGTTTCAGATAATCCGGGGACGAGCTAGCATGTTTGAGGCACCTCTGAAGATTCGCTGTCACGGACTTATTTGTTGATATTTTTAATGGCACATTTTTTCCAAATATATAATATATAACATAAATTAAACAACATTATTCAAATTTAAAAAAAAAATCATGAAAATAGGTCTTCTTTTCGCCTTTAAGCCCCATATGGAGTTGTGAAGAAATGAGAAGGAATGTAAAAGTTTCATACACAAATTTAGAAAAATAGGTAGGATAACTTCACAACTGCGTAGAGGCCTTTAAATCCTAGTTTAAATGCATTCATTTTATCCAAAGCATCTAGCTTGTATGTAAGGATATTGCCCACTAAGTTTAGTATTCCTGAATTTCTAGCAGCTTATAGTTCCCTTGTACCTTATTATGCTAGTCAGCGGTAAGTTCTAGTCCAAGTTTAGGTTTAAATCGTGAATTCAAGAAAGAAATTCAATGGGGTATCGTCTCGTGCATTTTTGGGTGCTCCGATTTCATAGGGAGTGCTGCTAACACTAGTCCGATTTGGGCAGTTTGTGGTATACGATTGTTTTAAGTGAAGCATAACGTACTGGCCGAGTTTTGTTAAGATCAGTCCATTTTTAGATGTAACTCCCATACAAAATAAATAGCTGACAAGTAAGAAAGTCAGTCTGGTTTGACCTGTAATATTCTCTGTGCTTGCAGTAGCAGCTGATAGCAGCGCTTCTGCTATCGTTCATCCCATCTTTATAATTTTTTGGCAAATCAATGAATAATCTTGATAACCACATATCTCTAGAAGATACGAATCATCTGTGGGAGATATGAAGATTTTTACCATCCGTACCAGCCGTACCTTAATAATCCCGGTCCAAAGAAGTTTAAACAAGCGGTTTTTTTTTAGTCTGTTTCTTTCATTATACATGTGAGCGGATTGGACAAATCCTCTCCGTTTATTTACGGTTCTTATGGAAAATATATAATTAGGTTAACAGTTAACAGTAATAAGTGTTTAAAATAGTTCAGATTTTGATTTAACACACGGCGTTTTAATTGTTTTATGTTCGGCTGCAGCTTCTCGACTCTTCTGCTCGACTGCTGTTTCTCTTCTCCTGTCACGGCTGCTTCTCTACTGTGTTTCGGCTATTTATCTGCTGTGTCTGCTGTACTGCTGCAAGTCTGCTGTCAATCCTCTGCTTTTGGTATGCTGTTAGTTCTTTGTTGTTAGTCTGCTGTTTCTGCTGCCCAAACTCCGCTGTACATCTGCTGCATGCACCTTTATCCCTTTTTACATACATTTACTTGTAGTCTTATGTAAATTAAATTAACCAAATACACAATTTCGTTACTCAAGTAACACAAAAAAATAAATAAAGTAACAATGAAACGGAAACATAGTCTTCACATGGCACGCATTTACTAAAAATGGTCAAAAATTAGTCTCCGTGCAGGTATCGCAACAATGCTCGACTTCAAAACTGTACATTTCCCACCTCGGGGTAACCACCGAGCGGCTACTGTCTAGATTTTTTGAATTTCTGCCAGCCAGTTTTTCATTCTCCTCTCAGTGCGCAGTGGGAACGACGGTGAGTCTGTAGACCGCTTCTATGGGTAAATGTTTTCAAGCAGGCGGAACATTTAAATGGTTGCTCGCCAGTATGAATGCGAAAATGATTATTGAGCTTGCTCTTTGTGGTAAAGGTTTTCGAGCACTGGGAACATTCGAAGGGTCGCTCCCCAGTATGTGTACGTATGTGCTCCTTTAGATGTGCTATTGCGCCAAAGGATTTCAAACAGTGGGAACATTCGAATGGTCGCTCACCGGTATGAGTGCGTAGGTGAATTTTTAGTGTGCTCTTTTCGGCAAAGCTACTTGAACAGTGGGTGCATTGGAAGGGTCGCTCGCCAGTATGAGTTCGTAGGTGTCTCTTTAGCAAGCCATTATGGAAAAAGATTTTCGAGCAGTGGGTGCATTCAAACGGTCGTTCTCCAGTATGAGTGCGTAGGTGTTGGTTTAAATTTCCTAGTTCGCCAAAGGTTTTCGAACAATGGGAACATTTGAAGGGTCGCTCGCCAGTATGAGTACGTAGGTGCCGGTTTAGATAGGCATTATTGACATAGGTTTTCGAGCAGTGTGAGCATTTGAAGGGTCGCTCTTCACTATGAGTGTGTAGGTGTTTGTTTAGATTGCCCATTTCGCTAAAGGTTTTCGTGCAGTGGGAGCATTCGAAGGTTCGCTCGCCCGTATGAATTCGAAGGTGTTTGTTAAGATTGCAGCTTTGGGCAAAGGTTTTCGAACACTTAGAACATTGGAAGCGTCGCTCGCCAGTATGAGTGCGTAGATGTCTCCTTAGAGTGACATTATTGACATAGGATTTCGGGCAGTGGGCGCATTTAAAGGGTCGTTCTTCGTTTTGAGTGCTTTGGCTTGACCATCTGTGAAGCTGCTCCTCTTTCATTTTGTCCTCTTCGCTGTCGTTTCCTGTGAGAAATTCCAAATCATCGTTTTCACTCCCTTCACTTACGGTGTTGAAGTTTTCCTCTAGAGGGCCTAACAATGAATCCTCGTTGCTCGTTCTATTCTGCTGCAGCAGCTGAAGACTTTTCTCTAATCGCCGCTTAAAATTAAATGCAGTTGTTGCCGCTGCCAAACATGAAGGGCATATTCTTTCGGGTAGATTCTCATCCTGTTTAACCTCAAGTCCAGTCACCTCCTCGATTATAAGCCACAAGACTCCTTGTCCAGCGTCAGAGTCGGTGAATATATTTCGCCACTTGGTGTTGCTGCCATCTGCTAAACTGAACATGCAAGCGCGGCATAGTTCGGCCACTTGTGGTTCCATTGCCCTGTAGGTCAATTCACAGCGTTATGTCTTTTAATAACAAATTGCAGCGAATTTAAGAATAAAATAAACAATTTGTAACCATCTGAAGGCAAGTGTGACCGTACGTGACAGCAGCGGATAATCATATTTGAACTAGTTCAGTCCCCGATTGAAATTTGTTAGCACGATAACCGATAAGCGATTGGAAGTAATATTGTGCTGTTAAAAAAAATAAACAATTCGTAAACAAATCAAAAAAATTCATAAATGATGGATACACGGTAAGTACACGTATAAATATACAAGAATGTTTGCATATGTATCTGCCTGTATATATTATGTTCCTTTTAATTAATATCACCATTAAAGCGAACTTTTATTGTTGCAACTAAATGTGGCAAAGCTGGTCGCCACCTTTGTGGAATGGCAGGAAGAGGAGCAGCAGAAGGAAAAGAGAAAGAGACAACACAGACACTGGGTTCAGCCATATCTTCGCAAGAGAAGTGAAAAGGGGCGATTTGTCAGAGATGTAAGTTGTAAACGCCTTGGAATTTTGAATGGATAATGTACAAAATATTTGTTATAGTTTCAGTACATGATACAAAATCCTGTTGTCTTCAACGCAAACTTCAACATGAGCTACAGTTGCTTTGGCAAGCTTTTCGAAATGTTAGAGGATCACTTGAGGCCAAAACGCACGTCTCGTCCGGATGCCATAGCACCTCAATCGAAACTGGCCTTAGTTTTGGAGTAAGTAATGGGTGTTGTTTGCGATTACCCCCAAGTTATCATGTCTAATTTAGGTATTTGGCGTCCGGGGATATGCAACGTCATGTGTCTTCGTCTTATCGGATCAGCAAATCAAGAGTGGGTTATCTAATTGACATAGTGTGTGATGCCATTTGCGCGGAGCTGAAGAATGAGATAGCCCCATGGAATAAGGAAGCCATGCTCCAATATGCAGACGATTTTGAGGATGCTTGGAAATTTCCAAACTGCATTGGAGCAATTGCGGGCAAACATGTGGCCATAAAAGCAATCAATAATAATGTATGTAATTCACATTTTCGTATAACTTTAATAACATTTTTGTTTTCCCCATTTCAGCGCTTCAACTCAATTGTGCTATTGGCTGTATGCAACGCATCCTACAGATTCACCTACTTGGATGTTGTCTTAGATGGTAGCGATGCGGATGTAAATGTGTTTTCAAATTCAAAATTCGGAAAAGATGTTTTAAACGACCAACTCGACTTCCCCGCCGATAAAGTTATTGGAGGCAACCAATTGCCATACTTTCTGCTTGGCGATGATGCGTTTCCTTTATGCAAACGCATAATGAAGCCATACAACGGGAAAAATGTCAACAAAGATGAAAGCATTTTTAATTGCCAATTGAGCAGGACACGCCGCTGCATTGAGAACACCTTTGGGGTACTGAGTTGGAAGTGGATGTGCTTGCAACGGATGCTCTTGTGCAAGCCTGAGCGAGCACAAAAGATTGTGTATGCCTGCTGCCTGCTGCACAACTTTTTGATGCGAGTTGCTAAGGATGATTATGTTGCAGTTGCCGACTTGCGTAGCAATAATGCTGAGATTAGCAACCATTTTGATGGAAATGGCCTCAAATCCCATTCAGGGAGATCTACAGACTATGCCAAATTTGTAAGAAATTGCCTTAGGGACCATGTTGTAAACGAAGATGGAGTTAAAGAAACATAAAACATATTTAAGAAACTATTATAATAAATTTTTAGTTTTAAATAGAATAAATTACAGATTATTTGTTCTTAACATTATGTCGTTTGGCAATCTGCAGTATTAGCGCAGTGACCTCCAATTGAACGTCAATAATTGCCTCTTCCGACATTTTTCTTAAAATTGTATCCCAAAAAGTCAGCATTTCTATATGCTTCAGTCCCTGCTGCATAGCTTGAGCATGAGCAATGCGCTTGGTTTGGGAAACCAAGCTCTCGATGGCACACGACATCCTTTGAGCTACTGGTGTAGTTTGGCGGTCAATCTTTTTCGGCGTGCGTTCCTTTTTCTGAAACGAGATTTATTTTGTCAGAGAATCTACTGAGAATTAGTTGTGTTTAACTCACATATTGGTATACCGGCTCCGTTTCAATTTCCACATCATTCGAGAACGACGTTCCAGCTACCCCATCATCGTCAGAGTAGAATTCTTCAACCTTAACCATTGTGTCTGAAAGCGATAGGTCGCAATTTGAGAGGGGTGTGCTCGGCCCACTTGTTTCGTGTTCCGAGAAATTTGTTCTGCAAGGCATAGGACATGCGTTTAATTGATTTAGGCTACTTTAATTAACTTACTTCTGCACTGTGGAGGGGTTTGGCAGAAAAGACATTGCGCCCGCGAACTCCCAATCAACAGCACAGGAGTTCGTCACCTGCGCCATCTGTCTTGGAGCGCTTTGCAGCCGAAATTCTTCTGTGGTACCGGTTGCTATCCTTCAGTGCTATCCAGGCATCCTTGCAGGACATCACTTTAAATTAATATATATTTAATTATAGTTAACATTTCAATATTTAGCGACATGATTTACCGCTTCGGCCAAGCTCTTGACTGATCCACAACCAGGCCGCGTTGTATGCGTTGGAATCCGAGTGTTTTTTATCCGTCAAGTCCCACGCCTCGCTCTTTGATTTGACGGCGTTTATTAACTTGAGCTTGTCCGTTCTGGAAAATGCCATTAGGCGTCGCTTTCTGGCAGAATCTTTTTTTGGTGCACTCATTTTTTGTATATTCTTATTTTTATTCAATTTAACACGCACAAATATCAAGCGGCATCGTTCTTTCGATGGCGTTAACAGCTGTTATTCGCTACGTAATTGGTAACGTAGAAAGTAGTGACAATACGTACTATGAAACGGTCACACGAAAAAATTACGCAAAATCAAATCAAAATCAAAGCAAAATCCTGGTAAGGTACAAGGTAAATGTAAAAAAATATACCTATGTAAGGTAAAAGTTATCCGAAATTTCCAGTAACTAGGTAAAGGTAAAGGTACAAAAAAGGTACTTTTTTAATAAGCCTTTTAAATCATGGATTATCCAATCCCACCTACCCGAAAATGATCAGGACGTGAACTATCCAACCGAAACTTTGAGACTTAAGGGCGCTGTCCATGGCTACGAAAACGGTCGCGAAATGAAAAACTCCATATAAAAAAAACTGCTAAGGAATTTTTGTGTGTGGCCGTTTTAAATTCGGTTTCTACCAATCGCGAAAAATGCTTATACGTATTACGTCTGCCATTACGTTTTGTTCAAGAGCTGTTAAGTGCTTTAAGTGCTGTTAACGCCTTTTTTTTGCCGTGACGTGAACAAAATAGGTTTTTATTCTAATTTCTGCAGCGAAATTGAATGGCCAAATTGAAAATGAAAAATGAAAAAAAAGATTCCTGCATAAAGCGTCGCCTAATGGCACTTTCTATGGCGGGCAAGCTGAATTTAATAAACGCCATGAAAGTGAGGAGCGAGGTGCGGGACTTGGCGGATAAGAAACACTCGGAAACCCGCCAGAGAACACCGGCGGACCGGAGCACGGTCTGCAACATCATGTGGCGTCTCCTGTCACCACAAACCACAAGCGAGGAGCTTAAAATCTATTTGGCCAGCATTCAAACACTTCACACTCCAGTCCCCTCAATCAGTTCGATTTGATTCGCCTCAACTATGTCTTCGATCACAGCTACCAGACCAAAAGGAAAATCATTGAACAGCCGCCGGTGCTCAATGATCGCGACAGTAAAACGGCCACAAACCAAATGCCCGCTCCCAGTTCAGTGGACAGCGAACTGCTGGCCTCCTATCAAGCGGTAGTATAGCGGATAGTGCAGCCTCAATTGACCCCCTGAAGGTGATCGAGCAAAAGCGGATCGGGCAACGAGGATGTGCCCTACATCAATGCCAATTTTATTAAGGTAAGAAATGGGCGAACCAAACTTCAACTTTATAAATCAATTCCATTTCCTAACGTTTCCCTGACAGGGCCCCGAATACGTGGCCAAGTGCTATGTGACCACCCAGGGACCGCTGCCCAATACCATTTTCGAGTTCAGCGGAGCTATATTTGCCGCCAAGTCACACATGCTACAGCAGTACATCCAGAAGATCATCATGACCTGACCAACTTTACGGAGGCAAATCGCCAAAAATGCGCGAATTACTTTCCAATCAATATGAACGAAATCTTTGCCATGGCAGCCTCATTAAGTGCCGCTGCTCGGGACTACATCGAACTGTCATAATGATAACAATTAATTTATTATTAATTTCATTTAATAATAAAAATACATTAAAATAGCACATTAAATATGTTATATTCATAATCCTGCAAGGTGTTGTTGTTTATAAGTTCGCGGGCATATTTAACAGCGCCAGAGCAGCGCAAGGTTTCTTTGAAACGTTTATCGACAGAGTAAATTGTGTTATCGTGGTATTTACATAGGCTTAGCAGACTCTGTTAAGAATATGCGGAATATCAACCTTTTCACAAGAAATTTTTTGGCGACCCGTGGATACCGCCTTTACTCGAAATTTCAACAAAGGTGTACTGAAAACGAACTAAAGATTCTCGGGAATCAGTAGAACAATTCTGTATTCCGAGTTTCCAAAAAATTCTACAGGGACATTCACTTTTTTTAGTGTTAAGTCAGACATTTTTATTTTATTTTTATCTTTGACTAAGTAGTCTAGAATTCCCATTGTTTGAATTTTCGACCTAAGTTATGAAATTCATAATTAAATATTAACAATTATTAAGTTCAACGTTTGCGTCAAGAAGGAAACTTTCTACATATTTAAACAACTGCAGTATTTTCTGGAAATTTCATAAACAATAATCTTCGCCTAGATAAATAAGAAGTACTGCGATATTGGCAAGTATTTGGAACTTCTTAAAAGGTAAATTTAGCGACTTGATTATTTAAGCTGATAGCAAATTCCACTGATGACACGGTCCTTGAATATAATTTGGTTTGTTGTGTGTTAAGTAAAATGCTGTCATTTATAATCAAACCATTCAATGCTAGTTCCGCCGACAGTTTTCTGTATTTTCTTGCATCTTAAGGATCAACACAATTATTAGCTCAAAGCTATGTTTTCTTAATAGTCACACCTATGATACCAAATTGGAAGAATGATGAAATAAGATTAGTTTCCCACCCATGCAATCATTTGAAATTAAAGGCCTATACTCAGATGAGAAATAAAATTTAGTTCATAAAAATAGGACTGTGTTCAAAAGCAATCAGATTTCAAATTGTTCAAAATTGCTTCTATTTATGTGAAGTATTGTGCCGAACTAAATTTTTATCTCATCTGAGTATTGGCCTTTCATTCTCATTCAAATTTAAGTACCTTATACCAAAGATTATACAATGTACGTTTGTTATTCCATGCTTATACCTTACTTTTTGACAAGGTAAATGAAAATTTAGACCTAGGTAAGTTATAAGGTAATGGAATTTAAGAATACCGAGGTAAAGTAAAAGGTACACAAAATATGTATCTAGGTAAGTACCTAGGTACTTCCAAACACTGCTGTCCAGATGTTTGCAACAGAAAAAATGTACACTTTTCATCAATTTTGCAAAAAGAAGACCTGTCTTTAAATGGTACAATTCTGTTCTTATTTTATTCTGATTCTGTATCGTTCTTAGAACTAGTATGCAAAAGAAAGTCGCCAAATCCATCAA
This sequence comes from Lordiphosa magnipectinata, assembly GCA_037044535.1. Lineage (NCBI taxonomy): Eukaryota > Metazoa > Arthropoda > Insecta > Diptera > Drosophilidae > Lordiphosa > Lordiphosa magnipectinata. The sequence continues at coordinate 254,591 of JBAMBO010000602.1, read as the reverse complement.
GTTATAACATATTTAAATATATAAAAAAAATTCAATCGCTATTTTAAAGTGTCAAGAAAGTATTCTGTCCAAATGTCAAAACTCAAATGAAAAATAATTGATTGATTTTAGACAAGTTTATCAAGCTGAACCCGAATCTGGTTCTAAAATCTCCACATCTCTAATGGATTAGCCATAAATTTTAAATCAAGGAGTTACATACAGTTGATTGGCTTGAAAAAAAACCCTTTTCCAGAAATTTTCCTGAGAAGACCTTAAAAGTTTATTGATGTAAGAATTTGAACACATATTTAGGTAACTTTTAACCGTAGTTTAAAATTTTTTATTTGTAAAAATTATAATTTTAAAAGCGGCCACAGCTGATCTTTAAAAAGGTGCTTTGCGGCAGTGTTGCCAACGCTTCTACACAAAAAACAAGAAAGAAAGTCGGTCAAGCCCGACTATAACATACTCTGCACCCTTAATGTCGCAGCTCGCATTTGGTCACGAGTCAAACGGCCAGTTAAGACACAACGCACAGCGCAGTGCGCTCTCTAAGTCTCTCTCTCTCTCTCTCTCTCTCTCACTCACTAAGATTGCTTCTGCTGAACGCAATGCTTAGGTTATGGGTGGGGGGTGTTAACTGACCGTTTTTTGCTCATAACTTGAGTATCGTTCATCCGATCTTTATCATTCCTTCAGCAAATCGATAAATAATTTTGAGTACTAGATATCTCTAGAAAGTACGAACCATCTATTATCAAAACTGTAGGAGATATGACGTTTTTTCCAAATTGCGGGGGCGCGAGGGGGCGTGGCAAAAATTGAAAATAAACTTGATCTGCCTGCAAGTATAAGAAATATATGTCCCATACATGTCAAACCTCTATCTCTTACCATCTCTGAGATCTCTTCGTTCATAATTTTTTCCGTTTCAAAAGTTTTCCGGAAATCGCAGTTTCAAAAAGGAACGTTCTCTCCGCAAAAAGGACCAATTGGCAACACTGCTTTGCGGTGAACACGATATAGAGATATAGGACTTGATCATCCAATATTAAAAAACTAAACGGATTTCGTTAAAGAATTGTAAAATCTTTAAATTAATCAAAATAATAAGCAAATTAAAATTTTTTGACAAAAAAAAAACAATTTTTCACACAAATTTTTGCCTAAAAAAAATCTAAAAAAAATATAAAGCCTAGTAAAAAAGCACAAAAGAGCATCAAAGCAAAGCCAAGGTGTTTCTAATTATATGAAATACTGTGACGAAAGGAAAATTCAAAAGCCCTCAGTACTAGGCTTTAACCTACACTCAGAAAATTATTTTTCTATATTTAAGAAAATCGCGCTAAGAACGAAATCGCATTAAAATTTAGAAAAAATTTATATTTTTAAGAAAAAATTTTCAGCATTTTAGAAAAGTTGCCGTAAAAATGAATTTTTTAAAATAAATTTATCGTATACGATTAATTTCTAAAGAATATGTCATAGAGGATTGTCTCAAATTTTGAGACCACTCGGTTCAGCAGTTTTTGTGGTCACCGACTTGGAAAACACAGTTTTGAGAGAAACGCCTTCAAAGTTTTAACTGCACTGTAAATTAACCTGATACGTCTTTACAAATGTACTTGAATCTTCGAAAATAATCGACTTGAAATTTTCTGTTTGTGTACATAAATATACATTACGAAAGAACGATTAAAAAAATTGATTTTTTTCAATATCGAAAAAATATCGATATGGATATTTTCTAATTATCTGCCAGCCCTAATATTTATGTGGATTTTACAGTTTATCAATTAGAGAAATCAAGTTTCTAAAGCCAGATTCGGTTTCAGTGTGAAAAACTTGTTTAGGATCAATCATTCTTTTAGCATTTGAGCTTCTGTGCTGAGAATAAATCAATTTGGAAATCTTGTCAAAATACTTATGCCAAATTCATTTTTATAATTTATATATATTTTGTAGCCCAAGCAGCTGATTGAGTAAGCTTACCTTTATATCAGTATCCTATAAAAATTTCAAGATTTTAGGATTTTGGGAAAACTTGAATGAAAATTTCTTCGTCAAAATAAATATGTGTATTTAAATGAATTCAACCTGACTGACTGACTGACTGACTGGTGGCTACCGCACAGGCCAAACCATAAGAGATAAGAAGCTGAACTTTTCACAGTAGCTTTATCTAGCTGAAACTGAGTACTTGGATCGGATTTTGGAAAATTCTGTCAAAAAGTGTGGAAAATTCCCATTCAAAGATCTGAATGCAAATTCAACAAAGACTGCATACAAATTTTCCGCAAAATTCGTCTTGGGTCTTGGGTGCTCAAAGTTGTTAAGTTTCCGTGCGATGAGCTCCAAAGTCAGTCGGGGTGTTTACTGGCCGTTTTTTGCTCATAACTTGAGTATCGTTCATCCGATCTTTATCATTCCTTCAGCAAATCGATAAATATTTTTGTGTACAAGGTATTTCTAGAAGGTACAAACGATCTATCTTCAAAACTGTAGGAGATATGACGTTTTTTCCAAATTGCGGGGGCTGGAGGGGGCGTGGCAAAAATTTAAAATAAACATGATCTGCCTGCAAGTATAAGAAATATATGCCCCATACATGTCAAACCTCTATCTCTTACCATCTCTGAGATCTCTTCGTTCATACAGACGGACGGACAGACAGACAGACCGACATGGCTATATCGAATCGGCTGTTGATGCTGATCAAGAATATATATACTTTATAGGTCGGAAACGATTCCTTCTCCCTGTTACATACTTTTGCACAAACTTAATATATTCTATGTACCTTCGGTACAGAGTATAAAAATATGGAATACGTGGCCTTAAAATTTTGGAAAATATACATACCCAAATGCAAGCCAAGCCGCTGGAATAACTTAACATAAATATATAGATTGTTTCTTATCATCAGTGCTCTATGACCAGTCTTTGACCTGTTCTTAGATGAGCTAAGCAATCTCTATATATTTTGGGACTGTTGCTTGGACTGAATTAGTTTAAATATATTTCAATTGCAAGGCGGATGCAAAATTCGATCAAAATGTTGTCCATGTGCAAATATTCAATTGTGGTGTTGGCATTCTTATATTCCATAAAGAGCACTTCAACAACTAACTGGGATAATGCGGTATGAAAACATCACGAAATTCATAAATTCAGTTTACAATTCTAATTTTTGGTGCATTTTTGTTGTTACGTTTAGCATTGCGGCTCTAGTGATGATATGGAGATGGCGTGCAGCTCATATTGCTTTTCCATCGTAAAACCATTACTGCAGTATGCCAAAAATTGCCAGCAAAAGGATGAAAAACTATCCAAAGATGAAAGCGCTATTATTGTGGAACTAAAGGAACAAATTCAAAAATTTGAAAATAAACTCCTTTCTATAATTCATGAAAAAGATCTATTAATAGAAGCCCATAGAAATACCATCCAGGAGAAGGACTGCCAAATAAAGGAACTAAAGTTGAAAAACGAACAGCAAATTAATGAATGTAAAAACAACCAGGAGAAGGACTACCAAATAAAGGAACTAAAGTTGAAACACGAACAGCAAATTAATGAATTTGAAAACAACAAAACAACATTGGAGGCTCAGCTCAAGGACAAGGACGATGAATTGAAATTAAAAGTAAAATTAATTGAGGAAACGCAGACAGAAATCAAAAATCTTAAGGAACAAAATACAACGGATTCTGAATTGATTAATAATCTAAATGTTCAAAATGCCAAATACAAACAAATGGAGTGTCTGCCCAAAAGTTGTCCCAATGAAACAACAAATGGCATTCATTTAATTAAAGTTTTGGGCATTGCTGAGCCATTTCTGGCTGATTGCGACTCAACTATCAACGGACAGGGATGGATCGTAATACAAAGGCGAAAGCTCAATGCTAATAATGTTTCATTCGACAGGACGTGGGAGGAATACCGAACAGGATTTGGAGAAAGGCGAGGTAACTACTTTATTGGTTTGGAGAAACTACATCAGATGACTCATGCTCAATCGTATGAGTTGTACATCCATCTTCAGAATGATGAAGGAGAAACTCGATATGCTCGCTACGATAACTTTACCATTGGCAGTGAAAAGGACTCCTACGAACTTCAATCTGTAGGAAAATATGCGGGAACTGCTGGCGATTCGCTGAGCAAACATATAAAATTCAAATTCCATACCCATGATCATCGTTCCACAAGTTGCGTGGATTCTTTTGGGCCATGGTGGTTTATACAAGATGGTGGATGTGGTTATTGGTGGGTTCCTTATAAAATGTTATTCACGAATTTTGTATAATTTCTTTTCTTTATTGTTACTTTTTCAGCTTTCTAAACGCGCAAAATTTTAACGGTCAGTACGGTTCAATTAGTTGGTTTGGTTGGGATTATCGAGTTAAATTTAACCTGGTACAAATGATGATACGAAAAAAATGATGATACGGAATGAAGGAACTTAATGCTAACTAAATAATTATCTTAAAATCTAAAAATACTTTTTCTGCATTAGTTAGATATGTACATATCCATTTGGTCAAAAATGATTGAATTAACCGAACTACTGAAATATTAAAATAAACAAGAACTTACAATCAATTAATTAAAATACTTTAAATGCTCTATAAATTAATATTAACTTTATTAAATACAATACATTGTCTTTACACAGCCGTAGTACGCCCCATACTACTCTACGGAGCACTAGTATGGTGGCCAGCACTCGGGAAACAATCAGCCCTGAACAATCTGCATAAAGTACAGAGAAGTGCGGAAATATGTATTAGCGGCGCTCTCCGAACGACACCAACGGAAGCGCTAAATACTATTCTTCACCTTCTACCACTAGACCTTGTAGCAAAACAAATGGCTATCAGAACAGCCCTAAGACTAAGAGAATCCGATGCCTGGAACAGGGGTAATTCGGGACACTGTACCATACTCGAAGACCGAGAGGGTATACCACTAAATACAGACTACTGTATACCACAAACAACGTTCGACAAATTATACGACGTCCATACCCCAAGCCGACACGATTGGGACAACCTTCCCCATAGCAGAGCTAACGCCATTAACATCTACACTGATGATTCTAAGCTCGACCAAAAAGTAGGAGGGGGCGTTTTCTCTCCCAACCTAGACTTGAACTTATCGTTCCGCCTTCCTGATCACTGTAGTGTTTACCAAGCAGATGTGGTAGCCATCTAGAAAGTTGCCACCTGCCTTAGCACACTCACGGTCAAAAAAGGAAACGTATTTATATACTCAGATAGTCAAGCCGCCTTTAAAGTACTTGACTCACATACCAACAATTCTAAAACACTTACGGAATGTCGCTTATCTCTGAATGAGATCGCACGACATTTCAGTATACACCTTATATGGGTGCCTGGACATCGCAACATAGAAGGAAATGAGTCTACGGACAAACTGGCCAGAATAGGTAGCACCATCAAGCTCCTTTCAGAGAAGAGCACGATAGGGATACCTATGGCGACATATAAGCTCCACGCAAAAGCGTCTAGCTTCGAATCGGTGGAAAAACCTTTCCTTCTGCGCAGTAGCGAGGCTTACATGGCCAACATTCGATCAAAATCGTACTAACACACTTTTACGTCACAGAAGAGACCACATATCACTTCTGGTGGGAACCCTCACGGGTCACTCATCATGACTTCTGCAAAAGTTGCGGATACGAAGAAGAGGAGGAATCGGTACAACAACCTTCTCTGCCATTACCCCGCCTTGAGTAGAAGGAGACTCAGGAGACTTGGTCAACTTCTGCTACTCAACCTCACGGAGACATCCGGGCTTGAGATCCCTGCTCTACTTAAATTCATTCTGTTTACACAATGGTTCAGTAACAAGAACCCCCCTCAGTTTAAAAAAGGGTTAATGGCAATGGGCCCAATGTGGCCTAAGTGGGAAAGCGACTAGTCGCTCTCAGCCATCGCAACCTAACCTAACCTATTAAATACAATTACATGTTCCAAACACGACCGAGTTAAGCTAACGATCTTGTTTTACTTACGCCAAATATGTATTACTCACAAATATACACTTCTCTTTCAGATTTTTAAATTCTTAGATATTCATTATCAATATGAGTCAATGGGATGGGCTTAGTTGCTCTTATCGAAGGTCACTTTCAAATGTCATCAGTTGAAATCAGTTAAATTTTATTATAATTGTCGAGTTTAACGACGCTGCTATTGAAAGCAAAACAATATTTACAACTCTTCAAAAAGTGCTGAAAATTAGCATCATTTAACCACAGTACACTGGGACAGCGACAATTTTTGGACAAAAGTTCCAAATTTTTATCCCCCATACTTGTAGAGTAACGAGAAAGCAAAGCCAACTTCGTCTGTGCCGAAGTTTTTACACACTTGAAAATGTTCGCTTCAATTTCGAACAAACTTCGCAGATCAGCTTAAAAACCTATAATATTAACAATAATCGAGTTTAGTTGCGCTAATATTGAAAACCAAAAAAGTTTTTCTCACTAAAAGCCCATTTCCGACCGAATATTTCTCTGGCAGCTACAAGAAGCAGTCATCCGATCCGGTCGGTTCCGACATATTAGCAGCGTGCAGTAAAAAGAAGACTCTGTGCAAAATTTCAGCTGGTTAGCTTCAAAACTAAGGGACTAGTTCGCGTAGAAACAGACAGACGGACGGACAAAGCTTAATCGACTCAGCTTGTCATGCTGATCAAGAATATATATTCTTTATGTGGTCGGAGATAATTCCTTCTATGCGTTGCACACTTCTGGGCATAATTATAATACACTTTTTAAGTGTATACAAAAAAAAATCGATTTTCAAAATAAATTAACTGTATATAATCCCTTAAAATATAGGACCCTGTTCCGAATTTCGAAAATCTGTGGTTACTAGATCCCGTCTATCTATTCTCTCGAATTAAATCCACCTGGCAGTGAGCAATCGGTTTTAACTGCTCAAACATTTTGGGATCATTCTCAATCCTGATCTAGGAACCGTAGATATATTTGTCACATTCTATATAACGTTATTAATTGGAAGTTCCAGTTCAAGAGATCCGGAGAAAACACTAACCTTGATTTAAGTCCTAAGGGTGTTTGTCCAACGAGATGGAATACAATTTTTTATACCATGAAATCTATTGAGGACAATTTTCATGATGTCAACACTATTTTAATGAAAAAAAATAAATAAAATCGAATAGAATCGTTAAACTTAAGCGACATTAGAACTGTTACGCAAATCCTTGCAAAAATCCGAGCACGCTTCGAAATTTCTAGAAGCGGATGGTTCTAACCACCCAACTCTTCAATGGCTTATCCCAAGAATTCATGCTCTTCAAAAATTGTGTAAAGACGATATGTCGGACAACGTTGTTATGGGAAAATTAAAGTCGTCGTAGGATTATTATAGAAATTCTTTAATTTTAAAGTATATAACGAAGTATCACCGAATGGCGCTGTATTTGTTTCCTCCAACAAACCAGCTAAAGCAAGTGGACCGTGACCAGACCATTCAAGATTGCAAGGAGTTGATGCGACTGATTTGCAATGACAAGAAGGAGACCACAGACATACCAGCACATTCGAATAAATACGATGAATTTCTGGCGGATTTCATGGAATCACCCACAGAGTAATCTGTTGATGATATTATTACAAGAGAAGTAACAGCTTACTTGAATATAAAAGTTCCAATGACAGATCAATTCAACGTGTTGCCCTGGTGGAAGGCAAACGAAGGGCAGTTTCCCTTGTTATACAAAGTTAGTTGCAAAATTTTATCCATACCAGCGTCGTCTGCATCATCAGAAAGAGTTTTTTCCCACGCAAGGAATTAAATATGCCAAAAAAGAAGTTCCATATACGGAAATTAGTTAGATATGTACATGGTGAATGAAATTATGTTTTTAAATATAAATATGGAAAACAAAAATAAAATAATAACAGCTGTAACGGACAAATAAATAAAAATTTATTAACTAATATTATCGTGTTGCTCGTGTTAATAATGTTGATTGAGTTAACAGTGTTCGCACAAATGTGCCTACTGTTGCTTGTAGTTTTTAGTACCCACCCGACAAATAAACGTATGTAATCGGACCTACAACATTTACGATAGTTTCTCTTAACAACGAAATCCCAATTTCTTAAGAAAATTGGGTTTCATACGGTTTTTCAATTTTTTCTCTGTTTATGGCAGCTAGTCATGGGTTGCCACCTCATTTGTTGATAAATTAAGAGCGAAAAAGTTCATTCGGTGTCCAAGCTATGCGGGTAATACTTTTCTGCCCGACATGCACATATTTTCGGCGAGGTATGTAAAATAGGGTTGAAAAGGGTAACTCTAGTTAGGACTTTATTAATTTTCCAGCTGCGCTTTGTTGGAGGTCTGGACCGAGAGCACAGCCTTCTTTAAGCTCCTTCAATTGCTGGTCTACAGACGTGGAAAACGCGAGCTGGTGGAGAAATATTTGGCTGGCATTGAGAATGAGCTTCTGCGCCAATTCTTAGCCTCCTTGATATATGTTTATTGATTCGATGAGGGAAGAGTAGGCAGCTGAGAAAAAGGATTCGGCCAGGTGTTGGTCTCTTTTAATCATTACTGTGGTCACCTCCTGCATACGTGGATGGACACAGTTGAATACCAAAATGGCCGCCCTGCAACTGTGGCACAACTTGGACAATATATTACCTTCGAGACTTTATTGGATCGCATTTTGCCCTATATTGTGAGTACTTTAAGGGCTTTCCAAATCTTCATCTAAATCTCTCTTTCTCTCTCTGTCTTTAGCCGGTCAAGGTTAGCCGGTGTCGGTTAGCTGGTCAAGGCCATTGCCGGGAATATTGCCGTTTTGGCGAAAACAGCTGTTTACTTTTTGGAGGAGACACAGCGCAATGCAACGAATCAGATGCCCACACCATGCTATGAAGAGCAAATGCAAATGCTTTGCATGAAGCTCAGTTTGCTGACACATTATCAAGCAAACCCTAATGGAGTCGGGCCTTTATTGTCCAGCGTTTTCTTTTTACCAAAGGCGTTAAATTAAATAAGTAAGCTATGCCAATATTCCGCAGATTTTAACCATTTTTTTAATGCTTCTGCTAGAAGAGTTAGCAGAGAGAATGCAAACTATTGTTATTGGCTGTAACTGTTATTTTTGTGCCAAAAATGCGATACAATTTAATAAAACTGATTTAATTCATATAAATAAAGAAACAAAACTAACAAAAACACAACATTCTTATCAATTATCGCGAAAGTAAACGTTTGCAACACGTTCTGAATCGTTTCCAATACGTTTTCGCTATCGAGAAAGTGTCGAGAACGGACTCGAAAAGGTGTCGAGAACGGACTCTAAATCGACACTTTCTCGACATCGAAAACGGATCGATAACTGAACCGTTTCCAAAATGTTTTCGCTATCGAGAAAGTGTCGAGAACGGATCCGAAAACGTGTATAGAGAACTTACGTTTTGCTGCCACAAATTGAGCGGCAGGTAATACTTTTTCGGACCGAAAACGGAACACATTCTCGATATTTTTGTTAGAGAAAACTTCGAGAAAACATCGAATATGGATCCGTTTTCGTTAAGGATTGTCGGGTGGGTATTGAAAGGGGAAAACAGTGCACGAACTTCGATTTTCCAAATATATAGAGTAAGTTCGCTTGCTAATGCTAGCATTCACACGTGCTTTGTTAACGAATCGAAGTAGATCATCAATTCCCAATCAGACACTTGATTGTTTATTAAAATGATAACTTTGACAGTGTGAGCAATGATATTGTTGCCTGTAACACACGATTCATTTGAACGAGAGAGAATAATTTGTTGTTTAGAGTGCACTCGTGCAGGGCCCAATGGAAATTCAAAACAGGGCCTATAGAACATGGGTAATTTTAGTGTGGAAAACTTTTTTATTTTCAATGGAAACGTCTACAATCTTTGTAATTATTTTTTATGCTTTTTCATAATTCCACCAAGTTTGATAAAAATCTGACAACTATATAGTACAGCTTTCATAGAAAAGGGAGATTTGGAAAAAAGTCTTAGTAAGAAAAACATTTTTCTTTTCAATGCTATCGATCGGAAACATAAAATGTATTAATATTATATGCTTTCACATAATTCTCCCCAGTTTGATACAAATTAGTTGACTATAGCTTATAGCTGCCATAGGAACAATCATACAAAAGACTAGTTCTAGTAAGAAAATCTGTTTTGTTATCCATAGAAGCGTCTTTAAAATTTGCAATAATGAATATTATCTGTTGCCAAATCGGATGTAACAAACTGGCGAACCATGTTGGTAAACGTAGTGCTCAACGCTAAAATTAAATTGTTAATTAGAAATCATTTATAACTTTTATTTAAAAAAATTGTACAAGCTGCAAGGGTATATAGCTTTCCTCTTCTTTGTCTTCAATCCCAAAATTGCTTCATTTTAAAGGTCCTCGGACATAGCGATCTCTTCAAGGTTCGATTCTTTATTATGAGAGCGAAGGTGAGCCTGCATACTGCTTCTATGGGTGAAGGTTCTCGAGCAGTGGGAACATTTGAAGGGTTGCTCGCCAGTATGAATGCGAAGGTGATTAGTTAGTTGGCTCTTTTCTGTAAAGGTTTTCGAGCAATGGGAACATTCAAAGGGTCGCTCCCCAGTATGTGTGCGTATGTGATTCTTTAGATTTCCCATGAAGCGAAAGGTTTTTAAGCAGTGGATACATGGGAAGGGTCGCTCGCCAGTATGAGTGCGTAGGTGAGACTTTAGACTGCTGCCATGGGTAAAGGTTCTCGAGCAATAGGAGCATTCGAAGTGCTGCTCGCCAGTATGAGTGAGCAGGTGAATTTTAAGTGTACTTTTTTCGGCAAAGGTTCGCGAGCACCGGGAACATTGAAAAGGTCGCTCGCCCGTATGAGTGCGTAGGTGTCTTCTTAGATAGGCATTATTGGCATAGGCTTTCGGGCAGTGGGAGCATTTAAAGGGTCGTTCTTCGTTTTGAGTGCCAGTTTGAGTGCGAAGTTGCTTCTCCTTCCTTTCGCTTTCTTCGCTGTAGTCTCCTGGAAGACATTCCAAAGCATTAATATTACTCTCTTCGCTTAAGCTGCTAAAGTGTTCCTCCAGAGGGACTAACAACGCATCCTCGTTCCTTATTCTATTCCCCATCATCAGCTGAAGACTCTTCTCTAATCGCCGCTTAAAACTGAATGCAGTTTTAGCCGCTGCCCAGCATGAAGGGCATATAGATTCCGGTAAATTCTCATCCTGTTTCAGCACGTGTCCCGTCACCTCCTCGATTAGAAGTAACAAGCCTCCTTGTACTGCGTCCGAGTCGGTGAAAATATTTCGCCAGTTGGAGCTATGTGTCAAACTGGACATGCAAACGCGGCATTGCTCAGCCACTTGTGGTTGCATTGCTCTGTATGCCATTCCACAGTCAAAGTTCGCTTAATAACACATATAAATTGCAAATTGCAGCGACTTTAAGAATAAAATAAACAATTTGTAACCATCGGGAGACAAGTGTGACCGTTTGAGCCCAGTGCCAAAATGCTGTCAGCTGGAGACAAGCTGGAGACAGTAGTGAAAATGCAGATTTGAACTAGTTCGATCTCTGACTGAAATGAACTAGGCCATGATTCAAATATTTATAGAACCTACCTAATGTGCGCTACTCAATGATCTTATCCACTTAGTTTGGTATTCCCGAATTTCTAGCTGCTTATTAATCCCTTGCGCCTTGTTCTTCCGCTCCATCCTTGTCAACGGTAAGCTCAAGTTCAAGTTAAAATTGATATTGTAATCGCTATAACGATTCACACATCGTCCACATAGAATTCGGTCATAATGCCCAAATTTTTAAGGAATATACAGCTAAAAATCTATTTTAATAAAACAAAATTTCCCAACTTAACAGAATATAAATGGTGCCAGAAGCCAGACGTCGGAGAGTAATGTACACACCTGATCATATTAATAGGTACACACATCAACTCTGACTTTAAGGTAACAGAAAACAGTTTTATTCATTGTTTCAAACTTAAAATTTGTTCTCATTGGTTCTTAAACTATTTGTTTTTAATAAAATAAACTTAATTGTAACATAGAAGAGATCATTGTGTGTTTCAGATACGTTTTCAGTGTGATCATAATAATAGGTACACTTCATGTGTTGGTAAGAAAAAAAATTTTTATTTCCATTTTGTGTTCTTAATTTTTTGTAAATTCGTATTTCCTAACTTAGTATCCAGTGTATCCACCTCTATTTTTGGCCACTACTGCTATTCTTTTTGGCATACTTTTAATAAGAGCCTGGCAGGTCTCTACTGGTGTCTCATACCACAGTTTTTGGACACCTTCCTATAATTTTTGTTTATTTGAAAATGAATGCTTTGCCAATTTCTTTTTTAAGTCTCCCCACAAGTTTTCAATGGGGTTAAGGTCGGGGGATTGGCTTGGCCACTTCAGAACGTCAACTTTTTGGTCCTCGAAAAATTTAGATAACAGCCTTGATGTGTGTTTAGGATCATTATCTTGCTGAAATACCCAACGTAATGTCATATTTTCCTCAGCATACGGTACCATAACTGTTTCCAATATGGATTTGTACTCTTCAGCATTCATTTTGTTCGTAGTCTGATAAATTGGACCTACGCCGTACCAGGAGAAGCAACCCCATACCATTATTACCATATTGCCACCTCCATGTTTGACTGTTTTTTTTGTAAACCGTGGATGGAATTCCTTTCCATTAGGGCGTCGAACATTCCTTTCACAGTCATTCCCAAACAAATTAATCTTGGTTTCATCGCTCCATAATATGTTTCTTCATTTTTTCTCCCCGGTGCGTCCTACCCAGTCTTTGTGGTCCCTTGCAAAAGTTTGCCTCATGGTTTTTTCTGGCAATTCTTCCTGGTAGGTTGGCATCTTGTAGTCGTCTTCGGATAGTTGGAGCACTAACTGAATACCCAATTTCGGCTGCAATAGCCTTCGATGACTTAAATGGGTCCTTTTTGCTCAAAGTTACTATGAAGTGGTCAAGGGTTTCTGTTGTTTTTTGTGGCCTTCCACGGGTTTCCTGTCTTGGTTTTCTTTCTAATGCATTTTTAACAAAATTATGAGACCTGTTCATTAATTTGGCGATGGCTCGTAAAGATATGCCTTCTTTTCTCAGACTAAGAACCAATTTCGACCCATTTTTTCTGAAACAAAATAATTATTTAATTCTCTGTATTGACAGGAGCTGTACTTAATTACCTTTAGTTACCAAAAGATCACTGATTACAAAATTATTCACTTGATACTTGTGAGAAACGGAGACTGTACCTATTATTATGATCAGGCGAAATGTGTGGTGGACTCGCAATTTATAGAAAAGCTTTGATATACGGGGCAGCCCCTCTTTCAACTCTTTGTCACAGTGTGGCCAGACATTGACAACAACAAAAAAACAAAAATTAAAAAGGTTGTCAACACTAAAAGTACGAAAAAACCATCTATAATTAAAAAAATTCCGGTGTGTACCTATTAATATGATCAGGTGTGTATGTGTCGAGGAAGAGCAGAACCGTCCATGAACACCATCTGGTGGTATCGGCTTCAATGAAACCATTACAGCGCCGCTCTTCCTACAACAATTGGTGCATTTAAGCCATGTCATCAAGCACTAACGACCACCGGCTCGAGAAAGTTATTTATTTCCACGCATTCGAATAATTTTGCAATTAATCTTGGTCAGAAATTGTGAATTTGAGACTAAATAGAGAATAAATTAAGTTTAATTAAGAATGATGTAACCATTTTTCAAAAAAAAGCCTCAAATCTTTACAAAAAATATCGGTAATACACAGAATATGTGCGTAAATTAAATTGTGTTGGAAAACTAATTTCGATGGGTTTAATTGTTAGGTAGTGTTGATCCTACCGCCATATGAATATTTAAGAACTTTTCTTTGATGTTGTAGCGGTCTTTTTTAATTGCTACTTTTGACTTAAAAACAGTCATAGTAGTTGCGGTTCACAGAAAAAGTGTTTCGGTATATACGTAAATAAAAATCCGCCATCCATGGTCGTACAATTTGCGTCTTCATCAGACGTTGCATATGTTTTAAAAAACTTTCTCCATGGTGAGCTTCCCGCAGTCTTTTATCCAACATAAGATGAAATATCACTTTGTGGTAATTATATTTAAGCCTCAGTCTTTTATTACTTTCTCTACGTGGCTTATTTGTTTTAAAAAAATTCAAACCCAAATACGGACTTAGCGCCCATGGGTTTTATGGCCGGATATAAGGCCTAGAAAAGTACAGAGTTATTAATCAATGCTGTGATCGAAATTTTTTATATGGGCTTCATGTCCGTGGGGTTAGTACATTATTTTCGTTTTGAATGAAATACGTAGAGCTGGAGAACGGGTTTGAGCCTTCATCCAAATTTTGTACAGGTTTGCAGCCTTTATTCAAATAAGATTGCTCGACTTTTTATTACAATTTTTACACATTTAGGTGTCATTTTTTTTGTCTTAATATTAAATTTGTTTTTTCATTTGGAAGCTTCAATCCCAACTTACAACTTAATGCCTGAAAGTGTGTTTTAATTTAAAGATCTTCGAGCACATCGAAAGCTTTAATGTTTCATTCTTTATTGTGAGAACGTAGGTGAGCCTTAAGACTATTTCTATGGGTAAAGGTTCTCGAACAGTGGGAGCATTTGAAGGGTCGCTCGCCAGTATGAATACGAAGGTGATTATTTAGTCTACTCTTTTCGGAAAAGGTTTTCGAACAATGGGAACATTCGAAGGGTCGCTCGCCAGTATGAGTTCGCAGATGTTGGTTTAGATTTCCTATCAAGCCAAAGGATTTTAAACATTGGGAACAATGGAAGGGTCGCTCGACAATATGAGTGCGTAGATGAGACAGTAGACAGTCATTTTCGACAAAGCTTTTTGCGCAGTGGGTACATTCAAAGCGCCGTTCGTCCGTATGACTGCTAAGGTGATACTTTAGACCGCACTTATGGGTAAAGGTTTTTGAGCAATGGGAACATTCGAAGGGCCGCTTGCCTGTTTGAGAGCGTCGTAGATGATCGCTTAAATATCCTATTCTGCCAAAGGTTCTCAGACAGTGGGAACATTCGAAGGGTCGTTCCTCCGTATGAGTGCATAAGTGCTTCTTTAGAGAGTCATTCGTTAGAAAAGTTTTCGAGCAGTAAGAACACTCAAAGGTTCGCTCACCAGTATGAATGCGTAGGTGTTTGTTTAGAATGCCCAATTCGGCAAAGGTTTTCGCGCACTGTGAACATTGAAAGGGTCGCTCGCCAGTATGATTGCGAAGGTGAGACTTAAGACTGCATCTATGGGCAAAGGTTTTCGAGCAATGGGAGCATTCGAAGTTTCGCTCGCCCGTATGAGAGAATTGGTGAACCTTTAGTGAGCTTTTTGCGGTAAAGGTTCTCAAGCACTGGGAGCATTGGAAAGGTCGCTCGCCAGTATGACTGCGTTGGTGTCTCTTTAGCAAGCCATTATTGATAAAGGTTTTCGAGCACTGGGAACATTGAAAAGGCCGCTCGCCAGTATGAGTATGTAGATGGTTTTTTAGAGAGGCATTACTGATATAGGTTTTCGAGCATTGGGAGCATTTAAAGGGTCGTTCATGGTTTTGAGTGCCAGGTTGAGTGTGAAGTTGCTTCTCGTTTCTTTCGCCCTCTTCGCTGTCGTCTTCTGTGAGAGATTTCCAATCATCTTCTCCGCTCTCTTCGCTTACGCCGGTGAAGGTCGTTGGCAAAGGCTCGTTGGCCAATTCAACGTTGAAGACTTTGGTGTTATTCTGCTCCATCAGCTGAAAACTCTTCTCGAATCGCTGCTTGAAATTAAATGCTGATTGTGCCGCTGCCAAGCAGGAAGAGCATATACATTCGGGTAGGTTCTCATGCTGTTGAACCCTGTGTCCAATCACCTCCTCGATAATAAGCAACAAGCCTTCTTGTCCAGCGTTCGAGTCGGTGAATATATTTCGCCAGTTGTTGTTGGTGGCATCTGCCAAACTGCACATGCAAACGCGGCATTGCTCGCCTACTTGGGGTTCTATTGATTTGTAGGCCATTCCACAGCCAAAGTTTGTTTAATAACAAATATAAATAGCAAATTGCAGCGAATTTACGAATAAAATAAACAATTTTTAAGCATCTGATGGCAAGTGTGACCGTATGTGGCAGCAGCAAAAATGCAAATTTTATCTAGTTCAATCTCCCACTGAAAAAACGTTGGACTAGTTCGTCATGGTTCAAATATTTATACCTATGAGTGCTACACAAAGCACAAATTTCTCAAACAAGAATTCATTTGCCCGCTAACCAGGCGAACATATCTCACGAACATCATTTGCTTGAAAATCTCAACGAGTAAACATGAAAATATGGGCAGCGAAAACTAACACAATCATGGCCTAGATGGCGATACAAATTATCTGAAAGCATTAATTCATCATTTAGGGGGCATTCAATAAATTCCAGCCACAATTCGTTGCTCATTTGGGCATGTGTTCACTTTACAAATATTTTTGACAAATGATGTTCGTGCACTTGTTCCCATCCATTGACGAACATTTTCGCACGAACACACGCAACATAGAAACGTTTCTATTCTCTGCGAACAAAAAGTCGAACACAAAAATCTGTCACGAACACCTCCACTAACGACTAACAAATTCGTCGAACAAATTCGTGAGTGGATGCCCCGCTTAAGAATCTGCTCCACATAGATTGGTATTTCTGAATTTCTATCAGCTACACTGCCACTTCATCCATAGTCAACTGGAATCGTTGAGATATTTCGCCCGTCATAATCTTTTCTGTAAAGGTTTAGGCCACTCTATAATTTTCGAAATATATATATATATATATACTTTATGTGGTCGGAGATGCTTCCTTCAGCTGAGTTGATATAGCCATCTCCGTCCGTCTGTTCGGCTGTTTCTATCTATGCTATCTCCTACCTGTTTTAAAGTTATCTTCACCAAACTTTGCACGAAGTCTTTAGCTACAAATACGCTGCACATTTGTCGGAACCGGCCGGATAGAATGACTATAGCATATAGCTGTCATAGAAACGATCGGTCGAAAAACTAGTTTTTAACGTCCCCAAACCTCGTATTTATAAGTTGTCTATGCTTTTTCATAATTTTACCATGTTTGTATAAAAATCAGTCAAAAAATGTTAAAAACACAACACTTTTCATATAACAAAACCCGTGTATTAAGTATTTAAATACGCGGCAAGTTAGCGGGGTATATGAAGCTTTCTTCTTCTTTTTCTTTGGCCCGATTTTAATATCTCAAGCGTTTAACGTTCTCGGCCGTTGTTACAAATGCTCGCCAATCGAGTCTGTATTGCTTCAGTTAATCACACCATGCTTGGCCAAGGAACCACAGAAGACTGATCTGCTTGGAGTCATTATCAATATGAACTGACCAACTCGAATCAAAATTTCAGACTTGATTTACTTGAAACATTTTTTTTTTTGAAAGCTTGAGCTAATGACACTTTGACTCCACTCAAGAAGGGTTCTAGTAAGCAGTTAACATGCGACCAACATGTTGTCACAAACGTGCCAACCTCCGTCACAAAAACACTGTGACGCCAAATGAGTACTGGTATTCACATTGAAAAGTACTCAACCCTGTGATACACGATTTCTGCATGGGCGTTCTGTGCCCCAATGTAAACGCACTATAAGTTGCACTCAAAATATGATATTTTATTTGTGTTGAAAAGAAATTTGATTCGATTGTTTTTCTTTGGAAGCTCCAATACCAAAACTGCCCAGTCAACTTAATCCCTTCAAGTGTGATTTACTTCAAAAGTCTTCGAATACAGCGATTACTTCAAGGTTTCATTCTTTATTATGAGAGCGTAGGTGACACAGAAAAGTGTTTCTATAGGTAAATGTTCTCGAACAGTGGGAACATTTCAAGGGTTGCTCGTCAGTAGGAATGCAAAGGTGATCCTTTAGTTTGGTTTTTGAGGTAAAGGCTTTCGAGCAATGGGAACATTCAAAGGGTCGCTCCCCAGTATGTGTGCGTATGTGATCCTGTAAACTTCTCAATAAACGATAGGTTTTTGAGCAGTGTGAACACTGGAAGCGCCGCTCGCCGGTATGAATGAGTAGGTGTTGCTTTAGATTGCCCATTTCGACGAATGTTTTCGAGCAGTGTGAACACTCGAAGAGTCGTTCGCCGGTATGAGTGAGTAGGTGTTGCTTTAGATTGCCCATTTCGACAAATGTTTTCGAGCACTGGGAGCATTCATAGGGTCGCTCGCCAGTATGAGTGCGGAGGTGAGTCTTCAGACGGCTGTTTCTGACAAAGGATTTTGAGCAATGGGAACATTCGAAGCGTTGTTCGCCAGGATGAGTGCGTAGATGTTCGTTCAGAGTGGCCCTTTCGCTAAAGGATTTCGAGCAGTGGGAACATTGGAAGGGTCGCTCGCCAGTATGAGTGCGAAGGTGATTAATTAGAATACTCTTTGTGGAAAAGGATTTCGAGCAGTGGGAACATTGGAAAGGTCGCTCGCCTGTATGAGTGCGAAGGTGATTTACTAAGAATGCTCTTTGCGTTAAAGGCTTTCGAGCAGTGGGAGCATTCAAAGGTCCGATCGTCCGTATGATTTCGAAGATGTTTGTTTAGATCACACCTTCGGGGAAATGTTTTTGAGCAATAGGAGCATTCGAAGGGTCGCTCGCCAGCATGAGTGCGTAAATGGTTCTTAAGATATATATTTTTGACATAGGACTTCGGGCATTGGGAGCATTTAAAGCGTCGTTTTTCGTTGTAAGGGCTTTGGTTTGACCATTTACCAGTTGGAGTGCGAAGTTGCTCCTCTTTAATTTCGCCCTCTTCCACATTATCAACTTCGCTCTTCTCAATTATCCTTTTGAAGGCCTCCTCTGGAGGGACTTGCAACGAATCCGCGTTGGTCAACTCGCCGATGAAGATTTTGGGGTTATTCTGCTTAATCAGTTGAACACTCTTTTCAAATCGCTGCTTGAAATTGTATGCAGTTCTTGCTCCTGCCAAACAGGAAGGGCATATTCTTTCGGGAAGATTCTCATCCTGTTTAACCTCGTGTCCAGTCACCTGCTCGATTATAAACAGCAATCCTCCTTCTACAGCGTCCGAGTCGTCGAATATATTTGGCCAGTGTTGTGTGGTGTTGGTTTTATTTGTCAAACTGGCCATGCAAACGCGGCATTGCTTGGCCACTTGGTTGGACTTTTGCTCTGTAGGCCATTCCACAACGAAATGTCGTTTAATAACAAATATAAATAGAAAATTGTAGTGATTTTAAGATATTTTAAACATTTGGAGTCAAGTGTGACCATTCTTGTAAAAAGCGAAAATGCTGATTTGAACTAGTTCCTTTAAATTTCAATGCGAACTACAGAGGCCTAAATGAACTATAACTAAAATCAAACGTAAAAAGTTTTGTTTTAAACTCCTAATAAAGCTCCCATATCACTTAAATAGGTTCAGTTTACATTACA
The DNA here is from genome assembly GCA_037044535.1 of Lordiphosa magnipectinata. NCBI lineage: Eukaryota > Metazoa > Arthropoda > Insecta > Diptera > Drosophilidae > Lordiphosa > Lordiphosa magnipectinata. Next base: position 235,054 of record JBAMBO010000602.1, on the reverse strand, counting down.
CATTTGAGTTAAGATTATCATAAAGACTGGTAAAACGGTGGTCAAATAGGAGAGTAGAAAATCTCGAAATTTTGAAAATTTTTAAGGGACCTGGCACTTGAAGATGAGTATATAAGAGGTGTAGACTTATGTTATTTTAAAACATCTTCAACATGTCTAGTAGAAATTCATGTCTCAAAGCCAAAGTTTGAATTTGTGGAGCCAACCCAGCGACAAGTGCTTAGTGTTGCCGCCTCCACGTACACATGCTGTGGCCGCTGTGCTTCGCAATGTGTCTTTTACTCGCTGGTAGAGTCCTACATCAGTTTCATTGATCTGCAGGATAAACTGCATCAGAACATTTGTTGTAAGAGTAACCTGGTAGACATGGGACACGTTACAGAGACCATTCAGCTGCGAAGATTTGGCGCCAGAGGAAATCAAATTGAAACCGCTTAACCAAACTCAGGAGATGACTGGCCTGGAGTTGATGGACTTCTATGCCACACATTCCCAGCTTAAGCAATATTTGCCCATCATTCGTGACTCTTACGTGATGCTAATCGTATAGTTCTTTCACTGCCGCCCATCATTAAGGGTGATCGTTCGAAGATCTCGCTTAAGACCAAGAACGTGTTTATCGAGTGCACTGCCACGGATCTAACCAAAGCCAAGGTTTACGAGCATTGTGCCCAGAAGTTTACTGTTGAGCCTTGTTATGTGGTCCAACCAGAAGGTAGCATCTTCTCTTATCCAGAGCTAGCCGTACGGGAGGGGAAAATTTTGGTGAAGCGTGCCAACGCCTTTACTGGCATAAATGAGCCGGTTTCCAAGCTGGCTGACATGTTAACCAGAATGGTTAAAGGGAGACTCCCTGATTGTAAAGATTCCCCCAACGCGACATGATGTGATCCACGCTTGCAACATCTATGAAGACATAGCTATTGATTTTGGCTATAACAACATATAGTAAATCAGTTTCCTGCGCGAGCAAGTGGCCGGATTCACCGAAGTCCCACCAGATTTATTTATTTTGTAAGGTCGAAAGCCGGAAACTATTCAGTTCTGCCAAAGCCTGCAATTCTAGCTAATTATTTGACATTGTTAAGCTATTTTAAATTAATCTCTGTTAAGTTTTAGCATCAATATTTGGTGGGAAAAATAGCTAAATTGGCAACACTAGCCACGTGCCAAAAATTGGGCGCAAAGAAGAATCCAAACAGAAAGAGACAGAAAACACACAAGTCAGAACAAAAAAACGCGCATTACATTTCGTGTGAAAAGTTTCGACTGAGAAGGTGTGAAGCAATGACAACAAATTAAATATTTACAATGTAAGCACCGATAAATCAGAATGAAGACATAAAAGCATTTTTGATCATATTATTATGCAAAAAGTTCCAAGTGTGGCGAATAAACACCAATCGATGCTCAATTTTGTGAGTGAAAGACTGATTAAAGTAATTAATATTAGTATCTGATGAAATAAAGTTTACATTGTCATATTGTGCATTTGCAATTATTGCACTCAAGAGGTATCAGATTCAATCTTGCGGAGCAAAGCCTTAAACTCCGGGTTCTGCAGTTAGACTTTACGACTTTTTTATTTGAAAACTTTTGGCATTTTTGTCCAACGATCTGTAAACTTGGCTAAAACTTTGAGATAACTGTTTCCTGAACGTTAGAAGTGGCAATTAGGATCGAGGTGACAAACTATCGATTTGATTATGTTTTGCAATTGACTCGAAAATAAAAATAAAGTTGAAAGAAAGCGCTGTTTCTAAATTTTTCCCGCAATACGGTTTTAAAAAAAAGCTAGAAATGACGGAAAAAGCTGATTTGGCAACACTGATTAACACATAACTTGGGAACAAATTGTTCACCCAAATCATCCACTTCATAGATTCGTTTCAATGGGATGGTATTAATAGTAAAATCATTACGACAAAAGGTCTTACATTTATACTTGCTGAGATTAAGAGGAAGGTGTAAAGAGAGCTTAAGTCAGATTGAAGCTCGATCAATCGGCAGAGTCTAACAGAGTCTGCTAAGCGTATGTTAATAACACGATAAGACAATTTACGCTGTCGATAAACGTTACAAAGAAACCTTGCGCTGCTCTGGCGCTGAAATATATGCCCGCGAACTTATAAACAACAACACCTTGCAGGATTACGAATATAACATATTAAATGTGCTATTTTAATATATTTTTATTATTAAATGAAATTAATAATAAATTAATTGTTCTTATCATTATGACTTTTGACAATCTGCAGTGTTAGCGCAGTGAACGTTGGTAGCTGCCTCTTCCGACATTTTCCTTAAAATTGTGTCGGGCACAATCAATGGCTTTAAATGCAGTTCGATGTAGTCCCAAACAGCAAAGATTTCGTTCATCTCGATTGGAAATTAATTCGCGCATTTCTTGCGATTTGCCTCCGTAAAGTTGGTCAGGTCAGCATGATGATCTTCTGGATGTACTGCTGTAGCATGTGTGACTTGGCGGTGTATATAGCTCCGCTGAACTCGAAAATGGTAATTGGCGGCGGTTCCTGGGTGGTCACATAGCACTTGGCCACGTAGTCGGGGCCCTGTCAGGGAAACGTTAAGAAATGGAAGTGATTTATAAAGTTGAAATTTGGTTCGCCCATTTCTTACCTTGATATAATTGGCATTGATGTAGGGCACATCCTCGTTGCCCGATCCGCTTTTGCTCGGTCACCTTCAGGGGGTCAGGGGGGCCGCTATACTACCGCTTGATAGGAGGCCAGCAGTTCGCTGTCCACTAAACTGGGAGCGGGCATTTGGTTTGTGGCCGTTTTACTGTCGCGATCATTGAGCACCGGCGGCTGTTCAATGTTTTTCCTTTTGGTCTGGTAGCTGTGATTGAAGACATAGATGAGGCGAATCAAATCGAACTGATTGAGAGGACTGGAGATTTTAGCCTCCTCGCTGTTGGTTTGTGGTGACAGGAGACGCCACATGATGTTGCAGACCGTCCTCCAGTCCGCCGGTGTTCTCTGGCGGATTACCTAGTGTTTCCTATCCGCCAAGACCAGCAGCTCGCTCCTCACTTTCACGGCGTTTATTAAATTCAGCTTGCCCGCCATAGAAAGTGCCATTAGGCGACGCTTTCTGCAGGAATCTTTTTTAGATGCACTCATTTTCAATTTGGCCATTCAATTTATTTGTTCATGTCACGGCAAAAAAGAGGCGTTAACAGCACTTAAAGCACTTAACAGCGCTTGAACAAAACGTAGTGGCAATCGTAAGCATTTTTCGCGATTGGTAAAAACCGAATTTGAAACGGCCACACACAAAAATTCCTTAGCAGTTTTTATACTCTGTACCGAAGGTACATAGAGTATATTAAGTTTGTGCAAAAGTATGTAACAGGGAGAAGGAATCATTTCCGACCCTATAAAGTATATATATTCTTGATCAGCATCAACAGCCGAGTCGATATAGCCATGTCCGTCCGTCCGTCCGTCCGTCCGTCGTCCGTATGAACGAAGAGATCTTAGAGATGGTAAGAGATAGAGGTTTGACATGTATGGGGCATATATTTCTTATACTTGCAGGCAGATCAAGTTTATTTTCAATTTTTGCCACGCCCCCTCCCGCCCCCGCAATTCGGAAAAAACGTCATATCTCCTACAGTTTTGAAGATAGATCGTTCGTACCTTCTAGAGATACCTTGTAAATAAAATTATTTATCGATTTGCTGAAAGAATGATAAAGATCGGATGAACGATACTCAAGTTATGAGCAAAAAACGGCCAATAAACACCCAGCACCACCCCACCCACCACCGCAGCATTCTATTGAACGTCAATCTTAGTGAGAGAGAGAGAGTGAAACTTAGAGATGAGCGCGTATAACTCGTGAGCAAATGCGAGCTGAGACGTTAAGGGTACAGAGTATGTTATAGTCGGGCTTGACCGACTTTCTTTCTTGTTTTTATATAGAGTTTTTCATTCCTCGGCCGTTTTCGTACCCATGGACAGCGCCCTTAAAACACAAAACTTTTGTGAAAGTGGAATTGAGAACATGGCCGTATGATTGAGTATAAACTACATCAGTATGCCGCTTACTAACAAACCCATTGTTTACAAAAGTAGTAAGTTCAACATAGATATAGAGCGATTCTGCATGAAAACATGTTGCGATTTGGATATTATCGAGCGACAATAATGTTGTATTTGGGAAGTTAGGATCTTTTCAAAATGCTAGTTTCGATACACACCTGTAGTTCGAAATGATTAACTTTGGTTCATTTTTATGAATAAGAATAATAAAAGATTACTTCCAAAGACTAGGGAAATCTCCCAGTTGAAGAGGTTAGATAATTTTCGTAGCGGCACATTTAAGGAGTCGACGCAAAATTTCAACACAAAGTTCGAAATCGATTTCAACAATTTTTTCGAAGTTACACGCATATTTGTAAAAACGCATCAGGTAAATTTACATTGCTGTTAACGTGTTTTTCTCAATGTCTTTTAAATTTTAACACAACCTTCTCAGATACATATTATATATTCCTCATGTAGCAATCGAAGAAATAGAATATCGAATAATTATTTATATTTTTTTTATAAAAATTTACGTGGCAACTTTGGTCAAAAATTCAATTTGTATGCTTTAGGTATGATGCTATATTATAAAGAAAAAATAATTTTAAAATTACAAAATTTTACCATTTATAGAAAGTCTTTTTCTTTTATGCAAATTAAGTGAAAATTGTGAATAGTTTTCCTGTGTCAAATTACTTTCTTGACATACCTATGGCCTATTTTTGAAATATTTTTTCGATTGCGTTCGCAGAATCAAATTAAAATGACCTTCAAATTTAGGGTTTAATCTAGCATAAATATATATAGATTGTTTCTTATCATCTGCGCTCTTTGACCTGTTCTTAGCTGAATTAATCAATCTCTATATATTTTGGGACTGTTGCTTGGACAGAATTAGTTTAAATAAATTTCAATTGCGAGGCGGATGCCTAATTCGCTCAAAATGTTGTCTATATGCAAATATTCAATTGTGATGTTGGCATTCTTATATTCCATAAAGAGCACTTCAACAACTAACTGGGATAGTGCGGTATGAAAACATCACGAAATTCATAAATTCAGTTTACAATTCTAATTTTTGGTGCATTTTTGTTGTTGTGTTTAGCATTGCGGCTCTAGTGATGATATGGATATGGAGATGGCGTGCAGCTCATATTGCTTTTCCACCTTAAAACCACTACTGCAGTATGCCAAAAAATGCCAGCAAGAGTATACAAAACTATCCAATGAAAAAAGCTCACCCTACATTCAACTAAATTTTAAGCTTCAAACGAAATTAAATGATAACGAGGAACAGCTGACGTCACTTCAGGAACAAATAAACAGCAAAGAATCTACCATTCTAAAGCTTCAGTCAAAGCTCAACTTATACTTGTATCGGGTGAACCAACTTTTACAGGAGAATGACCAAATAACACAAATACAAAACTTGAAAAACGAACAGCAAATTAATGAATTTGAAAATAACAAAAAAACATTGGAGACTCAGCTCAAGAACCAGGACGATGAATTGAAATTAAAAGTAAAATTAATTGAGGAAACGCAGAAAGAAATCAAAAATCTTAAGGAGCAAAAATCAACGGATTCTGAATTGATAAATAATCTAAATGTTCAAATTGCCAACTACAAACAAATGGAGTGTCTGCCCTACGGTTGTCCCAATGAAACAACAAATGGCATTTATTCAATCAAAGTTTTGGGCATTGCTGAGCCATTTCTGGCTGATTGCGACTCAACTATCAACAGACAGGGATGGATCGTAATACAAAGGCGAAAGCTCAATGCTAATAATGTTTCATTCGACAGGACGTGGGAGGAATACCGAACAGGATTTGGAGAAAGGCAAGGCAACTACTTTATTGGTTTGGAGAAATTACATCTGATGACTAATGCTCAATCGTATGAGTTGTACATCCATCTTCAGAATGATGAAGGAGAAACTCGATATGCTCGCTACGATAACTTTACCATTGGCAGTGAAAACGAATCATATGAACTAAAGTCTCTAGGCAAATATACGGGCACTGCTGGCAATTCGCTGGGCAGACATATAAAATTCAAATTCCAAGCCATTGATCGTGAGCGGGTGGGGTGCTCGGACCAGTATGGGCCATGGTGGTTTAGTCGAGTTGGTAATTGTGGGTTTTGGTAGGTAACTTATACAATGTTATCTACAAATTTTTTTAATTTTTCTTTTTTATTGTAACTTTTCAGCAGTCTAAATGCGAAAGATTTTAAGTTTGGCTCTGATTCAATTAAGTGGAATGATTGGGCAGTTAAAGTTAACTATGAGCTGGTACAAATGATGATACGAAAAAAATGATAATACGGAATGAAGGAAGTTACTGCAAACTAAATAATTATTTAAAAATACTTTTGTTTGTTTTTTGCAATATTAAGATTTATACCTATTTGATTGTATACTATTAAATTAATCGTACTACTGAAATATTTAACTAAGAACTAAAAAACTTTTAGCTAACATAGTTTTAATGCTCTGTAAATCAATCTAAAATTTATTAAATACATTTTCATATTCTAAACACGGCCGAGTTTTACTTACGCCAAAAATATACACTTCTCTTTCAGATTTTTAAATTCTTAGATATTCCTTATCAATATATACACCTGATCATATTAATAGGTACACACCGGAATTTTTTAATTATAGATGGTTTTTTCGTTCTTTTAGTGTTGACAACTTTTTAATTTTTGGTTTTTTGTTGTTGTCAATGTCTGGCCATACTGTGACAAAGAGTTGAAAGAGGGGCTGCCCCGTATATCAAAGCTTTTCTATAAATTGCGAGTCCACCACACATTTCGCCTGATCATAATAATAGGTACAGTCTCCGTTTCTCACAAGTATCAAGTGAATAATTTTGTAATCAGTGATCTTTTGGTAACTAAAGGTAAATTAAGTATAGCTTCTGTCAATACAGATAAAGAAAAAATGGGTCGAAGTTCTCATTGTACTAAAGAAGAAGCTCGATTGGTTCTTAGTCTGAGAAAAGAAGGCAAATCTTTACGAGCCATCGCCAAATTAATGAACAGGTCTCATAATTTTGTTAAAAATGCATTAGAAAGAAAACCAAGAGAGGAAACCCGTGGAAGGCCACAAAAAACAACAGAAACCCTTGACCACTACATCGTAACTTTGAGCAAAAAGGACCCATTTAAGTCATCGAAGGCTATTGCAGCCGAAATTGGGAATTCAGTTAGTGCTCCAACTATCCGAAGACGACTACAAGATGGCAACCTACCAGGAAGAATTGCCAGAAAAAACCATGAGGCAAACTTTTGCAAGGGACCACAAAGACTGGGTAGGAAAACATGAAGAAACATATTATGGAGCGATGAAACCAAGATTAATTTGTTTGGGAATGACTGTGAAAGGAATGTTGGACGCCCCAATGGAAAGGAATTCCAGAATTCCATCCACGGTTTAAAAAAACAGTCAAACATGGAGGTGGCAATATGGTAATAATGGTATGGGGTTGCTTCTCCTGGTACGGCGTAGGTCCAATTTATCAGACTACGAACAAAATGAATGCTGAAGATTACAAATCCATATTGGAAACAGTTATGCTGAGGAAAATATGCCATTACGTTGGGTATTTCAGCAAGATAATGATCCAAAACACACATCAAGGCTGTTATCTAAATTTTTCGAGGACCAAAAAGTTGACGTTCTGAAATGGCCAAGCCAATCCCCCGACCTTAACCCCATTGAAAACTTGTGGGGAGACTTAAAAAAGAAATTGGCAAAGCATTCATTTTCAAATAAACAAAAATTATGGGAAGGTGTCCAAAAACTGTGGTATGAGACACCAGTAGAGATCTGCCAGGCTCTTATTAAAAGTATGCCAAAAAGAATAGCAGCAGTGGCCAAAATTAGAGGTGGATACACTGGATACTAAGTTAGGAAATACTAATTTACCTAAATTAAGAACACAAAATGGAAATTAAAATTTTTTTTCTTACCAACACATGAAGTGTACCTATTATTATGATCACACTGAAAACGTATCTGAAACACAAAACGATCTATTTTATGTTATATTATGATTCTATGTTACAATTAAGTTTATTTTATTAAAAACAAATAGTTTAAGAACCAATGAGAACAAATTTTAAGTTTGAAACAATGAATAAAACTGTTTTCTGTTACCATAAAGTCAGAGTTGATGTGTGTACCTATTAATATGATCAGGTGTGTATATGTTTAGTGTTGCTTCTTGGCTTGGTGCGGTGCCGATAAGATACCATGACAAAGAAATCTTTAAAGAAACCACTATAGATGATTGCAATCAGGGTGTACAATATTTAAAAATTCAAAAAATTTGAATTTGAGTTTAAAACCTCTGCGATAAGGCTTCAAAATTACCAAAAATTTCATTTTAAATGTTGTCAGTTCTGAATTTATTTGAACAATAACGAAATATGGAGCAGTAATCGAATGTATAGCGAACACTAGAAACCATTTTCAGAAGCACTGCATGATACTTTTGACATTATAAATAGAAGGTTATCTGAAGACGTTTCTGATCCCAGGAAATACTTTTACTGACATGGAAGATGGCAGCGAGTGAGTTCAACCAAAGATTTATAGATATTATAGATGACGCATGTGTATATGTACTGTCTTTGAAATAAACAAATCTACGGTAGCCTGCATACCTAAGCATTCACTGAACATTCACAAAACTGGAAAAAATGCAACAACAAAGATGTGTATCCAACGGTCTTCAGCAAAGTTGTTGTTGGTAGCGAATGATTTCATGTGTATCAGACTGCCACGAACACACATTTATTTCTTCTGGTTCTTGTGGTTTCTTATTTTCTTCATTTGTATTGGTGTCTGCGCGGCCGTAAGTTGGCAGTGGGATCCACTGATTTAGACAAAAAAAAAACCTTTAGACCTTTTAAAAATATGTGTTGCCAGACTGTTTTGTATTAAAAAAGCGTTATTTTTCAACCAAAAATTAATGAATTTGTTTGTTATGGTTTCTTTTTTTTTGAAATTATGTTGTTTTGTTATCTTCACCACGTAGCGTCAATACTAGCTTAGTCTGAGGTTGTTCTGTCCTGAATGTGCTTTTTTATGGGATACTTAAATCATTTACCACCTTTACAACTTCACCCCTATAGCTTTATTTGAAAATAAAAGTTCGGTATTTTCAGCTTAGGGAAGAACTACCCTATACGAAAATTGAATTGGTATCGTTAAAAAATTCTTGTTTGAAAAAAAAAACTACATTTGAACCAAGATCTTATTGCATTTTAGTCGAATCCCTAAGACAAACGGGTAGAAACAAGTACCTAAATAATTGTTCATGCATTCATTATGTAAAATTCAAACACGATTTCAAATAAGATTGTTAACAAATATTTTATTTAATTTTTTTTTCGACTTAAAATTTAAGTTTTAATTTTTTTCAATAAAAGAGAAAGCAAAGCTTACTTCGTCTGTGCCGAAGTTTTAATACTCTCGAAAAAGCTCGCTAAAACGGTTAGCGACTGCGACCAAACTTCACAGATCAGTTTGAAAACATATAATATTAATTATGACCGAGATTAAGAACGCTAACATTGAACTTACTAACTTTCCGACCGATGGTTCCGGGCGAAGAAGTAGTCATCCGATCCGGGCGGTTTTGCCATATTAGCAGCTTGCAGTCAAAACTAAAGGAACTAGTACGCGTAGAAACAGACAGACGGACAAAACTCTAATCGACTCAGCTCGTCATGCTGATCAGGAATACATATATAATACATATGCAAACTTCTGGGCAAAATTATAATGCAAGTGCAATTTCAAGTGTATAAGAAATTTGTGTGAAATGTGTGCTTCACTTTAAAAGTTCTCCGACACAGCTATCACTTTGATTCTTTATGGTGACAACATGATTGCGAAGGTGAGACCTCAGACTGTTGCTTCGGGCAAAGGTTTTCGAGCACTGGGAACATTCGAAGGGTCGCTCGCCAGTATGAATGAGTAGGTGTGACTTCAGGCCGCTGCTTTGCGTATAGGTATTTGAGCACTGGGAACATTTGAACGGTCGCTCCCCAGTATGTGTGCGTAGGTGTCGGTTTAGATGTCCTTTTGCGCCAAAGCACATCGAGCAAAGTGAACATTTGAAGGGTCGCTCGCCCGTATGAGTGCGAAGGTGAGACTTCAGAGTGCTGCTGTGGATAAAGGTTCTCGAGCAATAGGAACATTCGAAGTGCTGTTCGACAGTATGAGTCCGAAGGTGTTTCGTTAGATGAGTTATTTCGCCAAACGTTTTCGAGCATTGGGAGCATTCAAAGGGTTGTACTTCTATATCAGTATTATGACTTGACCATTTGCCAGTTTGAGTGTGAAGTTGTTTCCCTCTCCTTTCGCAATCTACGATGTAGTCTTCTATGAGCGATTCCAAATCATTTTCTCCGCACTCTTCGCTTACGCTGTTGAGGGTCTCCTCGTGAGTGATTTGCAATGTATCCTCGTCCCTTGTTCTATTCTGCTCCATTAGCTGAAGACTTTTCTCTAATCGCCGCTTGAAATAAAATGCAGTTCTTGCCGCTGCCAAACAGGAGGGGCATATACATTCAGGTAGATACTCATCCTGTTTAACCTCGTGTCCAGTCACCTCCTCGATTATAAACAGCAATTGCCTGGAGTCGACGCTGGTGAATATATTTTGCCAGTAGGTGCTGGTTCCATCTGCCACATTGGACATACAAACGCGGCATAGTCCGGCCAATTGTGGTCCCCTTGCTGTGTAGGCCATACCTTAGACAAATTTTGTGCAATAACAAATGTAAACATCAACGAATTAATGAATAAAATAATCAATTTTTAAGCATCTTGTGACAAGTGTGACCGTATGTGCCAACACGAAAATGAACCAGTTCAACTAGCTGAAGGAAGCTGCGGTAAAATTTGTAAAATAGCTGCCGGAGGAAATAATAGCTAAATTGAAATTTAATTTTATTTTAACTTTTACAAAACTATTGGCAACATCCTAGAATATCATAAAATGGCATCACTTTGAATCCCCCCATCACTTGTAAAGTACTTCACAATTTTTGTTTTACAAATGTGAATATTGATCGAATGTGTCAAATTTATATGTCTAAAGAGATTCTCTGAGATTAGTGTCATAGCAGAGCAAATATCTTTAAATATTTGGAAAATTAAACCTTCTATGTTTAAATACGACTGGTTCTATTTGATAATTGTAACGAATTTAGAGAAAATTGACCGACTATCAACCATTTTTTAAAGATGAATGACAAGTGTGAAGGCTGCTTAAGTTATTATATACATGTTGTGAAATTTGCGGCAAAAAATTGTCAGGCCTGTTCGTTTCTAAGTTTGATTTCAAAAGTGATTCCATATGAGTTTAGCCACAAGCACAAGGGCAGCCCTGGTTTAAACGTTTGGCTATCACAAGACATTGGAAGTGGGAACATTACACATTTCACACATATAGCCGTGCTCCCATTTTCACTTTCGCAAACACTTTTTTGTTTACCATCCGATCAAGTTCAAACTCATTTTCAAAGATCTTTATGAAAATTCAAGAAGAACTACATACACATTTTCCGGAAAATTCACCCCTCCTGGGTGGTCAAGGTTGCGTGGGCGAAAGTTTAGTTTCCAGCGATTAGTTCTAAACTCATTTTCAAAGTTACACATAAAAAAATATTAGAAACGTGACTTACAAATTTTGGAAAATTCGACCCCAAAGTCGGAAAAATGTTGTATGAAATTTCGTTGTTTTTCATCCGATCAAGTTCAAACTCATTTTCAAAGATCTTTATGAAAATTCAACAATAACTTGCTACCAATTTTCCGAAAAATTCACCCCTCCTGGGTGGGAAGTGGGTGGTAAGTAGGTGGGAAGTGGGTGGGATGTGAGTGGGATGTAAGTAGGGAGTGGGTGGGAAGTGGGTGCGAAGTGGATGAAAAGTGGGTTAGAAGTGGGTGGGAACTGTGTTGCAAGTGGGTGGGAAGTGGATGGGAACTGGGTGGGATGTGGGTGGGATATTGGTTCCATACAGATAAAAGCTTACTGATGGCGGCGCAGCGAATCGCGACGGGTTTTACGCTAGTAATTTATATAAGTTATACATGCTGCAAGGGTATATAAAATTCGGTAAAGCCGAAGTTAGCTTTCCTCAATTGTTTGTGTTTTTATTTGTAATTTAAAAAAAAAACCTTTTTAATGGATCACCCTTAAAAACCTCTGTGCGCTACTTAAGAATCTGCTCCTGAATTTGTAGCAGCTTATTAAGCCCTTGTGCTTTATTCTGTCACTCTATCTTAGTCAGAGGTAAGCTCTACACGATTTCAAATAAAACTGCTCGACTTAAACAAGCTTTAAATATTTTATTTTATTTTATTTGTCTTAAGGTGAAACAAAACACGAGCGTACTTTATGGTCTCCGTTTTAAATGGTCTCCGAACACAGCGAGCACTTCGGGATTTGACTCTTTATTATGAGAGCGAAGGTGAGTCTTCAGACTGCTTCTATGGGGAAAGGTTTTCAAACAGTGTGAACATTCAAAGGGTCGTTCGCCAGTATGAACGCGAAGGTGATCATTTAGTTTGCTCTTAGTGGTAAAGGCTTTCGAGCAATGGGAACATTCGAACGGTCTCTCCCCAGTATGTGTGCGTATGTGTTCCCTTAGAGATCCCATTGTGCCAAAGGTTTTCAAACAGTAGGAACATCCGTGGGGTCGCTCGCCACTATGAGTGCGTAAGTGTTGCCTTAGATTGCCCATATCTCTAAAGCATTTCGAACAATGGGAACATTCGTAGGGTCGCTGGTCAGTATGAGTGCGAAGGTGTCTCCTTAGATCATTTGTTTTGACAAAGCTTTTCAAACACTGTGAACATTCAAAGGGTCGCTCCGCCGTATGAGTGAGTAGGTGAGTCTTTAGGCTGTTTCTATAGGCAAACGTTCTCGAGCAGTATGAACATTCGAAAGGTTGCTCGCCAGTATGAGTGCGAAGGTGATCCTTGTAACTGTTTCGATGCATAAAGGTTCTCGAGCAATAGGAACATTCGTAGCGTTGTTCTCCAGTATGAGTGCGTAGATGTTGGGTTAGATTGCTCATTTCGCTAAATGATTTCGAGCATTGGGAACATTGGAAGGGTCGCTCGCCAGTATGTGTGCGAAGATGACTAATCAGTTTGCTCTTTTTGGTAAAGACTTTCAAGCAATGGGAACATGCGAAGTGTCGCTCCTCAGTATGTGTGAGCAAGTGTCTCTTTAGATAGGCATCATAGTTAAAGGTTCTCGAGCATTGGGAACATTTAAAGGGTCGTTCTTCGTTTTCATCGTATTGGCCAGTTTGAGTGAGAAGTTGCTCCTCTATGCTTTCGCAATCTTCGCGGTTGTCTGCATTTCCTTCCATCTCTTTGCTAACGCTGATTAAGGTATCCTCTGGAGGGACTTTTAACGAATCCTCGTCACTTGTTCTATTTTGCTCCATCTGAATACTCTTTTCTAATCGCCGCTTAAATTTAAATGCAATTTTTGCCTCCGCCCAGCATGAAGGGCATATACTTTCGGGTAGATTCTCATCCTGTTTAACCACATGTCCAGTCGCCTCCTCGATTATAAACAGCAATTGGCTGGAGACGGCGCTGGAGAATATATTTCGCCAGTTGGTGTTGGTGTCATCTTTCAAACTGGACATGCAAACGCGGCATTGCTTGGCCACTTGTGGTTGCATTGCTCTGTAGGTCATTCCACAACGAAATGTCGTTTGATAACAAATATAAATGACAAAGTGCAACAAATTTAAGATTTTTATAAACTCAATTTTTAACAATGTGAATACAAGTGTGACCGTACTTGCCGGCTTTGAACTAGTTCAACAGCTGAAGTAGTATGGACCAGTGTGGACAATTTAGCTATTTTCCCACAAGATCTAGCTATTTTGTAAGGTTGAGAGCCGGAAACGATTCAGTTTTGCCGGAACCAGCAATTCTAGCTATTTTAATTAATTTTTTTTGACATTTTCAGAACAGAAATTCTAATAAATCAGACTGGAATTGCATCTTTTTTAAAAAGACATAAAATACAGAAAATTATAACATCCGAATTTATCAAATATCGTAATGAAATTTTGACATTGTAGATTAATCTCTAACTTAATCTCATATAAAAAAAAAAAATTTGTTAAAAATTTAATTTTACTTCAAATTAAACCCAAAACTCATTCTTTTATTCAGAAAAAAAGAGAAGAAAAAGAGTGTTAAGCTACCCTTACACTTATCATATATCTCAAAATTCTCTTAAGAGAAACTCTTATAAAATTGAACCTGTCAAATTACAGCAAAGAAGGCTACATTTTCTAAATATTCAGAGTTATTTGCTTTGCTAATACATTATCGTCAGAGAGTTTAGAGATATAGGATAAGTGTAAAGGCAGCTTAACCTTTGTATATCTCAAACTATGCAGACCTGTTCTCGTTTCTGAATTCTATTAATCGGAATGAGTAAGATAACAAATCAGTCGAATGAAGATTAACGGACATTTGAAGTTAAAAGCCAAATAATTCATTTGATTTTTGGAAATTTATGGAGCGTTTATCAAATTCGATTCCGTATAAACTTGCCCATACAACTAGAGTTTAAGGATCAAATTTTGCTTCTGTAATATAACCGTAACCGGAAAAAAGCGATCGGCCAAAACAGTAACCGTATTCGTATTCCGTTATTCGTTTCAGTTTTAATCTTTGGTTTTTTACAAAGTGAACTCGCGCTCTTAAGAACGTCGGCAGCTTCTGTGTCAATAAAGGGACTTCTAGACCAGCGGTGGGCATGAAATTTGAGTTTGGGAGCAGCCCAAAAACCACAACAACAGAAAAGCCAACTGTTATCAGCAAGTCTCGATCGCTCAAAATGCAGCCGTCCGTGATGCGCGTCTTGTTAGCGCCGCGCTCCCATTCGCATAGACTTTGTTGTTGTTCACAATTGAAACAAGGGCTAGCCCACCGCTGCTGTAGATCACCAAAGCGATTGGTATCATTTTTAAGATAAACAGATTTAACTCCGCAACAAATTGGAAAACGCTGAATTTCACAAACAGAAATCTCAGACTGAAATTTGTATAAGTTTAATTCTCAAGTCTTTATTCGGCCAATTCGACCGTTTAAATAGAGAGTTTGACTAGGGCTTCGTCTGCTGATGAGTGAATTGTGGTAAAATTCCGAAACAGCCTGTCCAGACTTACCATTCCTATTCCGAAATGTTGTGAGTTAACTCTGTTTAAAAATGGTATTGATTTGTATTAAATTGTACTCAATCCTGACCTTTGAAACAGCACAAACAAAAACTTTAATTAAATCAACATTTAACCATACATTTCTTAGCCATTTTAAACATTCGATTTAGACACTTTTGGCAACATTGAAACGGGCCTATACTCGCGTCAATCGCTATGCGCAAATCAACACCCCTGGATCTTATCATAATATACAACCTCTGCGCGGTTACTTACGGATCTGGTCTTGAATTTCTAGCAGCTTATTAAGCCTTAGTGCCTTATCCATCCTAGTCAGCTATAAGCTCTACAACAAACACGATATCAAATAAAACTGCTCGACTTTCAACAAACTTTAAATATTTTATTTGATTTGTCTTAGCGTAAAACTTAACTCGATTTATTTTTTCTTTTGGAAGCTTCAATATTTTCATTTTAAATGGTCTTCGGACACAGGGATCTCTTCAAGGTTTGGTTCATTGTTATGAGAGCGACGGTGAGACTGTAGGCTGCCTCTGTGGGTAAAGGTTCTTGGGCAGTGGGAACATTTAAAAGGCTGCTCGCCCGTATGAATGCGAAAGTGATTAGTTAGTTTGCTCTTTGTGGTAAAAGCTTTCGAGCACTGAGAACATTCGAATGGTCGCTCCCCAGTATGTGTGCGTATGTGGTCCTTTAGAGTTCCCCTTGAGCTAAAGGTTTTCAAACAGTGAGAACATTCGTAAGGTCGCTCGCCCGTATGAGTGCGAAGGTGAGACTTCAAACTGCCGCTTTGGGCAAAAGTTTTTGAGCAATGGGAGCATTCGTAAGGTCGATCGCCTGTATGAGTGCGTAGGTGTCTTTTTAGATGATTAAATTCGCCAAAGGTTTTCGAGCAGTGCGAACATTCGTACGGTCGCTCGCCAGTATGAGTGCGTAGGTGTCTTTTCAACATGCCACTATGGAAAAAGCTTTTCGAGCAGTGGGAGCACTCGAAGGGTCGTTCACCAGTATGAGTGCGTAGGTGTTGGTTCAAATTTCCCATTTCGATGAAGGTTTTTGAGCAAAGGGAGCATTCGAAGGGTCGATCGCCAGTATGAGTGCGTAGGTGTCTCTTTAGATAGGAATTATTGACATAGGTTTTTGAGCATTGGGAGCATTTAAAGGGCCGTTCTTCGTTGCCAGTTTTTGAATCTTCGCTGTCGTCTCCTGTGAGAGATTCCAAATTATTCACTACATACTCTTCGCTTTCGCTTTTGATGGCCTCCTCTTTAAGGAATTGCAACGAATCATCGTTGGTCAAGATTTTGGTATTATTCCGCTGCATCTGCCGAACACTCTTCTCCAACCGCTGCTTAAAGTTAAATGCAATTTTTGCCGCTGCCAAACATGAAGGGCATATGCATTCGGGTAGATTGTCATCCTGTTGAATCTCGTGTCCAGTCACCTCTTCGATTATAAACCACAATCCTCCTAGCCCAGAGTCCAAGTCGGTGAATATATTTAGCCAGTTGGCGTTGGCGACATCTGCCAAACTGGACATGCAAACGCGACATTGCTCGGACACTTGTGGTCCCTTAGCTCTGTAGGCCATTCCAAAGTCAAATTTAGGGTTCTTACAAATTTAAATGGCAAATTGCAACGAATTTCAGAACAAAATAAACAATTTTTAACCATCTAGAGACAAGTGTGACCGTTTGTGTCAACAGCAGTGTTGCCAATTTAGCTCTTTTCTCCACAAGATCTAGCGGTTTTGTAGAGGACTATTCAGTTTAGCCGCAACCTGTAAGTTTAGCTATTTTGGATATTTTTGCCATAAGCTGAAATTTGAAGTTTAAGCCCGAATTTGGAACATTTATCGATTCCGCATAAACTTGAAAACGGGAACAGGATTAAATGAGCATTCGATATGAACAATCGTTTATCGTTTAATAAGTCCTTATAACTGCAACAAGACCATTTTGCTTTTGAGACTCTTCGCCGAATATCCGGACCGAAGGACAATTTGGTATTCTGTGCCCCTTACAAATCAAATGACATAACGATCAAGATATTCAACTTGTGAATTTAATGTTTCTCCCTGCCGGAAGTCGAAGCTTGCATATTTTCTCGACTTTTCATTGATATTCAAAGTTAGGAGTAAAGTTTTAGGTAAAAACAAGTTTGGGATTTCGGGCATAGGAACAGGCGTGATAATAAATAAAGTGTAAACCACTTAGCCGAACCAAAACCACGGTTCGTCCAGCTATAAAAACCATTTAATGAACCGAACCAGGGGTTTAAAATGTCAATAAACCACTGAATGAACCAATTCGTTTTGTCGAGCGCACAGTGTATCGTTTCAGCAATCTAGACGATGAAAAAGGAAAAAAAAAAGTTCTCAGAAAAAATATATTTTCACAAATGTTATACCAAAATGTCCAACTGTTACGAAAATGCATAAAATGGATACCAAGAATTGAGAACTCAGAAGTAACGGGACATTAAAGATAAGAAATGTTTTTGCTTGCGAAATTAAGTGACTGAACTGAAAATAAAAACGTATATTCGCCAAAATTATTTTGTTTTAAATTATTGTGGTTGTCAAAAAAGTCTTGCGGTATTTTCGCAAGCTTGTCTTTGCAAGCGCGTAGTTCTAGTTGTATTCGTCGCATCGGTTCACGCTAGAGCTTTTTGGAAAGCTCTTTTCACGCGCTAACACGTGTTTGATTTATTTTGTTAGGTTTCGTTTGTTTTTAGTCGTTCGTGAGTTATAGCGTCGCAAACATGGAGCAAAATAAAGAGAAAATACGGCATATTTTACAGTACTACTACGATAAAGGCAAAAATGCATCTCATGCTGCCAATAAAATTTGTGCAGTTTATGGACCCGATACAGTTTCCATTTCCACCGCACAACGATGGTTTCAACGTTTTCGTTCTGGTGCAGAGGTGATCGAAGATGCGCCACGGTCCGGAAGGCCTGTCGTCGAAAATTGCGATAAAATCGCTGAATTGATCGAAAGAGACCGGCATAGTAGCAGCCGTAGCATCGGCCAAGAGCCGGGCATGAGTCATCAAACCGTTATAAACCATTTGAAGAAGCTTGGATTCAAAAAGACGCTCGATGTATGGGTGCCACACGACTTGACGCAAAGAAACATTTTTGCACGTATGGATGCATGCGAATCGCTTCTGAATCGCAACACAATCGACCCGTTTTTGAAGCGGATGGTGACTGGCGATGAAAAGTGGGTCACTTACGACAACGTGAAGCGCAAACGGTCGTGGTCGAAAAGCGGTGAAGCTGCCCAGACGGTGGCCAAGCCTGGATTGACGGCCAGGAAGGTTCTTCTGTGTGTTTGGTGGGATTGGCAGGGAATCATCCACTATGAGCTGCTCCCCTATGGCCAAACGCTCAATTCGGACCTGTACTGCCAACAACTGGACCGCTTGAATGCAGCACTCATGCAGAAGAGGCCATCTTTGATCAACAGAGGCCGAATTGTCTTCCATCAGGACAACGCCAGGCCACACACATCTTTGGTGACGCGCCAGAAGCTCCGGGAGCTCGGATGGGAGGTTCTTTTGCATCCACCGTATAGTCCGGATCTCGCACCAAGTGATTACCACCTATTTCTGTCCATGGCGAACGAGCTTGGTAGTCGGAAGTTGGCCACAAGAGAGTCCTGTGAAAATTGGCTCTCCGAGTTTTTTTGCCAATAGGGAAGCGAGCTTCTATAAGAGGGGCATTATGAAGTTGGCATCTCGTTCAGAACTCGTCATCGAACAAAACGGCGCATATTTTACTTAAATCGCATTATTATAACCAATTTTATGAACAATTGAAAATTCAATAAAAATACCGCAAGACTTTTTTGACAAACTTATATATTTAGTTAATTTTGCATCAAAAGTGGACAAAAAACTATTTGACCAAAAAAAGTTGTGAAGCTATTAAAAATTGCATATTTTTAACGATTTTTTTTTTTTTTTTTGAAGAATGGGATAGAAATTGTATAGTTTCGGCTTGTTTCGATTTGGGATTGACGCGAAATTAAAGGTCGTTTCAAGGTCTTCTCAAAATGCATAAGTTTGTTTTGCACCGATTTGCACAAAAATGTTTTTTTTTTGATAGACTGAAAGTCCAAGTACAAGTTGGTGTTCGATATGTGGTCGAAAAATTTCGCCTCAAATGAGCTTGACGCTATGATACTTACAATATTGAAACACACCAATACTTCTACGTTAAAACTAAATAAATTTTCTTCCATAAAACTTATCTAATCGGATTAAAAATGATTAATATTTTCATAATTACAAGATAACCCGGAAAATCCATCTCTAACTTTTAAGTGCCTCTAACTAACGAACGGTGAATGTCTGAAACAAAAGCCCTCGAACGCAAAAATTGGACATGAAATGGCTATTTTATTCAAGTTTTCTGTAAATGTTGAGATAATTTTGAAATTTGTCAGTCTGCCCTTTTTCAAAAAACTTGAATAAAATAGGCATTTCATTTCCGATTTTTGCGTTGGAGGGCTTTAATTAAAGTAAATTACATAGTTTTCACTGTCCAAATAATAAAAATCTGATAATATTGTTTCATTATACACACCTGATCATATAAATAGGTACACATATCAACTCTGACTTTAAGGTAACAGAAAACAGTTTTATTCATTGTTTCAAACTTAAAATTTGTTCTCATTGGTTCTTAAACTATTTGTTTTTAATAATATAAACTTAATTGTAACTTAATTGTAAGAATAATAATATAACATAAAAGAGATCATTTTGTGTTTCAGATATGTTTTCAGTGTGATCATAGTAATAGGTACACTTCATGTGTTGGTAAAAAAAAAAATTGTAATTTCCATTTTGTGTTCTTTTTTTAGGTAAATTAGTATTTCCTAACTTAGTATCCAGTGTATCCACCTCTATTTTTGGCCACTACTGCTATTCTTTTTGGCATACTTTTACTAAGAGCCTGGCAGGTCTCTACTGGTGTCTCATACCACAGTTTTTGGACACCTTCCCATAATTTTTGTTTATTTGAAAATGAATGCTTTGCCAATTTCTTTTTTAAGTCTCCCCACAAGTTTTCAATGGGGTTAAGGTCGGGGGATTGGCTTGGCCACTTCAGAACGTCAACTTTTTGGTCCTCGAAAAATTTAGATAACAGCCTTGATGTGTGTTTAGGATCATTATCTTGCTGAAATACCCAACGTAATGGCATATTTTCCTCAGCAAACGGTACCATAACTGTTTCCAATATGGATTTGTACTCTTCAGCATTCATTTTGTTCGTAGTCTGATAAATTGGACCTACGCCGTACCAGGAGAACCAACCCCATACCATTATATTGCCACCTCCATGTTTGACTGTTTTTTTTGTAAACCGTGGATGGAATTCTGGAATTCCTTTCCATTAGGGCGTCGAACATTCCTTTCACAGTCATTCCCAAACAAATTAATCTTCGTTTCATCGCCCCATAATATGTTTCTCCATTTTTTCTCCCCGGTGCATCCTACCCAGTCGTTGTGGTCCCTTGCAAAAGTTTGCCTCATGGTGATATTTTTTTTGCGCATAAATGGGACTTTTCTGGCCATTCTTCCTGGTAGGTTGGCATCTTGTAGTCGTCTTTGGATAGTTGGAGCACTAACTGAATTCCCAATTTCGGCTGCAATAGCTTTCGCTGACTTAAATGGGTCCTTTTTGCTCAAAGTTACTATGTAGTGGTCAAGGGTTTCTGTTGTTTTTTGTGGACTTCCACGGGTTTCCTGTCTTGGTTTTCTTTCTAATGCATTTTTAACAAAATTATGAGACCTGTTCATTAATTTGGCGATGGCTCGTAAAGATTTGCCTTCTTTTCTCAGACTAAGAACCAATCGAGCTTCTTCTTTAGTACAATGAGAACTTCGACCCATTTTTTCTAAAAAAAATAATTATTTAATTCTCTGTATTGACAGGAGCTAAACTTAATTTACCTTTAGTTACCAAAAGATCACTGATTACAAAATTATTCACTTGATACTTGTGAGAAACGGAGACTGTACCTATTATTATGATCAGGCGAAATGTGTGGTGGACTCGCAATTTATAGAAAAGCTTTGACATACGGGGCAGCCCCTCTTTCAACTCAACAACAACAACAAAAAACCAATAATTATAAAGTTGTCAACAATAAAAGTACGAAAAAACCATCTATAATTAAAAAATTCCGGTGTGTACCTATTAATAGGATCAGGTGTGTACATCTACAGGCATTTTAAATACGTTAAATGTTTAAATTTTGGTAAAAATGTTTTTTTTTTTGCAGTTCAAAAGCATCAAAAGCACTCGCCCTAGCACATTTTTACTGAAAACAAAACTTTTGTCCAAGTTTTTTCTGTTAAGTTTTTATTTAGAACTTTAAAATCGGTATAAAACAACAAAGTTATGAGAGTTAAGGTGGATACAACTTTTGATAAGTCGAAAAACACGATTATTGATAATATCTCGATAACTAGCCGATAGAATTTTCGTGATCAGCGGGCCAATTTACTTTACAAAAAGTTGGGTTGGTTCAATGGGTGAAGATCGGCTTTCATATTATCGAGCAGTGTAAGAATGTCATCTAAGGAGTTTTTAATTAACCATGTAGATAAGTATTATTAGATAAATATATTAGATATATGCAAAATGTTATTAAATATAATGAATAATACTAATTATTTATTATTTATGATATTTTAATGATTTAATAACATTATTGCTGGTATTATTCATTGAGATTCAAGGTTGACCTTGCATTATTTTGATTCTGCGGGCTCTCTGCCCTCTATCTCTAAAATGGTTGTGCGTATGAAAAAATTGTGAAGACAAAATTTGTCGCGAATTTGCTGCTCTACAATTTTTATAGTAGATGTTTACACCATTTTAGCTATAGAAACCGAGATAATCGCTGTAAACTGAATTTTGTGACCTTTGACCTTGAATAACTAACGATGCTCACACGAGATTTTATGTGACTTTTGGCACAACGTTTAGAACGCCAAAACAAAGGTGTACAAAAGTTTCCAGCTTATTATCTCAAATTCCGAGGTGAAACCATAATTTGACAGGACTGTCTATCGTTCTGTTTATTGGACGATTCTTCTATGGTAAAAATGATTTCGATTATTTGAACCTTTTTTGTAAAAAAGTTTAAGTAAAGGGCACTAAGTCTCAAAAAGGTCTCTAGTAAACAACTAATATGCATCCATTTTTTAATAATCAAACACAATTTCAAGTAAGATTGCGCCATTTTACTCAGTTGCTTTAAATGTTGTCCAAACAAGTGCCAAAACGTCTGGGGCTGGATAACGAAACGTGAATACTTTACAGGTCATTCGACAACTTGTTTGATAATGATATTATGTTTTAAGAAGAAGACTTCACTTTACCAGGCAAAAATAACAACGCACACAATTAGCTCAATTTTGCAAATGTTTTAATTTAACAATATAAAAGGGACTAAGACCTACTGGGTGAATATGGATAATTGGACAAGATTATTAAAAGTCTGAGAGAGCATAGTTGACTTTTGACATTACATTCTTTCATATGCTTATTCTAACTTAATTCTAATATGATGAAGTGGCTTAACAAAGATCTTTGATCATAGCGATAATTTCAAGGTATCATTCTTTATTATGGGAGCGAAGGTGTGTCTTTAGACTTCTTCCATTAGTAAACGTTTTAGAGCAGAGTAAACATTTGAATGGTCGTTCGCCAGTATGAGTGCAAAGATGAGTCTTCAGACTGTCGTTTTCGGAAAAGGATTTTGAGCAGTGTGAACATTCGAAGGGTCGCTCGCCAGTATGAGTGCGTAGGTGTCGCTTTAGATTGCTGCTATGGGAAAATGTTTTCGAGCAATGGGAACATTCGAAGGGTCGTTCGCCCGTATGAGTGCGTAGGTGCGTCCTTAGACCGCTGCTTTGGGTAAAAGTTCTTGAGCAATGGGAACATTCAAAGGTTTGCTCCCCAGTGTGTGCGCGTATGTGTCTATTTAGATTGCCCATTTCGCCAAAGGTTTTCGAGCAGAGTGTACATTCGAAGAGTCGTTCGCCAGTATGAGTGCGAAGGTGAGTTTTCAGAGTGCCGTATTGAGCAAAGGATTTTGAACAATGGGAACATTTAAACGGTCGCTCGCCAGTATGAATGTAAAGGTGAGTCTTCAGATTGCCGTTTTGGGCAAAGGATTTTGAGCAATGGGAACATTTAAACGGTCGCTCGCCTGTATGAGTGCGAAGATGTTTCTTTAGATGACCTTTTTGGCCAAAGGTTTTCGAGCAATAGGAACACTTAAACGGTCGCTCGCCAGTATGAGTGAGAAGGTGTTTCTTTAGAAGACCTTTTTGACCAAAGGTTTTCGAGCAATGGCTACATTCGTATGGCCGCTCACCCGTATGAGTACGAAGGTGAAACTTGAGATCTTTGCTTTTGGCAAAAGTTTTTGAGCAATGAGAGCATTCGAAGGGTCGCTTGCTTAAGTGTCTGTTTAGATAGGAATTATGGACTTCGCTTTGAGCGCTTTGGCTTGAGCATTCGCTAGGTTTTGAATCTTCGCTATCGTCTCCTATGAGCGATTCCAAATCATTTTCTTCCATCTCTTCGCTTACGCTATTAAAGGTCTCCTCTCGAGTGACTTGCAACGAATCCTCGTACCTGGTTCTATTCTGCTCCATTAGCTGAACACTCTTCTCTAATCGTCGCTTAAAATTGAGAGCAGTTTTTGCCGCTGCCAAACATGAAGAGCATATGCATTCGGGTAGGTTGTCATCCTGTTGAACCTCGTGTCCAGTCACCTCTTCGATTATAAACCACAATCCTCCTAGTCCAGAATCCGAGTCGGTGAATATATTTAGCCAGTTGGTGTTGGCGACATCTGCCAAACTGGACATGCAAACGCGACATTGCTTGGACACTTGTGGTCCCTTAACTCTGTAGGCCATTCCAAAGTCAAATTTAGGGTTTTAACAAATTTATATGGCAAATTGCAACGAATTTAAGAACAAAATAAACAATTTTTAACCATCTAGAGACAAGTGTGACCGTATGTGTCAACAGCAGTTCCAATTTAGCTATTTTCTCCAAAAGATCTAGCTGTTTTGTAGAGAACTATTCAATTTAGCCGGAACCTGTAATTTTAGCTATTTTCTATTACATTGGGATTCTCTGACCCTTACAAATCAAATGACATAAAGATCAAGATATTCTCATTGTGAATTTAATATTTCTCACTGCCACATTTTAGTTTCGTGCTTTAACGTTTGTGGAGAGACTGGTAGGAATACTACAAGGCTTACTTTAACTTTTTGTTCTCGTACGGGGTATTAACCTGTCGAAGCTTGCATATTTTCTTGGTTTTTTATTGATATTCGAAGTTGGGAGTAAAGTTTCGGGTAAAAACAAGTTTGGGATTTCGGCCATAGACCACTGAACCGAACCAAAACCACGGTTCGTCCAGCTATAAAAACCATCTAAAAACCATTATACAATAACTACAAAGTAGCGCCCTGCGCAGCTTTGATTTTCTCAGTTGGCCATGGTTCGATTACTCAAAGTTGTAATCTTCTGTATCGAGCCGACATGGTCGCCTTCGATTTATTGATGAAGTGCGAACCTTTTATCGAAAGCTGTCAAAAACTGTAAGTAACAAGTGAGTGGCCTTGGATTTTGTGTCTCTTTTAGCTCTGTGGTTCGATAAATTCTCGCGCATGCGAAAATGCACTTCCGGTTGCGCTACCTTGTAGTTATTGTATCATGTGAAATGATTTGAACCGGGTGTTTAAAATGTCAATAAACCATGGTCACTCGATGGCTACAAATCGTAGAACAACTTATTCGAAATGGTCGCCTTGTGTCTTCCAGCAACGCCGAAGTCTCTCTGGCCACTCATCGATCACAGTGCGCACCTCATGCATGCATTGAGAGTGCTTCAAAGACTCAATATTTGCGTGTCGAGTAGAGCAAGCCATAGCCTCGAGAAGGGACCGCAGTTTGTAGTCCCATGGATTCATGTCTGGGCTACCAGCAGGCCAATCATTTGTAGAAATGAAGTTCAGTACATGGTTTTTTAGCCATGTTTGTGTCGTTTTTGCCTTGTAAGCTGTAGCGGAGTCTTGTTGAAAGGTCCACGGGTTGTTTCCAAATAATGTCGTGTTGAGAGGATTCACAACTTTTTTCAAAACGTCGGATTGATACACTATTGCCTAAGTTTTCACTACTTTTTCACAAAAATTGAGCTTGGTGACCCCATCATAGGCGACTCCCCACCAAACCATCACATGAGCCGGATTGGGACCTCTCTGAACTCTCGGAATGAGTTCGGACGCTTGTTTTGATGACACAGCATACACTCTATCGTTCTGTTTGCTGAACGATTCTTCTATGGTGATTCTAAGGGCATTGTTCGCGCACTGGCGACGCAATGCTTTCGATTTTGTCTTGCGATTTTGTTTCAATGCTGATGTGAGCAAGTGGCCTATGTGTTTCTTGTATGCACTGAGTCCCAGCTCACGTGCTATGATGCGCGACATGCTGTCCTTGCTGATATTCATCTCACGAGACATGATTTTCTGCTTGCGCAGTGGATTTCAACGAATTCGATCCGTCACTTGGGAAGTTGGAGTTGTACCAAAACAATTGCGACTACTAGGTACAAATTATCATTATCTTCTCGAGTAGAAACTCATACAAGCGAAAGTTAAAGATTCGTAATTTCTTGAATTCTTTCAATATAGCCAAAGTGTCTCCTTTCAGCTTTGTTCCTTATCATGTGTGCGAAGGTGAGCCTTCAGAGCGCTTTGATGGGCAAAGGTTTTCGAACAGTTGGCACACTCGAAGGGACACTCTCGCGTATGAGTCCGTAGGTGACATTTTAGAGTGATTTTTTTGCCAAAAGTCTGCGAGCAATGCGAACACTTGAAAGGTCGCTCGCCTGTATGGGTGCGTAGGTGATCCCTTAGATCGCTGGCTTGGGAATAAGTCTTCGAGCAGTCCGTACAATGAAAGGGTCGATCGCCCGTATGAATGCTTAGGTGTTTCTTTAAACTGCAATTCTCGCTAAAGGTTTTTGAGCAGTGAGTACATTTATAGGGTCGTTCGCCACTATGAACTATTCTTCTATGGGGAATATGCTTTGGATTTTATCTTGCGTTTTTGATTTACTTGAACCTTTTTTTTTAAAGTTGAAGTAAAGGGCACTAAGTCTCCAGAAGGGCTCTAGTAAACAGCTAATAGGCATCCATTTTGTAATAATCAAACACGATTTCAATTAAGAATGCGCCATTTTACTCAGTTGCCCCCTAAATGTGATATTTTATTTGTCTTAAAATGAAATTTGATTCGAGCTTTCTTTAAATGTTGTCCAACCAAAGTGCCAAAACGTCTGAGGCTGAATAACGAAACGTGAATACTTTACAGGTCATTCGACAACTTGTTTGATGACGATTTTATGTTTTCAGAAGACTTCACTTCATCAGGTAAATAAGAACGCACACAATTGGCTCAATTTCGCAAGTTTTAATTTGACAATATAAAAGGAACTTAAACCTACTGAGTGAATATAGATATTTCGATAAGATTAATGAGAGTCTGAAAGAGCATAGTTGGCTATTGACATTACAGAATATTTAACTTTCTTTCATATGCTTATTTTAACTTAATTCTAACATGTTGAAGTGGCTTTACAAAGGTCTTTGAACACAGCGATCATTTCAAGGTATCATTCTTTATTATGGGAGCGAAGGTGTGTCTTAAGACTTCTTCCATTAGTAAACGTTTTTGAGCAGAGTAAACATTTGAATGGTCGTTCGCCAGTATGAGTGCGAAGATGAGTCTTCAGACTGTCGTTTTCCGAAAAGGTTTTTGAGCAGTGTGAACATTCGAAGGGTCGCTCGCCAGTATGAGTGCGAAGGTGTCGCTTTAGATTGCTGCTATGGGAAAATGTTTTCGAACAATGGGAACATTCGAAGGGTCGCTCTCCCGTATGAGTACGTAGGTGCGTCCTTAGACCGCTGCTTTGGGTAAAAGTTCTTGAGCAATGGGAACATTCGTAGGTTTGCTCCCCAGTGTGTGCGCGTATGTGTCTATTTAGATTGCCCAATTCAACAAAGGTTTTCGAGCAGAGTGAACATTCGAAGAGTGGTTGGCCAGTATGAGTGCGAAGGTGAGACTGTAGATAGCATCTACGGGTAAAGGATTTTGAGCAATGGGAACATTCGAAGGGTCGCTCACCAGTATGTATGCGAAGGTGAGTCGTCAGAGTGCCATTTTGGGCAAAGGACTTTGAGCAATGGGAACATTTAAATGGTCGCTCGCCAGTATGAGTGAGAAGGTGTTTTTTTAGATGACTTTTTTGGACAAAGGTTTTCGAGCAATGGTTACATTCGTAAGGTCGCACACCCGTATGAATGCGAAGGTGAAACTTGAGATCTTTGATTTTGGCAAAAGTTTTGGAGCAATGAGAGCATTCGAAGGGTCGCTTGCTTAATTGTCTGTTTAGATAGGAATTATGACCTTCGCCTTGAGCGCTTTGGCTTGACCATTCGCCAGGTTTTGAATCTTCGCTGTCGTCTCCTATGAGCGATTCCAAATCATTTTCTTCCATCTCTTCGCTTACGCTGTTAAAGGTCTCCTCTCGAATGCCTTGCAACGAATCCTCGTCCCTCTCCACAATGGTTCTCATCTGCTCCATCAGCTGCACACTCTTCTCTAAACGCCGCTTAAAATTGAGAGCAGTTTTTGCCGCTGACAAGCATGAAGGGCAGATTGTTTCGGGTAGATTGTGATCCTGTTTAACCTCATGTCCAGTTACCTCCTCAATTATAAACAACAAGCCTTCATGTCCAGCGTTCGAGTCGGTGAATATATTTCGCCAGGTTTTGTTGGTGGCATCTGCCAAACTGGACATGCAACCGCGGCATTGCTTGGCCATTTGTGGTTCCATTACTCTGTAGGCCATAATGCAGTCAAATTTTTTTAAATAACAAATATAAATGGCAAATTGCAATGAATTTAAGAATAAAATAAAAAAAATTTAACCATCTACAGACAAGTGTGACCTTATGTGTGAACAGTGAAAATGCTGGTTCGAACTAGTTCAATTGAATTTCACAGCAGAAAATGCTTTCGTTAATCTAAATGAGAGTCGAATCGCTAGTTCACTGGAGAAGATGCTCGAAAGTGGGGGATAATTATAACTTGGGTTCATCCTGATCAACTGATAAGACATAGTTCATAAGCAATTACAATACATTCTTTTTTTTTGCATGAGTCAAAGAGCAACAACAGAAAATACAACAGTTATCAGCTAGGCTCGATTTTGTTTATGTAAAAGTTTGCTTCTGCACCAAGGGAATCTCGATCGCTCACACTGCATTACATTAAGGCCCCGCGGATAACCTTTCAGCTTTGTATGCACCGCATATAGAGAACATATTGCAAGCGAAAAGCTGATAAAAAAATTCTTCTTTTTATACTCTGTACCTAAAGTACACAGAGTATATTAAGTTCGTGCAAAAGCATGTAACAGGGGAGAAGGAATCATTTCCGATCCTGTAAAGTATATATTCTTGATCAGCATCAACAGTCGTGTCGATATAGCCATGACCGTCTGTCTGTCCGTCCCTATGAAAAAAGAGATCTCAGAGATGGAATTAAAATATAACTTTATTCGATTATGTTCTTCTTTAAAAGCTTCAATTCCAAATTTGGTAAGTCGACTTAAGTGTGCTTCACTTTAAAGGTATTTGAACACAGCGATCACTTAAAGGCATAGCTCGCAAATAACTCTCAACATCTTTCTCAGAGCGATCAGCCCACTGACAAAACAGAAAACAACAAAGGTTTCATTCTTTATTATGAAAGTGAGCCCTTAGAATGTACATATTTATTAAGGTTTGAGAGTTTCAATATGAGTGCGTAGATGTCTCTTTAGATTGCTGCTACGGGAAAAGGATTTGGAGCAATGGGAACATTCGAAGAGTCGCTCGCCCGTATGAGTGAGTAGGTGAGTTTTGAGATTGCTGCTATGGGAAAAGGATTTTGAACAGTGGGAACATTCGAAGAGTCGCTCTCCAGTATGTGTGCGTATGTGATACTTTAGATTTCCGATTAAGCTGAAGGTTTTTAAACAGTGTGAACATTCGTACGGTCGCTCGCCAGTATGAATGCGTAGGTGTCTATTTCGATCGCTGCTATTGGTAAAGGTTCGCAAACAATGGGAACATTCGAAGGGTCGCTCGCCGGTATGAGTGCGTAGGTGCAACGTCAGGCTGCAGTTATGGGCAAAAGTTTTCAAGCAGTGGGAGCATTCAAAGGGTCGCTCGCCCGTATGAATGCGAAGGTGAGACTTTAGACTGCTTCTATGAGTAAAGGTTCTCGAACAATAGGAGCATTCAAAGTGTTGTTCGACAGTAAGATTGCGAAGATTAGTGAGTACCTGAGTCTTTATACAGTCATTATTTACACAGGTGTGCAAGTATTGGGAGCATTTATCAGGTCCTTCTTCGTTTTGAGCGCTTTTGCTAGAGCGTTTGCCATTTTCAGTGCAAAGTTGCTTCTCTGTCCTTTCCTCCTCTTCGCTGACAGCTTCTTCGCTTTTTTTGATGATACTTTTGAAGGTCTCCTCTGGAGGGACTTGCAACGAAGCCTCTTTGGTCAAGATTTTTGTGTTATTCTGCTCCATCAGCTGAACACTCTTTTCCAATCGCTGCTTAAACTTAAATGCAGTTTTTGCCGCCGCCAAGCATGAAGGGCATATTGATTCGGGTAGATTCTCATCCTGTTTCAGCTCGTGGCCAGTCAGCTCCTCGATTATAAACCACAAGCATCCTAGTCCAGCGTCCGAGTCAGTGAATATATTTCGCCAGTTTTTGTTGGTGGCATCTGCCAAACTGGACATGCAACCGCGGCATTGCTTGGCCATTTGTGGTTCCATTACTCTGTAGGCCATAATGCAGTCAAATTTTGTTAAATAACAAATATAAATGGCAAATTGCAACGAATTTAAGAATAAAATACGAAAAAATTTAACCATTTACAGACAAGTGTGACCGTTTGTGTCAACAGTGAAAATGCTGGTTTGAACTAGTTGAATATAATTACACAGCTGAAGAGGCAGAACCAGATCGTCAAACGTTTACTTTACTAATACCCTTGTTCCACTGGCACATTCTAGAGGTCATCCGCTGGATGATCTTAATAAATAAATAACATCCGCGACGGATGCATGCAAATCACTGTCTAGTATGATGTAGTCACTGATACATCATCT
Source organism: Lordiphosa magnipectinata (assembly GCA_037044535.1). Classification (NCBI taxonomy): domain Eukaryota; kingdom Metazoa; phylum Arthropoda; class Insecta; order Diptera; family Drosophilidae; genus Lordiphosa; species Lordiphosa magnipectinata. The sequence goes on along the minus strand of JBAMBO010000602.1, from coordinate 204,474 downwards.
GCCATTCGCCCAGGCAATTTTAGCTTTTCCCGCTAAAAGGGCTAGATTTTCAATCGCTATGCTATCGAATTTGCGAGTGTCAACAATAAAAACAGCTGATTGTGTTTAGTCAAGGTGAGCGCCAAAACATAAACGGTTTCTTAAAGAATATTAATAAGCAATAATATTTATATTTCAGATGAATAAATCCCGAAAAGTGTCCATTACATGAGGGGGGGACTACCATGAGTACATGCTATTTGACATGTGGAAAGAAAAATTTGAGGCGTTCAGAAGAAACCAGAGGAACTCGCACCTGGCTCGAGCTGGAGTGAAATGATTTGCGGACAAAAATGGACAATGTGACCCTCAAATACAAGTATGTAAGCTACAAATTATTAATTTATACGCGAAAGTGATCAAACTTCCTTTATTATTTAGGAACGAGCTGAAGGCAAAGGAAGTATCTGGAGAAGACCCATCTTAATGGCGCCACTTTGACAGGGTACACATCAACATGACTTCCATATAAATGAAACATTAAATTAGAAATGTACACATATAAATATAAATATATACCAATTGCTGCAAATCATTGGGGAAATCCGATTTCCTAGAACCACCGAACACATTCGTCTATTTTCTACTGAATAATAAACTCACGAGGTAAATACTTAGGAGCCATAACCTTTAGGACCTCTCTATAGAATTCGTGAAGTTTTTACCTGCCAACTGTCCGATATTCGGCTGAGGAGACAAGGCAATCGCGATTCGCTTATCTTAGGGAATAGCCATACGGAAATTCGTATCACTTTTTGCTATCCCTTGCAGACAGTTTACCAGAATGGACAAGTTGTTCCACTCCACGCGGAAGATCTCCTTAAAAAATTAATTTGTGTTTTGAGGGACATCTCGTTCCCAAAACAAGCCAAATTGCTTCTACAACGAATTAAAGATTTTCTTTTAAAACAAATTCAATAAATCGGAATAATATGTACATACAGATTGCCATGCACTAGATGACTTTCGCTTTCTATTATGTTGGTACTTCGCAACCAACTCATTGAAATGGCCCTCGCACTCAAGAATTTGGCAGTCTTGATTTTTGCAACTGTACCGGTAAAATTTTTCGGTTCTTTTCTGTCTTTCCGGTTCCAAGAATATCGGTTCTCGAATACCGGTATACAAAAAATTAAAAATTTGGGCTCCGGTGACGGTTCTGGTTCTGAGTTTGAATCGGTTCTTTTCGGTATACGGTTCTGGTTCCGGTTTGATTCCCTGATTTCTAGGCATGGCAATATCTAAAAACAAAATTAACTGAAATTACTTGGTGATAAAGCTTAATTTAAGTCAAGTTAAACAGTGACGCAGTATGAAAACAATAGAGTTCCCAAAATCAATTCAGATATGCCTTAAATCATCTCAAGAAAAACGAATCAAGTTACCATTTTGACAAAAATTTTAATAAAGTCCGTGTAAAAATTGACCAAGGATAAAAGGAGAGAAGTTTTAGCTATCAATCAAATATTCTACTTAAAAACACTTTTAATCGACACTTTACCCAAAAACAGTCATTCTAAACCAAAATGTAGCTTAGGAAAAGTGACCAAGAATGAAATTATGTTTCGATTTTCTATATAGATATGGTGTCAAAACTGCGGTAAAATCTATGGAAAAAAGTGACCAAGGATTCAAAACAAAACAAATTTTAAATTAGGCTTTCTTTTTCAGTATGTGTCGTTTAGCTGAAGTGTAAACAACATAGTTTTTGTATCAATTTTTATGAAAACAAACCATATTTTGCGGGAATATTTAATTTTCTGTTTTCATTTGAAGAAAAATGCAGCTGAAGGCCATCAAATGCTGCAAGAAGCTTACGGGGGAAATGTTTCAAGTGCAAAAAATCATATGGTCTACCTGGCCATACTCCAAAATTGACGCCAAAGCCGAATATTCACGGTAGCAAGGTGATGCTCTGTATTTGTTGGGGCGTGTTTTACTTTGAGCTGCTACAACCGAGTGAAACCAAACACAGGGAAACTCCACCGAACTCCATTGATGTGTTTGAGCCAAGCATTGAAGCAAAAATGGTCAGAAAAAGAGCATAGGCAGCCGGTCAAAACATACCTTGAAACGCTGAAATGCAAAATCCTACCCCACCCGCCGTATAGCCCAGATATTGCCACTTGCGAGCACTTTCGCTCTTTTGAAGAACTCCAAAATTGGATTGATTCGTGAATCGCATCAAATAACGCATCGTTTTTTCGAGATGGTATACGAAAATTTCTAGAAAGATGGGGGGAAAGTAGGGACTAGCGATGGACAATTCTTTAAAAAATGATTTTGTAACAAATTTTTCACAATAAATCGTCAAACTTGATAAAACATCTTTATTACTTTTTTGTACAGGTCATAAGTTGCACTCTAATTGCACTTGTTATTTTATTTGTCTTAATATTAAATTTGATTCGATTATGTTCTCCTTTCCCTTAATCCCTTGATCCCACAGATCTTGAAACACAGCGATTACTTTAAGGTATCATTCTTTATTATGAGAGCGAAGGTGGTCCTCTAGACTGCTACTAAGGGTAAAGGTTCTCGAGCAAAGGGAGCATTCGAAGGGTCGCTCAACAGTATGAGTGAGTATGTGATACTTTAGATTTCCATAAAATCTAAAAGTTTTCAAACAATGACAACATTCGAAGGGTCGCTCGCCAGTATGAATGCGTAGGTGAGTCTTCAGAGTGCTGTTTTGGGAAAAGGATTTTGAGCAATGAGAACATTTGAAAGGTCGCTCGCCCGTATGAGTGCGTAGGTGCCTCCTTAAATCACTTATTTCTCCAAAGGTTTTCGAACAGTGTTCACATTCGAAGGGTCGCTCGCCAGTATGAGTGCGCATGTGAGACTTCAGACTGTTGCTATGGGTAAAGGTTCTCGAGCAATGGGAACATTTGAAGGGTCGCTCCCCAGTATGTGTGCGTATGTGATACTTTAGATTTCCTAATAAGCGATAGGTTTTCGAGCATTGGGAGCATTTAAAGGGTCGTTCTTCATTTTGAGCGCAGGTTTGAAGTTGCTCCTCTGACCTTTTGTGCTCTTCAGTTACGCTATTGAAGGTCTCCTCTCGAGTGACTTGCAACGAATCCTTCTCCCTCGTTCTATTCTGCTCCATTAGCTGAACATTCTTCTCAAATCGCTGCTTAAAATTAAATGCCGCTTTTGCTGCTGCCAAGCAGGAAGGGCATATTCTTTCGGGAAGATTCTTATGCTGTTTAACCTCCTGTCCAGTCACCTCCTCGATTATAAACAGCAAGTCTCCTTGTCCAGCGACCGAGTCGGTGAATATATTTCGCCAGTTTGTGTTGATGCCATCTGCCATACTGGACATGCAAACGCGACATTGCTTGGCCATTTGTGGTTCCTTTACTTTGTAGGCCATTCCACATTCAAATTTTGTTTAATAACAAATTGCAACGAATTTAAGAATAAAATACGAAAATTTTGGCCCTGTGGAGATAAGATAACAATGAAAATGCTGATTTGAACTAGTTCAATTTAATTACACAGCTGAAGACCAGTGTTGCCAATTTAGCTATTTTTCCACGGCAGCCGGAAACTATGCAGTTTTGCCGGAACCTGTAATTCTAGCTATTTTGATGAAAGTATTTGCAATTTTCTAGTTATTTCTATTATTATAAAAAAAATTATAACAAGTCCCTTAGTTCGATGCTTGCAATGCATCAATAAAGTTCGGTAGAGTTGCCCTGTGTTTGGTTTCACTCGATTGTAGCAACTCATGGTACAATACGCCCAATTGCTCCAACCAAATACACAGCATGACCTTGCCAACCGTGAATATTCGTCTTTGGCGTCAATTTTGGAAAATGGACGGGTGGACCATATGATTTTTTGCGCTTGAAACATGTCCCCCATGAGCTTTATGCAGCATTCGAAGGCCTTCAGCTGCATTTTTCTTCAAATGTAAGCAGAAAAGTAAACTTTTTCCGCAAATTTTAATTTGTTGGCACATACGGAGCACACAAAAACTATGTTGTTTACACTTCACCGTAACGAAACATACTGAAAAAGAATGCCTAGTGATGAGGTTCAAGTTAAAGTTGGTTGCAACTTTAAAAAATCCTTTCCCACTTATAAAAATCTGAAATTTAATTGTAAATCTGGAAGTGGTCATTTGAATTTTGAAAAATTTTACCAGCGTTTTGGGACCAAAGAAATAAGAGTAAAAATTATGAAATTGTTCAACCGATATGTACATATTAAAAGCGGGTCAAAGAAGACACACTTTTGAATCTTTTAAGTGAATAGTCAATTGTATATGGGCATTTCCACAGAAAAGTCTCCGTAAACAATTAAAAGTATTCAAAAACACCATGTTTTATCATATTTACATAGGGAAGCAAATAAATTAAACGTATGTAAACCAAACTTATGTCTACAAATCGGCAGGGGCTAACTCCGGGTTTTGAACCCACCAAACTTTTTGGGTTTGGGTTCACGGAGCGGGTTCAGAAGGCCGCCGAGACAGGGTTCAGGAATAATTATGTTTAGAAAACATGTACGTACCAAAATTTAATTACAATTCTTGAATAACGATTGCAAAAGCTGCTTTTGAGCTACCATTCGTTGCATTTTACTTGCACACACTCGCTCTCTCACTTACAAAACTGAGAACGCAAGGCAACGACGGTGCTTCACTGATAGATATTTGCCCCTTCTTTTTATGACAAAAGTAATAAACTACAAATGCCCAAAAATTATGAAAAGACGTTACAATGTAAATGTTTTAACGAGATAGGATGAGTTACGGCAATTTTCATAAATGAAACCAGATTTGAGGGTAATTATAAATATATATTTTGTGCTTATATGAGCGGGGGCAGTTTGTGTATGCTTATTCTGTTTTGGCCTGCTTCAAAGTATCTCACTACCTTTCGCATCAAGTGCCATTTGCACACTGAAACTAAGCAGAGAGCACTGGAGAGAGCCACCATACAACAGACAACCGAAGTCGGCCCGATAAATATACACTCGCATAGCATACAAATGTAGAATCGAAAATCCTCGTTAAAAATTTTACCTGACATTCACTTGTATGGCTGTTACGCATCTTTGTGTTCTAGGGTCTTTGGTACTACCTTGTCTTATCAGATAATCAGGATGAACCCAAGTCACCATCATCATCAACATTCAAACTTCTTCTCGTATGAACTGGTGATTCGGCTCTAGAACTGCGACGTACTCAGCTGTGTAAGTAAATTGAACTAGTTCAAACCAGCATTTTCACTGCAGCCATCTATGGTCACACTTGTCGATAGATGGTTAAAATTGATTTGTTTTTTTCTAAAATTTGCTGCAATTTGCTATTAAACCAAATTTGTCAGTGAAATGGCTGCGTCCGAGCTATGTCGCTGTTGCATGTCCACTTTGGCAGATGGCACCAACACAAACTGGCGAAATATATTCACCGAGTCGGACGCTGTACTTGGAGGCTTGTTGTTTATAATCGAGCAGGTGACTGGACAGGAGGTTAAACAGGATGAGAATCTACCAAAAAGAATATGCTCTTCATGCTGGGCAGCGGCAAAAATTGCATTAAATTTTAAGCGACGATTAGAGAAGAGTATTCAGCTGATGGAGCAGAATAACACGAAAATCTTCAACACTGAATCGTTGACCAGCGAGGAGGACTCCATCAACAGCGTAATCGAAGAGTGTGAAATGTATAATTGGGAATTTCTGTCTGGAGAGGACAGTGAAGATTCAAAAACTTGTGCTGAAAACGAAGAACTACCCTATAAATGCGCCAAATGCTCGAAAACCTTTGGCAAAACAGTTGATCTGACGAAACACCTACGAACTCATACTGGCGATCAACACTTGGAATGCGACCCAAAGTCTCACACTAGCATTCATACTAATGTGCGACCCTACGAATGTTCACACTGCTCGAGAAACTTTGACAGAATAAGTGATCTAACGAATCACCTAGGTACTCATACTGGCGAGCGACCCTTCGAATTTTCTCATTGCTCGGAAACCTTTGGCGAAAAAACTCATTCGGGCGAGCGACTCTTCGAATGTTCTTATTGCTCGAAAATCTTTAGTTTAAAAGGAAATCTTAAGGAACACATACGCACACACACTGGGGAGCGACCCTTCAAATGCTCCCAGTGCTCGAAAGCCTTTACCACAAACAGCAAACTAAATAATCACTTTCGCATTCATACTGGAGAGCAACCTTTTAAATGTTCCCACTGCCCGAGAACCTTTACACATAGGAGCGGTGTAAATTCTCACCGTTGCACAGTGTGAGATTTTGCCAATCTAGGGGGACTTAAATCAGTAGGAGTCGTATTTTTTGAGATATCGGCTTGAAATTTGGAGTGAATATGAGTAAAAATATGAAAAAAAACTGCTTTTTTAAAGATACAAACCCCAATAAAAATAAAAATTTTCGAAACTTAACTATTTTCGTATTTTTTTTTATAATTTTTGAAAACTAAAAAATATTTTTTTTTTTAATTTTGGAGACAATTTTTTTTTTTTTGAAAATGTCCGATTTTGGTTTTATGCTCATGCTTTTAGCGGTAACTTCGATGTTATAAGCTGAACAGTTGATAATAAGGTTTTATATTGAAGATAATTGATTAGAAAAACAAAAAAACATTGGTTTATATTTTTAAAATTTTTTTTTTTTTAAATGGTAACAATTCAAACTTGAAAGAAAAATTTTACTACATTTTTTTGCCAAGCTGGTCCGACTCCGAATTCGAGTTACAGCTGTCGTCACTGTATCCATCTTTTGATAAAAGTTGGGTCACATCTTCTGGAAGCTCTAAGTGTCTAGTTTTTGGTAATGCTCGCAAATTTGCTATAAATGGATCGGATGATATCAGTAACCTGTGCATGAGATCAGTTTTTGTGTGTACGCGCGAAGTTTTCCTAGTGAAATGTTCACGAAAACTTATTTCTTGCCTCCTGGGCTTCCTCTGAGAGATCATAAGGGCAAGTGCTTGATCTGCTGAAAGGTAGATCCTTGTGGTAAGAATTTAGCACTTGTAGAGTGGTTTGGATGTCCTCTTCTCTGACTATCGCAAAGAGATCGTCAACATATTTGGACTTCTTCCATGATGATGTCCGCTATTATTGGTGAGGCTAGAGTTCCCTTGGGGAGACCTTTCAACTGAATATACAATTCCTCCTCAAACTTGAAGTATCTGTTCTCATTGATACAAAAGTTTAACGCTTCCAAAAACAGTTTTTTGGGCATATTTGTGTGGTTTTTGATTATATCCCATTTGTCACGAATTACGTCAATTGCCAGGTCAGTAGCAGCAGCAGTAGAATAGTGATATAACGTCGAAAGAAACCAGTTTCACATCGTCAAAAATGTGGGAGTCATTTATCTTTTTCTTAAATTCCGTTGCGATTTTTACGTTGAATGCGGATTCTGTCGTGAAGTTTTTTAAACTAAGGAATAAATCAAAAAATGCCTTCTTGTTTCAGATTTCACTGTTCCAAAATCGACGCTAACTTTTCGAAGCTATTTTGAAGGACATAACATGAAGAGGGGATTTCTGTGACTAGGCATTTTCCGTTCACATTTCGCTGTGACACTGAAATGTGACTCTCTGTGGCGCAGTGTAAGCCCAGCATATTGCTGCTTCAGCTGTGCAGTTAAATTGAACTAGTTCAAACCAGCATCTGTATTGGCAAGTACGGTCACACTTGTCTGCAGATAGTTACAAATTGTTTATTTTGTTCTTAAATTCCATACAATTTGCCATTTATATTTGTTATTTAAAGACATTACGCTGTGGAATGGCATACAGAGCAAAAGGCCTACTTGTGGCCGAGCAATGTCGCGTTTGCATGTTCAGTTTGGCAGTTGGAAGCAACACAAACTGGCGAAATATATTCACCGACTCTGAAGCTGGACTAGGAGGCTTGCTGTTTATAATCGAGGAGGTTACTGGACAGAAGGTTAAACAGGAGGAAAATCTACCAGAAAGAATTTGCTCTTCATGTTGGGCAGCGGCAAAAACTGCATTTAACTTTAAGCAGCGATTAGAGAAGAGTGTTCAGCTGATGGAGCAGAATGGAACGGGGGACGAGACCTTCAACAAAGAGAGCGAAGAACATGATTTGGAATCGCTCATAGGCGATGACAACGAAGATTCATTAACTGGCGAATGGTCAAACCAAAGCGCTCAAAACGAAAAACCACTCTTTAAATGCTCCCAATGCTCGAAAATCTTTAACTATAATTCCTATCTAAAGAGACACTTACGCATTCATACGGGCGAGCGACCCTTCTCATGTCCCCATTGCTCAAAAACTTTTGACCGAAGCAACACTCTTAAGCGTCACATTCGTACTCATACGGGCGAGCGACCCTACGAATGTAACCATTGCTCGAAAACCTTTGGCGGTAAAAGTAATCTAAATAGACATCTACGCACTCATACTGGCGAACGACCCATCGAATGTTCACTCTGCTCGAAAACCTTTAGTGAAATAAATCATCTCACGGAACACCTACGCACTCATACTGGCGAGCGACCCTTCGAATGTAAACAGTGCTCAAAAACTTTTGCCCGAAGCAACACTCTGAAGTGTCACCTACGCACTCATACGGGCGAGCGACCCTACGAATGTAACCGTTGCTCGAAAGCCTTTGCCCATAGAATCAGTCTAAAGTCTCACGTTTGCAATCGCACTGATTCTGCGAATGTTTCATTGCTCGAAAACCTTTAGTTTCATAGGATATTTAAACAGTCATACGGGCGAGCATAGAAGCTGTCTAAAGCAGTGCCGGCCAAATGGAGAGAACAAAAAAGTGTGCTTGTGTTGGTGAGCAGCGATGGTCCCGCCCATGGTAGAATTAACAAGGTGAAGCCGTGAGCTTTTGCTAAGGGACCGGGCTAATTGAAGACATTTCGCTATTTACACATACACGAACCGAACGCATGGCGAAGCTGAGGCCAAGAGAGCAAATGGCTCCTTCAGTCGCTGGCTTGCTAGTTCACTCTGCTTATTGGGACTCAAGTACGCGAGGCGTACAACAATAGACTCTACCATACAACCCTAAAAAAAAGGGACACATCCGTTATCAATAGATTAGAAAACTCAACCAACGCAAGGATTTGTGATGCATTGCGTTAAACCAAAATTGTATAAATAGAGAGCCAATTAAGAATCATTTGCAACTAGTTATGAGTTAGTTTGATGTTTAAATTGAAATTGTTTGATTATGCACTTTTTAAAATTAAAGATTAAAGAGATTTGAAACCAGTCGAAAGAGATTTTTGGGATACCGAGAATTAGTTTTGGGTTGGAATTTGGTTGGACACCCCCGATTAAGTCGATTTGGCAGTTTTGGGATCCAGTCAAAGGGCATAGCCAAATAAGCCTGTGAAAAGTGGACCAGGAGATTTTTAAATCAGGGAAGGTAGCTTTTACTTAGAAGGGTATATACACTGTACACCCAATTTCAATTCAATAATTGTGACTAGTGAATCTGCAGCAATACTTAAACAATAATACTGATATATCTGGTCTTATATTACGTTTTTATCATACTCTGTTGATCGAAAATAAAAAGATTTATCGTACATAGAATTCCCAGAAACTCCGTACTCACACTTTATGAATTCTATTGCATATAGAAAAAGGGGAAAAAACTTGTGCTAGACTGTGTGACGCGATGGATAGATAGATAGATGATGTTTATTTTTTTTCATATACATATACATTGTGCTGCAGATTGTTTACTTATCCAAAAGATAAACATTAATAAAGCTTGGTTTGTAACCGTCAGCTTTTCTTCTGTTGTTTTAACAACATTTACAATTATTATAAATTTATATATTATCATTATGACATTTGTATTAAAAATCTTCATTAATAATATGTTTCCTATATATTATAGCCCCCTCAGGAAATCTAGCCAGATTCTTCCATCCCAGTTCTCCATTCAAGGCCATGAATACCTCTTCTGCTGCCTTTCTCAAACCAACGCAGACGGAATTCCCTTAGAACCGGTCATCGCCCCACAAAATGCTGTATGTCTTCCACCTCCTTGATATTACATAGTGAGCATAAGCCACCGTTAACGGTCCTTCTTGGACAGCCATTCAACCATAGCAGATCCCCTCTCGCCTTCATTATCCATGTTATTTCCGTTTGTCGGAACAGCTCGTTGCAGTATGAAGGTCCTACCTCATGGTTTAATTCTTTATATATCCTCACTGCGCTTCCTGCGGCCTTGAGTAAGTGTTGGTTTCGACTCTCTTCTTTAAGCGCAGTGAGTAGCTGCATTTTGTTCGCACACTTCTTGAAGCTTAGAAAACCATCCCAAGCTACTGTGCATCATTTTCCTAGCTAGGACATGCGGAAGTCGAGATTCTTTATACTCAAATAGTACTCGTGCCAGGTATTTGAGATGAAGAGTTAAGCTGTAAATGTGCCCATCCTCCAGTCCTGCCTCTATTGCCAAAATATAATATGGCGTACAGGCTGGCAGCTTTAGTATCCTCTTAATAAAATATCGCTGTAATTGATCCGCCTCGTCGCTTATTTCTCCTCCCCATATTTGAGCTCCTTAACACTGCACAGTGCTGCTGATAGCGTTGAATATTTTCCATTTTGCAGCTAGATTTAGGGTTCCTTTGTTTAAAAATTTTGCCCACACTGAATTTATACTCGCCTTCGCTTCTCTCGTTTTTGCTGCCACATGTTTTTGAAGCTCATTGTTGGCGTCAAAACAACTCCAAGGTATTTGTACTCGTGTACTACCTTCACCTGCTCTGCCTGAAATGTCAAATTTTCCAATGCTGACAGTCTGCCTTCTTTTCGGAATACCATGATCTCGGACTTCGCTTTATTCACTTCCACGCCCCATAATGTGCAGTATAACTCCAGTTTTCCAATCATTAGTTGAAGCGTTGAGGGATTGTCCGCTACGATGACAATATCGTCTGCATACAATAACAGCCTTATGTTGGTGTTCTCAATGTAGCGCAAATAGCAGTGGTGACATCAGAAATTCTTGTTTCACTCCGTTTATTGTTTGAAAGTGCTCCGAGAGCTCGTCTCCTGTCCAAACAGCACAGTTCGTTTGCGAATATATTTTTTCAATAATCCGTATCATATTACTGGACACACCTTGTCGTTGTAGCCTGTATATAAGAAGCTGACGAGGTACTCGGTCAAACGCAGCCTTGAAATCCACAAAGTAAGCATTGACTTTTTTCTTCTCCCCAAACTTGATTCGTACAATGGAGGCCAAGTTGAAAATGTTGTCAACCGTCGAGTATCCGATACGAAAGCCAGCTTGGAATTCGATTAGTTTGTTGTGCTTTTCTACCCACATTGTTAGCCTGATCGTAAGTATACTCATTAGAAGCTTCGCTGCACAATTCATAAAAGATATACCACGATAGTTCACTGTATTATTTATATCTCCCTTTTTATGGATTGGGAAGATTATACTATCAATGAAACTTTTTTCAAGACAGTTGCTATTAAGTTCTCTATTGTATATAATCACCAACTCTTCAAGCAGCTCGTTGGGGGCGTTTTTAAAAAACTCGTAGGAAACTCTGTCTTCTCCAGGTTCTTTGTTTGGCTTGGCTTTGGCTAGTGCAATATTAAGTTCCTCCATTGTAACAGTTGTATCTAGGTCTGGATCCTTAACATAAGTCGGTGCATAGTGAATGTTCATAGCGCTTTGTTCCGGGTTAAGAAAGTTTTCGAAATGACTTCAGTCTGTCTCTTCTTATAGCATTTCCAATTAAACCACCTGTTGTTAAAATGTACTGAGGCGTTGCTCGTATTGCTGCGTGCTGCTTTTTTGATTGCCGTTGTGATTTCCTCAATTGTTAAGTATTGATTTTCAATTTTCAGGTCCCTAACGCGTCTCTGAACCATTTTCCTGTACTCGTTCTCATTTTGATTGCTCCATGATAATTTCGGCAACAATTTAAGTTTCTTCTCCGGTGTTGTAGATCCCAAGATTGCGACTTTCAGAACTATAGGCATGTGGTCGGACCAGATTTTGCTCTCCACCTCGAAAGTTAGTACACTTTTCAAAATCAGTCGATAACTGAGTGTGACGCGATGGAGCACAACCTAAAAACTGTGCAAACGTTTACTAATTCTTAAAGATTCTTTACAAAGAGCTTCACCTAAAAACATCTGAATGGAACGTAGTTCAAAATATATTTATTTTGCTGCAGTCAATTTATATAACTTCTTTAAAGCTGCAGAATTCATAATTACTACCAAGTGACTTTAATTATGCTTGCTTTATATGTCTAGCAATTATTCTAAAATTTTCAACAAAACACGGTTTATTACTATATAAGTGCTTCGACTAACGTTCTTCTTTTATGAGCTCAGTACAAACACACAATTTCTGCCACAATTCAAATCTGTTCACATTGTCGAAACAGAGAGAGTATGAGACACCAAGTGATTTCTGTGACAAGGCATTTTCCGTTCACATTGCGCTGTGCCACTGAAATGTGACTCACTGTGGCGCAATGTAAACCCAGCATTAGACCCGAGACTTAAAACTTTGTTAATGGAACTAGTTCAAAACAATATTTTCGCTGTTTACAAGAACGTTCACACTTGTCTCCAGATGGTTAAAAATTTTGTATTTTATTCTTAAATTCGTTGCAATTTTTTACTTATATTTGTTATTAAACGAAATTTGGCTGAAAAATGGCCTACAAAACAAAAGGGCCACAAGTGGCCAAGCAATGCCGCATTTGCATGTCCAGTTTGGCAGATGTCACCAACACCAACTGGCCAAATATATTCATTGGCGCCGTCTCCAGGCAATAGCTGTTTATAATCGAGGAGGTGACTGGTCACATGGTTAAACAGCATGAAAATCTGCCCGAAAGAATTTGCCCTTCATGCTTGGCAGCGGCAAAAACTGCATTCAAATTTAAGCGGCGTTTAGAGAAGAGTGTTCAGTTGATGAAGCAGAATAACACCGAAATCTTTCTCCAAGATTCAAGATTCAACAGCGTAAGCGAAGAAATCGAAGAAAATGATTTGGAATCGCTCACAGGAGACGACGACAGCATAAAGGGCAAAAGGAAAGAGAATCAAATTCGCACTCAAACTGGCGAATGGTCACCCATTAAATGCACCCAATGCTCGCACACCTATGCAAATAATGACTTTCTAAAGATTCACCTACTTACTCATACTGGCGATCAACAATTCAAATGCTCCTATTGCTCGAGAACCTTTTTCCATAAAGGACTGCTAAAGAGACACCTACTCACAACTCATACCAGCGATCGACCCTTCGAATGCTCAAAAACTTTTGCAAAAAGCAGCACTTTAAAAGGAAGACGACCCTTGGAGTGCGCCCACTGCTCAAAAATCTTTTTCCATAAGGGCTTGCTAAAGAGACACCTACTCACTCATACGGGCGAGCGACCCTTCAAATGTTCACACTGCTCCAAAACGTTTAGCGAACCAGGCAATCTAAAGAGACACCTTCGCACTCATACTGGCGATCGACCCTTTGAATGTTCCCATTGCTCGAAATTTTTTGGCGATAAAAGTCATCTAATGAGACACGTACGCGCACATACTGGGGAGCGACCCTTCAAATGTTCCCAATGCCCGAGAACTTTTACCCATAGCAGCAGTCTAAAGGCTCACCTTCGCTCTCATAATAAAGAAACAAAATTTAAAGAGATTATTGTGTGAAGCACACTTAAAGGCAACAGATAGACTTGGCAATTTAGAGATTAAAGCTTCTAATAGAAAAGAATCGAGTTAAATTTCACCGTAAGGTAAATACATACATAACATATAGGCGTTTCCACAGAATGAACCATCGGGACCGAAAAAATGTGATGCTAACGAGAAAGAAAGTCAATCATTTTCTAATATCGGCCAAGGCAGCCGTGTAAGACCGGCATTTCACATTTCAGAGCGAACCCATAAAGATTGTACTTGAGTACAAATATCTAGAAGTGGCAGCTTGAATTTTATGCCTTGTGTAGGGCAAAACAAACTTACGGAGTCCAAGTCTGGAAACAGGATGAACTGAATAAGCTGGAAGCCTTTTTCATCAAGCGTGTTTATAATTTGACACAACAAAAAATTTAAAAATTTAATTTATAATACTTGAAAATTCAAAATAACAAAAAAAAATTTGTTTAACCGTAACATTATCTGTTTTTTACTGTTATTTCAAACGATTGAAATAGAATGTTTGACAAGTAACACAAAATGATCGAGTCTCAGCTGTGCTTTTGTTTAGTTGAATAAGAAATCTATTCAACAATTTGTAAAATTTTTAATTTGCAATACAATTGAATCATAGTACTTTTTAGCGAGCTCTAGGTCAATAAGCTATGATTTTGTTCATAACATTTCTAAAACAAGACACGCACAACACCACAAATGTGGCTGGTTGCGATCTTCGCCTATCTTTAAAGAGCTGGCAGAGGCTACCTAATGACGGAATTGCTATAACCGCTTGGGAATCACAAAGGCAGGTTTGTAGCAAAATCCGACAACAGCAGCAATCGCCAAGTCACAGAAGCTTTGTGTGTGTGCATACCACGTACCGACCCTTCTGTTCTTAGAGGGGGAATTGTTTGTTCAGATCCCAATTGTTTGAATGCAATCAAACAGAGGTTTTTGTTTTTTTTTTAATGAAACTATTTTTTGTTTAGTTTGGTTTTGTTCACATAGAACTTTTTAGCGGGCTCTCTAGGTCAATAAGTTATGATTTTGTTCATAACATTTCTGAGTAATAAATTTATTACAAATAACACGGTTCACCAAAAATTGTTGCCATTTCTTTTTTTTTAATTTTACTTTACCGTTTTTAGCAAATTTGTAGCTCTTCCCCACGCGTACCGAACAAAACTTTGGATTAGCTCAAAAAAATATCGAAAATCAGGAAAATGTAACAAATATCAACATTTTGTCGTATTTTTTGGGAACATTGCTAGTAAATTTATGTATCTACTTTCTACATATATAACACAGTTTGTCCTGACTGACTGATTCACTGATTGACAATCAACGCAGAGCGCAAACGGTAAGAGATAGAAGGCTGAAATTTGGACAGGAGTTTCCATTAGTAGTGAAAGTGCGTACTAAGACGGGGTTTTGGAAAATTCCAACCTTAAAAGTCGGAAAAGCGTCGGAAAAGTTTGTATGGAAGTTTGTTGTTTTTCATCCGATTGAATTGAAATTTGGTTTGTAAGCATAGTACGCGAAATAATTCGACACGTGTTTTCCCGATTTTGGAAAATCCGCCCAGGAGGAAAATGGCCGGAAAATTCTGCATGACATAAACTATTTTTCATCCGATTGGCTTGAAACTCGGTTTGAAAGGATAGAATACGCAATAATTTGAAATGTGTTTTTCCATTGTCGGAAAATCCGCCCCTCAGGCGTGAAAATTCCCGGAAAATTCTGTGGGCAAAAAATTATTTTTCATCCGATTGGCTTGAAACTCGGTTTGTAAGGAAAGAATACGAAATAAAATGAAATGGGGATAACGATAACGATAACGATAGCGATAACGATAGCGATAACGATAAAGATAAAGCTAAAGATAGCGATAGCGGTAACGGTAATTATTCACTGTACTAATGGCGACGCAGCGAAGCGACGGGTTATTTGCTAGTTATAATATATTTTTACTTGTCTGTCCTTTTTTTCTCCCTAATTTTACATGCAGCACAAATCACTGAGTAAATTCTTAATTTAAGGTTTGGACTTTTTATCTATATGTACTTATCTAATAAATGAATGCGAGACATTTTAGTATTGGCTAAGATTAGACATTTTCAATTCAATCCCTTTCCGATCCCGCACTTTTTTCGGGTCCCTGGTCTCTAGCTGAGATCTAGTTTCAGCTCAAAAAGCTACAACAGGC
This sequence comes from Lordiphosa magnipectinata, assembly GCA_037044535.1. Classification (NCBI taxonomy): domain Eukaryota; kingdom Metazoa; phylum Arthropoda; class Insecta; order Diptera; family Drosophilidae; genus Lordiphosa; species Lordiphosa magnipectinata. Next base: position 188,543 of record JBAMBO010000602.1, on the reverse strand, counting down.
AAAAAAAGGCTCCAACAAGAACAAACAGATCCATTTTGGAGCGTTTCCTCCAAAAGTGGCAGCCAGGGTCATAATTCTGTCCGTCACTGTAGTTCGCATTGAAATTAAATGGAACTAGTTCAAAACAGTATTTTTGCTGTTTACAAGCACGGTCACACTTGTTAAAAATCTTTTATTATTTTTGTTAAATTCGTTGCAATTTGCTATTTATGTTTGTTATTAAACAAATTTGACTGTGTGTAATGGAACCACAAATGGTTAAACAATGCCGTGTTTGCATGTCCATTTTAGCAGATGACACCAAGGCAAACTGGCGAAATATATTCACCGACTCGGACGTTAAACTAGGATGCTTTTGGTTTATAATCGAGGACGTGACTGGACACGAGCTGAAACAGGATGAGAATCTACCCGAATCAATTTGCCCTTCATGCTGGGCAGCGGCAAAAACTGCATTTAACTTTAAGCAGCGATTAATGCAGAGTCTTCAGCTGATGGAGCAGAATAACACCAAAATCTATAGCCAGGTTTCTTCAGAGAAGACCTTTAATAGCGTAAGCGAAGAGAGCCAAGAAAATGATTTGGAATCGCTCAGAGGAGACGACAGCGAGGATGGTGAAGGAAAAGAGCAACCCTTCGAATGCTCCCATTGTTCAAAAACTTTTGGCCGAAGCCACAATCTGAAGTGTCACCTTCGCACTCATACGGGCGAGCGACCCTACCAATGTAATCATTGCTCTAAAACCTTTGGCTCAAAAGGAACTCTAAAGGATCACGTTCGCACACATACTGGGGAGCGACCCTTCGAATGTTCCCATTGCTCGAGAACTTTTACCCATAGCAGCAGTCTGAGGTCGCATCTACGCACTCATACTGGCGAGCGACCCTTTGAATGCTCGCATTGCTCGAAAACCTTTAACGAAATAGGTCATCTAAAGAGACATCTACTTACTCATACGGGCGAGCGACCCTTCGAATGTTCCCATTGCTCGAAAACCTTTGCCCAAAACAGTAGTCTAAAGTCACACCTACGCACTCATGCTGGCGAGCGAAACTTCGTATGTTCAATCTGCTCAAAAACCTTTGGCGAATCAAGTGGTCTTAAAAGACACCAACGCACTCATACTGGCGAGCAACCCTACCAATGTAACCATTGCTCGAGAACCTTTACTCATAGAAGCAGTTTAAAGGCTCACCTTCGCTCTCATAAAGAGTTATGAGAGAGTTTGAAGTGGAGTATACTTGAATGGATTAAGTCGACCTGGCAATTTTGGCATTGAAGCTTCCAAAAGAAAAAAGTAATCTAATCAAAATTTCTTTTTAAGACAAATAAAATATCACATTTTGAGTGCACTTTAATAAAATGGACCAATTTCGAGAAAAAATTATGTTTGATTACAAAATGGATTCATGTTTATATGTTAATTGCTTACTAGAGCCCTTCTTGAGTGGAATCATGGAAAAAATCAAGTCAGAAATTGTTTTGGTCAGTTTATATTTATTATTAGCAGATCAAGCTCCTGCGGCTGCTTGGATCAAGACAAGTCAGAAACTAAGTCGATCTAAAAAATTTCCAGTGAAACAATCTAATAGCTAAAGAGTTTAAAAAATAGAGGAAAGCAAACTTCGGCTCGACCGAAGTTTATATACCCTTGTAGCTTGAAAAATTTATATAAATTAGTAGCCTTATTCCACTGGCACAAATATGTACATTCGGCCAAATGTATATATTTTTGACAAGGCCTCCTATATACATTTTTACACCCAATTTCTATGGCAGCTATACTATATAGTTGTCCTATCAAACTTGGTGGAATTATGTGTAAGCATAGAAAACTTATAAATACGAGGTTTGGGGACGTTTGCGTTGAAGATAAACAAGTTTTTCTCACTAAAACAACATTTTCGACCGATGGTTCCTATGGCAGCTATATGCTATAGTCATCCGATCTGGCCGGTTCCAACAAATGTGCTGCGTATTTGTACCAAAATACTTCGTACAAAGTTTGGTTAAGATAGCTTTAAAACTGACGGAGGAGATAGCATAAAAACAGACGGATGGACAGACGGACATGGCTATATTAACTCAGCTCGTCATGCTGATCAAGAATATATACACTTTATGTGGTTGGAGATGCTTCCTTCTATGCGTTACAAACATCTTGACAATTTGTATATACCCTCTACAAGGGTATAAAAAGCTGAGAAGGCCAGGTGCGGCAAGGACAAGATATTGCCAAGACTGGTGTGATTAACTGAAGCCTCGAACCATTAAACGTTTGACATATGGGCATTTCCACAGAAATGTCAACCGCAGCCAAAAATGTAAAAGTGGTTAAAAACACTTTGTTTTATCTTATTTTCATGGGGAAAAACAGTCAAATTGCATTAATGAAAGCCAATCTTACATTTATACATAGCCCATTTCGGAATATTCGGATTTACATCAGCGCTAGCGCAATTTTTCTAATTTGGACATTAATTTTGCACTTTATTTTTGAAAAAAGTGCCTTTAGATTTCTTATACTTTTGCTATCGAAAATCTTTCTGAGGGTAAAAATGGTCAAAAAAGAATGCACAAGAAACCATGAGAAACTATGAGCGCGTTCACCAGCATAAATCGATGACAAAAAATCTACTATTTTCGTTAGATTGTGCTGGTGAACAGGCATGATTTGCAAACATGATTGCTAATTTTCGTGATTGTGTTAGATGTGAATACATCAAAGAAATAGTTTGTTAGAATTGCTTGATTGTGATTTGTTATCGATAGCACACAGCTGTCAGTAGTGAGCAAACAAGGAATTTTGTCAAGGCAAATGCAAAATCAATGTGGAAACCTCTTTGTTATTAATTAATGAATTGGCAGAGGACGTGGTTTCGCAAGGAGCTCTGAAGGCTCTACTGGTTGTTGCGGAGACGGAGGAAAGCATGAAAAGCCGCCTATTCAAAACGAAGCAGCATCGCGTGCGCTCCCAGTTGTTCTTTGAAGTGACAGTACAAAATTACAGAATGGACAAATTCAAGGATTATTTCATGATGTCCCGTCGTGCATCGTTAAGGACTCTCAGCTTATTGCCCAATAAATACTTTATTAAAATGAACATTTGCAGACCCTTCTTTGCGTTGCCCTGGATGAACTAATAGCGAAAGTAACTCTTAATATAATCCAGCGTTATGTAATTTTGCTGCTGGCAAAACACAGGAGTTCTTTATATTACTAAATTACTGTTTTTAAATGGGAACGAGAGCGTAAGTTGAAGTCGGCTTTAACCGACTTCGAAATACCCGTTACTCATGGCGTCTGAGGCGGGACAGCCGAAAAGTATGCAACATTTTTTTAACTCGGCTATTTATCATCCGATCTTGATGAAAATTGGAGGGCTTATAGATGTTGCAAATATTAATGTAAGTTTCAAATTTGAGATCGATATCTCAAAAATTGGAGTTATTCAACATTTTTTATTGTGGGGCGGGGTGGGCGTGGCAAAAATTTGAAATAAACTTGATCTGCGTGCAGACAATAGGAGTCTACATTGCAAAATTGGTTGCTCTAGCTCTTCTAGTATCTGAGATCTAGGTGTTCATACAGACAGACGGACATGGCTATATCGACTCGGTTGTTGATGCTGATCAAGAATATATACACTTTATATGGTCGGAAATGATTCCTTCTGCCTGTTACATATGTATATTTGCACGACTTTAGTATACCCTTTTACTCTACGAGTAACGGGTATAAAAAGATCTTGACATCAGATATTCGAGTTTGTTGTGTACATTCTCGCCGGGATTACAACAAATTTTAAATGGCTAACAAAGTTTTGAGGAAAATTCAAGGGGATTCTAGGAGCAATTATGCTATTGACGACGGTCATATAAATTTAACAGTCTGTTCTAAATTTTATCTAGCTATTAGTTGCTATTATCACAAAAATATATCGATGACTCTGTTGCCTTAAAATTCTATCAAACACGTTCACCAGCAGCCAAACACTTTTTTGTTGATTGATGATTTAATAGAAATAACAAAATAATAACAAAAAAGTCTTGCGGTATTTTTATTGACTTTTCAATTGTTCATAAAATTGGTTATAATAATGCGATTTAAGTCAAATATGCGCCGTTTTGTTCGATGACGAGTTCCCAACGAGATGCCAACTTCATAATGCCCCTCTTATAGAAGCTCGCTTCCCTATTGGCAAAAAACTCGGAGAGCCAATTTTCACAGGACTCTCTTGTGGCCAACTTCCGACTACCAAGCTCGTTCGCCATGGACAGAAATAGGTGGTAATCACTTGGTGCGAGATCCGGACTATACGGTGGATGCAAAAGAACCTCCCATCCGAGCTCCCGGAGCTTCTGGCGCGTCACCAAAGATGTGTGTGGCCTGGCGTTGTCCTGATGGAAGACAATTCGGCCTCTGTTGATCAAAGATGGCCTCTTCTGCATGAGTGCTGCATTCAAGCGGAGCAGCTCATAGTGGATGATTCCCTGCCAATCCCACCAAACACACAGAAGAACCTTCCTGGCCGTCAATCCAGGCTTGGCCACCGTCTGGGCAGCTTCACCGCTTTTCGACCACGACCGTTTGCGCTTCACGTTGTCGTAAGTGACCCACTTTTCATCGTCAGTCACCATCCGCTTCAAAAACGGGTCGATTTTGTTGCGATTCAGAAGCGATTCGCATGCATCCATACGGGCAAAAATGTTTCTTTGCGTCAAGTCGTGTGGCACCCATACATCGAGCTTCTTTTTGAATCCAAGCTTCTTCAAATGGTTTATAACGGTTTGATGACTCATGCCCAGCTCTTGGCCGATGCTACGGCTGCTACTATGCCGGTCTCTTTCGATCAATTCAGCGATTTTAGCGCAATTTTCGACGACAGGCCTTCCGGACCGTGGCGCATCTTCGATCACCTCTGCACCAGAACGAAAACGTTGAAACCATCGTTGTGCGGTGGAAATGGAAACTGTATCGGGTCCATAAACTGCACAAATTTTATTGGCAGCATGAGATGCATTTTTACCTTTATCGTAGTAGTACTTTCTCTTTATTTTGTTCCATGTTTGCGACGCTATAACTCACGAACGACTAAAAACAAACAACAATAAATCAAACACGTGTTAGCGCGTGAAAAGAGCTTTTCAAAAAGCTCTAGCGTGAACCGATGCGACGAATACAACTAGAACTACGCGCTTGCAAAGACAAGCTTGCGGAAGTACCGCAAGACTTTTTGTTAGATGATTGGTGTGTGCTGGTGAACGCGCTCTATGTGATTGCAATAAACTTAAAGTTTTTCTTCTCATTATAATGGAAACCACATAAAAGTATGATGGAACAAAATGTCGCATGCGACATGTCGCGTGCGAAAGTGATTAAAATTAAATAAAAAATAAACTAATAAATATTTTTGAATCATATAAAAACATTTTTAAGATATTCCTTCAGGTTCCGCTGAAATCAGTGTTTGAAAGTGACTTCTATTTTTGTCGCATGAAAACGCATCTTGAAAACGAACAATTGCCCAAAATCAACTTTAGCACCAATTATAGTGTTAATCAAGAGCTATAAGTTTCGTCTCTTGTCAAAATAAAATAATGTTTTGGCATATACTTTTCTTCACTTTGAATGCGTACGAATGTCGCATTCGACATTTGAGAAATGCCCATATGTAGAAACAACTCTACCTAAAATGTGCCCTTCTGTATCATAAAATTAAGAATCGAGAAATGACACTAAGGGCCAATTTATCATCGTATGGAGAGCTGCTATGTGTCGGATAAACTCACAATTTGCTCTGCTAATTGTTAGTTTACGAGACAGATGCAATTTTGGTCTGTAAAATAAAATAAATGATTTTTCAAAAAGACATATGCTTAAGGCGTATTAATTTCTACAACATCTCAAGAATATTATCCTAAATTTTCAAGTCGATCCGAGTAATAGTTTTGGAGATATAGTCTGAAGAAGTTGCGCGATCCAGGTTAGCTGGGCTTAGCACTCAAAACTTTAAACGCGTTCTCCTCAAACTGTGTTTTCAAAGTCGGTTGTCAAGATTTCTCGAAAACTACTCAACCGATCTTGATGAAATTTTACACAGGTGTTCGAGATACAATTTACTCGTGCTTGGAAGAAGGATTTTTTTGTTTCAATTACAACTATTTTAAAAAAAAACAAAATGTCAAGCAAATTTGACCGAAATTTTCATTTTTTTGGAAAAATGTCTGCCAAAATTCCAATTTTTACTTTATTTTTTCTTTCCTTCGTTCAAGCACGAGTTTATGGTCTTAACTAAAACATTTATTTTTGTTTTTTCATTTTGGATGATCCTGTCAGGAATTATGCTGACAACGCGGACGCACCTTTTTTCGAGGGGTCACCGAAAATTACGTCACAATAAAGGAGTTTTAATTTTTTTTTTTTTTGAAAATTTCAGAAATTATTCTTTAAATATGTATCTATAAGACAGAAAAAAGTTTGAATTAAATAAAACATTTTTTACATAGAAAAAAAATATTGAAAATAGGCCTTTTTTTTACCTGACGAAACCGATGTAACCTTTTAAAGAAATAACTCTTTCGATCTATATATAATTTTCACTTTCCGACCAAACACTTTTTTCACAGAATCATTAAAGTTAATAATGGCTTTCCTGAATAGTAGAAAAAACACATTTGAGCTGTAATTCCTTATTTAAGCTTTGCTTTTAAACTATGAAATTAAATATTTTTTCAAATCTTAGAAATAATGTAGGCTATAATCTTAAAACCGAAACCGAACTAGTTCCAATTGCATCATAAATTCTCTTCTAAGTCATTTTTCTCTTCGTTTTGGTTTCAAAATGAATTTAAATTCTCTTAAAAATCTTCAATTCTTTTTGATTTTTTTGTTATTAAATGTATTTGGCTTAATTAATTGCTTAAATGTGCAAAACAACAAAACGTTAACGCAATATATAATCCTTGGGATAATCCATTATGGTGGGGAAATTCTCCAGCGTCTCCTTGTCAATATGATCGAGTCGCTGGGGCACAGTGCGAGGTGTACGAATTTGATTTGTTACATTTGCCAACAACTCCTCGGGCACCTTATCATCAGCAAAGAGATGCAATCGCTGCATGGTGTGTCTACGTTGTAGATTGCCTCGCATTGAGTTATACACAGCCTTTTTCATGACCAGGGTGGGATCCTTGTCATGCAGTTGCCAAGCCAGGGTCCAAGAGGCGCCACCCGGATAGCCAGTATGATGGAAATAGACACGCTTAATCCACTCATCGCCGGGTAAAGCAATTTCTTTGGTATTAATGAGCACCACATGGTCGCCGCAATCATCTGAAAAATTTGGATTTTGTATGTTTAGACTTGAATTTTTAAAGTGGGTAGCTTAACCTATATTAATAGACTTGAATTTAAGACGAAGTGCATCTTCAAAGCTACAAAATTGTGAAATATTTACCAATTTCGAAACGGCAACTGGCAGCAGACACATCAGAGAACAACAACAACTACACCACACGGTTCACAAGGCAATCCGGTCGAAGACGGAACCAACACATTGCTCAAGGAATGTCATTCCCGGTTGTTGAGAAGTCATTGGTTCCAACAACAACAACAACGGCACATGGCGACGCCGCCTGTGATGTAATGCGGCTAGCGGCAAACCAATCTCCCCGCCCCCCTCAACTCACTTAAAACTATTATAAATGAATTAAACAACTTACTCATTGGATGGTAAATGGGCTTGTGTAATCCCATAAGATGCGTCTTGACCAGACGTGCAGATTCAAAAGGATTTTGCCAGGTGCAATCGTAAATGTGCCAGGTACGTGCAAATGTGGCCCATTGCTGCGGAAATTAAAGGTATATTCTTAAATAAATTGGTTTTAATTGAAGACCACTTTGTTAAACCCACCTGAACACGCTTAGCCAAAGACATTTGGAAGTCTTTTTAATAGAGAAATTCAAGGAAAAACTAAATTTTTGTGTCACTTTTTGTTGATTTATGTTCACTAACTGTTATAGTCAGCTGTTGTTACCGATAATTTGTGACTGTCAAAGGCAACAAAATGTGCTGTTAAGTGTAGTGTACATGTATAGCAGCGATGCCCAGCTGTATGTTCTCAATGATCGTACGCAGGGCGCGACACAACAAAAACCGGTTTTGTTCTCTTCTTTGATTGGTATTTGCATGCGCAAGCAAATTGATTAACAACAATTTCATTATTGGTATTGGTGCTGTTCTTTGTGAGTATTGGTGAGTGCTTTGCCGAATGCTGCTTTTAGGCATGCCTGATGTAAAGTGTATGTATTCTACGTGTAAAAGAGCGGCGGCCCGCAGAGTTGCCTGTTTAGCTACTTTCCCGCCGTTTTTATTATTATTATAATACACTTGGCCCTCGCTTAACACGGGGGTTACGTTCCAAGAAAACCTCGTGTTAATCCCGCCGGCTCTTCAGCACATCTTTTTAAAACTACAAATTTTGTCGATTTGCGGAATTCAGAACTTGATTTGCAACAATTTAACTCCAGGCCTGAATAGGTTTTTATATGGTTCTGTGGCGGTACCAATTCAGTTGCAATTTTCTAGCTTTTTCAATCTAATTTTGAATGTTAAAGAGTACATAGCACCAGTGTTGCCAGAATATGAGTACCGAAAGTTGCTAAATGTGCAAAATATAATTGCTAAAAATAGCTAAAAATACAAAAAAAATGGCTAAAAAAGTTCCTAAAAGTTAAAACTTAAAAAAAATATTCATGCTAGAACTAAAATCTATCAAAAATTACACAAACATACTATTCAAGGAGTTAAGAATACAATAATAATTAAAATGTGGTCTGCAAACAGCCTGGAGACAGAATCTCCATTGGTTACTTTCAGTATTGAGCTAAACGGGAAGGTTGTGATTTCGCCGTAAGCAGCAAAAGCATCTTAAGTGAATTTTTGGCTAGTTAAAATTTAACCTCAAAATGTTGCCTACAAATCAAAGAGGGGCAACATTTGTTATATCTGTGTAGTCCATTTGTTTAAAATAATATTAAATAATGAAGCAAATAAAAGTTCTTAAAACTATCCTAATGCACAGACAAAAAAGGGTATTTAGTATCCATTAGGACTGAATATTATTAATATTCGATTTTGGGTAGTTTGTGTAAGAAATAGTTCTTAGCCGGCTCAAGGTCGTGTATATTTTATGTGCTAAGCCCAACAACTATTCATTTAATGTTAAATTGATCTTAGAATTTTCATCTAATGCAGCGGAAAATCGTCGAAAGGATAAGAAAAAAAGGATTATAATATAAATTTTGAAAGGATATGATAATATCCATTCCAATTTTTTCTGGGTACCATTAGAAATCCAAGAGGATGTTTGACGGTTTGGCAAATGCCAATAGTTGTTTGGGAGACTTCGTTCCCGCCTCTTCGAGATAGGTGAGACTTGGGGAGTGCAGATGTCTTAGTCTCGTCTTAGCGATCGCTGGGCAGCTGCAGATGAGGTGTTCCAGAGTTTCAACGACTCCAGGTTCCTTACATTTCCTGCAGATGTCCGTTGTCGTGATTCCTAGCTTTTTCGCGTGAGCAGCTGCTAGGCAGTGACCAGTTAGTATGCCTATAAGTAGTCTACAGTCTCTTCTTTGGAGCAGTAGCATATAGTGCGTGAGTTTTTTGTCTCTTGTCTTGCACATGATTTTTGAAATTCTGCAGCCGGTTGTGTTCTTTCACTTTTCCTCTGCTTCTTTCTCCGCTATCTCCTCCATCTTGCTGTGTAGCGTCTGTACGGAAATAGATATGTTTAGTGTTGCTTCTTGGCTTAGTGCGGTTCCGGCTTTTGCAAGACTGTCAGCCATTTCGTTTCCATCAATGCCCCGGTGGCTGGGAATCCAATAGATTTGCACCTTTCTAGAGATGCTGAGGGAATCTATTGCCTCCCTGGTTGCCAAAACATTTTTGGAGTTAATGGTGTGTCTCTGCATTGCTTTGATTGCCGCTTGGCTGTCAACGTATATGTTTATTTGGTTGTTTGGTGCGTATTGTTCTGCCAATTTCGCTGCTTCCCGGCTCATCGCAGTATACAGCGGCTCCGACTCCTGAGGCCATCTTGGAGCCGTCTGTAAATAGGTGCATTGCTTCCTGGGCCAGTCCTGTACGTCAGTCTTCTGGTCCCAGTAATGCTGCTGCACCTGTGAAGTTGGTTTTTGGGATCATGTAGTCCGTGCTACTGTTGATCACTCTACCCACCATGCTGTGTCCATAGCTTTGTAGCGCCATGGTGCCTGCCGCACAAAGACGTTGGGCCGTCTTTTGTGCAAGGAGGCGGGCTTGGATGTCCAGGGGGTTGACTCCTAGGATGTGTTCGAGTGCTTTTGTTGGAGTGGACCTCAGCGCCCCCGTTAAGCAGACTAATGCCTACCGCTGGGCCTTTTCCATCAGCTTTAGATATGTGGACTTCTCCTATATGCCATGTAGTAGTATCGGTCGTATTATTGAGATGAAGAGCCAGTGCGTTAGACTTGGTGATAGGCACCAAGTGCTGCTTAGCATCTTCTGGTATGCATATAGCGCATTGGTTGCCTTTTTCACCCTTTCCTCCACATTGAGTCTCCATGACAGTTTACTGTCGACTACTACTCCAAGGTATTTTACATTGTTCTTTGGAGTTAGCTGTATTCCATTTATCGTAGGTGGAGTCCATTGCGGTACCTTGTATCTCTTGGTGAAGAGAATCAGGTCCGTCTTCTCCGCATTGATACTGAGTCCGGCTTCTGTGGCCCTCTTTAGTATGTCTTTGAGAGTAGAGTCCATAATTGAGCTAAGAGTCGATGGACATTTCCCCATGATAATTATGCTTATGTCGTCAGCATATGCGGTTAGCTTGGGTGCTTTCCTGCGGAATTTTAGTAGTAGTTCGTTGACCACAAGGTTCCATTGAAGAGGCGACAGGACTCCGCCCTGAGGCGTTCCTCCATGTGCCTCTTTCGTCATGGTTGTGGTACCCCACTCGGCTTGTACTCTTCTGCAGCTCAGCAGGTTGTATATCCGGGAGTCCAATGCCTTGTGTATTGCTAGTGCCCTTAGGCTTCGCATTATCGCTTCTGTGGTAACGTTGTTAAATGCACCAGATATATCTAGGACTGCTCCCAGGGCAAATTCCTGATGGTACAGTGCCTTCTCGATGGTGGCTACTAGGGAGTGTAGCGCCGTTTCCACCGATTTCCCTTTCGTGTAGGCGTGCTGATTGTTCTCAAAGGTCAGGTTCAAGCCTTCTCTTATGAGGAGATCTAGCAGTTTTTCCATTGTTTTGAGCAGGGATGATGTGAGGCTTATGGGTCTGTAGTCCTTTGGTTGCACATGACTGCATTTTCCCGCTTTTGGCAAGAATACAACGCGTGCTGTCCTCCAGACCACAGGTACATAGTTCCAACTCAAGCAAGCTTCAAAAATGGATTGCAGCCATGAGACGATTGCGCATTTGCTCGTCTTTAGCATGGCTGAGAAATCCTCCATCCAGTCCTGGGGATTTGTAACTCGCTAACGAGTCGATCGCCCAACGGATTTTCTCTGGAGTGATGATGTTAGTTGGGATGTTGCTTTGATGCGTGTGTAGGTCATGAGGCTTAACTGACTCAGTGACTACAGTACAGCCTGGAAAGTGCGCATCAAGAAGAGCGCATGTCGCTTCCCTGCTGCTTTCCTTCCAGTGGCCTTCACTCGTTTTCAGCTGACTCTGCATGGGTGGCTGCTTTGACGGCAGTTTCCTGAGTCTAGCTGTTTCGGAGACCTTCTTTATGCTGGAGCAGAAGGTTCTCCACGCGTTTTGCTTTGCCTTTCGTACTTCTTTTTTGAAGAAGCGAAGTCTTATCTTGTATTCTTCCCAAATTGTTTGCTCATCCGCTTCTTTGGCGAGTTTGAAGCATTCGTTGTACTAAGGGGATGTTTAATAGCATAGATACTCGGCTTTAAAAAGTTTTTATTAGTCATTATTTTGCACTGTGACTCAAAAGTAGCGAATAGCTTAAAATAGCTTAACATAATTTTAAAGTTGCCAGATTTGTAGCTAATAAATAGCATTTTCAAAGATGTAATAGCATTTCATATTTCAAAATTGTTAGATCTAGCAACTAAATAGCTAAAATGGCAACACTGCGCAGTGCTGCCAGAATCTCCGAATCAAAAATGGGTAGATTTGGGTAAAAAAGTTGCTCAAAATTATGTGAAAATTGCCAAAAAAAATTGCGACAAATGCGTATGTATGTATTGTATTGATGAAAATATGATCACTTGTCGCAATCGCCATGTGTTTGGCGATGTGTAGGCATAGCGCCGCTTTCTGTTCCTCCGTTTTTGTTGAATTTGGAACGAAAGCCAACTTTTTTTTTTTTAGTAAATGCGCCAATCGCAGCCACATGTTATCAAAAAGCTTTGCGCCTATTGCGGATTTGCAAAATGCACAATATGCTTTCGTTGAATCAGCGCAATCCTTGCGAATCCATTGCTTTAACTCTTCATCTTGCAGCCAGACATTACGAAAATTTTGCTTATAAATTTTTGGCAACTTAACCCAATCACAAAACACAGCAAAAGAGTGAGCGAACACTTTTTAAGTTGTTCATATAATCGAACCACTGAGTCAAATAGAAGTACCGATATCTTTGTGAACCATTATTAATCGTAATTTGTGCCGTCAATTGCACAAAGGTATGAAAAAAAGTAAAAAATTCTAAAGAAAATTAAAAAATTTCTATTTTTTTAATAAAGTTGCTAAAATTGCTAAAGAAAAATTAAAAATTGCTAGATTTGTGGCTAATAGCATTTAAAAAATAAAAGTTGCAAATTTTTTTAAAAGTTGCTAGATTTAGCAATTAAATAGCTAAAGTGGCAGCACTGACACTGCTTAGCTGTGGCTATCGATATTTGGTGGCTGTCAAAGGCAACATAAAGTGCTGTTAACGCATGTAGAATACATGTAGAGTGTATGTAGAATACATGTAAAGTGTATGTAGAATACATGTAAAATAGCGGCAGCGATAACAATGGTAGTCGAATGTCTATCGATAGCTGTTCATTGAAGCGCGCGCTTTGAATTGAAAAAATTCCCAGTTCCTCACCTACTCAAAATTAAAAGTGTTTTTTGGTTTTGTGTTTGATTTTTTTCATTTTATTTTTGTTTGTAATTTCATTTAAACATTTTCTATAGTTACTAAAATTACTTATGCACTGTTTATGATTAGTTTTTTGTTGTTTTTAATATTAGTTAAATATTATTTGAAAATTAGTTGTTTGTTGTTTTACGAAACAATTTATAAACATCCTTGGTACATTTTCGCTGCCGTGTTTAATGCATGCATGAATTAAAAACTAACAATTAAGCCTAGTTTTTTTTGTTGTTTTCTTTTAGTTACAGTTTTTCCCGCATTTTCATGTGTTTGTTTCCTCTTTTTGCAATACAATTGATGGAACTTAAGTGTAGCTGCGTTTGTTTTTTTGAATTCGATTTACAATGGTTTTTGCCAAGTGCGCGTTGGTTTTTTGTTTTGTATAGTTTTAATATTCCATATTAATACACACACACACCAGGGTTTTGTTTTTCTAGTTTTATAGTCCATTTGTTTTTTTAATTTAATTTTTGTTTTTTTTTTTTGGAAAATACAAAAGTTATTTACACAAATTGTTTGCGAAATTATTGTTAAAACTTTTCAAGTGTGTGAGCATTTTCTTTTTTCTTCTTTTTTTAACAACAAAAATGTATATTACATAACAAACAAACAAACAAAAAGCAAAAAAAAGAGAAAAAATTAAACTGACCCCAGACTAAATATTTTTTGTTTTGTTTTTCCTTTTTGTTTTTGTTTTTGGCACCGAATCAAACAGAAATTTGCACAAGCCCGCGAGCCGTTTGCACCTCCTCCTCCTCCTCGCCTTGGCCTCAGAGCACCGCATGGGATGCCGGCGAACCGGAGACGGAGCCAGTTACTTTCTGCAACATTTGCATTAGCTGCTCGGTGGCCGACTGATTGGCAACACCCAAGCCAACAATACCACCCATTAATCCACCGCCACCGCCAGTCGCTGCCGATGCCGCCATCGCCGCAGCCGCCGCTGAGGATGATGGCGGCGAGGAGATCGATGTGGCAGCCGATGCCGATGATGAGGATGACGGTGTCAGCGCCAGCTTGGATTCTGGAGCAACAAAAGAAGCTGAGATTAGATTCGGTTTTGGTCTACGGACTGCCTTGCATACTGTCATCGCTCTCCAGGTAGGTCACATACGAGTCAGTGCTATCCGGATGATGGTGTGACGAAGTGATGCCCGAGTCCAGGCTGCTGCCGCCGGGCGGGCCGTTCATTTGTTGTCCCGGCGGCGGTGGATGTGGTCCCTGTGGCGGATGTGGATGTGGCGGTAGCACTGGCATGCCATTCAGGTCATAGCCATGCATCTGGAAAAGGAATAAAAAAGAGAAAGAAAGGCGTTTAGGTTTATTTCTTTCACAAAATTTTCAATTATTTTCAATGCCCTCAGAAGAAGTAGTAAAACGTTTGAGTTAGTTCGCAACCGGGAAAGTAATTAGCTCCATATTTCCAATTTTACCCAGATCTATTTGCTGTACCATTCTTAACTGGTTTTTTGCTGATTCTGCATGGGGTTAAAGTGAACCATTTTTTGAACCAATTTCCACCGTAAGCCGAGAAATTATTAAAAATTCTAATTATCATTTTAAACATCAAATTTCAAGTTCATATATAGCTCTGAACCACTATTGAACCAGTTCAAACAGATTCGAAAATATCGAATTTAAAGTTCCTAAGCATTTGACTTGAGTCAGTCGGTATCAATAATGATAAGTTTTTAGATGAAGAAAGCTAAAGTTGTTTTTTCACTTCCCTGAGCTCTCATTTAAGTTAGCTGTCAAAAAACTTACAACAAATAAACAAACTTAAGCGCTTAGCATTTATCGATAACTGTCACGAATGTAAACAACCTGGTTTTAAGACCTTTAGCTGCATAAAACCTTGCAACAGCCAAAATATTTCTTGGCAAAACTGTTCTGCTTCATTGGGGAAAGTTTATAAAAAAAAGTTTTTTAAGATATTTTCCAAAATTTTTTTTTTTTTTGTACTTTTCCAAATGGTTGGTTTATATATTTCACCATAACTACCGAACAGCAAAACCGATTATAAAAAGCTTTTTATTGAAGGAAACGTAATTAATACTTTTATAAATTAGCCCTTTACATTTTGTAGATAACGTTAAAGGTTTGGAAGTTATTGAGGAAGTTATTGAGCTAAATTTTTTACGATATTCGTACAAAAATACTTTGGTAAATTGTAGAAAATGTTATTCTAATCAGTTTATTGTCATGATCATAAAGATACATTAGTAAGGCGTTAAACAAGCTATTGCTTGTTACAATCTGTGGCAAAACGTACAAGTAAAGTACGTTTTGGAAAGTTTCTTTCCATACGAAAATCTGTTAAAGTTCTCTGTTAAGCTACTGTTAAAAAGGACGCTGCAATGTTATCTTACCAGGGAAAATGTAAGAAATTCGGCTTTTGGCAGTTAACTCTAATTTCTATTCTATCATTTTATGGTTATTTTGAAATTTTCCCAAGATTCGAACATAATCAACAAATTTGCAACAAATTTTTATTTTCTTAACAAAAAATTTCATAGCTCTTAGGGCCCATTTCTCTTCTTCCAGCTAGCTGCTATGTATCAAACAATCCAACAAATAGTAAAATTGCCCTTTAAACTATCTGCCACTTCGACCTCCAGATAGCCACACTATGTGTTAGATAGGCATTTGACTTTTTGCCATTCACAGTAAATTGACATAATATTTGGGATGGGTTTTTAATGTTGTGCTAAGCAAAACAATTTGTAAAGTGAATTTCAGCTGAGCTATTTACACTCACTCACTGGTAGATTCTGATGAAGACATTGTGACAATTTATAGAGAGATAGAGAGTATACAACCCAAGGCCGAATTCCGATTTCCGTATTCATACATATATAAGATTTCAGCTTTCAAAGTCTTCATATCTACTCCTTTTAACAAAATTTTGGTAGCCAGTTCAAGCCAATCACTAATCGTCAACAACAACCATCAACAAACTTAACATAATCCATCGTTTTACGAAATGATTCTTGTCTCCAATGAAGAAGCTGCTTTTAGCATTGCGAATCTATGCGAGCGGCGATTTTCTGTTGAGGACTTTTGTGGAGTGAGCATAGCTAAGGAAAAATTTCCTTATCCAGTAGTAACATTACATTTGGGGACCCCAATCAAGTCATTCGAGACTTTTATAAAGTTGCTAAATTCCCGAAAGTTATGGGAGCACCCATGTACGAATTCAATCGGCAGGCGGTGACCATGCCGAGATATACCGTAACGGAAAGGGATATTTCATTGTACAAGCGGTATCTAGCGCAAAGTTATTTTGGGAAGATGAAGAAAAGTCTGAGAGATTGAGAACTGCGCTAAATTCCGGTCTTTCTATCGTAAGTGGACGTGAGATTTGCCCATGCTTGCCTTCCTTTTGCTGCCAATTGACCGCATCTGACTTCTTGTTCTCGATGACATTCTGGTTATCCTCAACTAAATTCTGTTAAATTCCTAGCACGTTGCCTTTTTGTTGTTTTTTCCATATTTTCAGACGACAGACAAACTTTTAATCAGAATAAGGGCGGTGTCCATGGGTACAGAAACGGCCGCGAAATGAAAAACTCTTTAAAAAAAACTGCTAAGGAATTTTTTCGTGTGGCCGTTTCATATTCGGTTTCAACCAATCGCGAAAAATGCTTACGATTGCCACTACGTTGTGTTCAAAGTTAACATCCCCTTTTAGTGCTGTTAACGCCTCTTTTTTACCGTGACGTGAGCAAAATAGGTTTCGGTTCTAATTTGTGCGGCCAAATTGGAAGGCCAAATTGAAAATGAGCGCATCTAAAAAAGATTCCTGCAGAAAGCGTCGTCTAATGGCACTTTCTATGGTGGGCAAGCTGAATTTAATAAACACCGTGAAAGTGAGGAGCGAGGTGTGGGACTTGGCGGATAAGAAACACTCGAAAACCCGCCAGAGAACATCATGTGGCGTCTCCTGTCACCACAAACCACAATCAAGGATCTTAAAATCTATTTGGCCAGCATTCAAACACTTCACACTCCAGTCCCCTCAATCAGTTCGATTTGATTCGCCTCAACTACATATGTCTTCGATCACAGCTACCAGACCAAAAGGAAAATCTTTGAACAGCCGCCGGTGCTCAATGATCGAGACAGTAAAACGGCTACAAACCAAATGCCCGCTCCCAGTTCAGTGGACAGCGAACTGCTGGCCTCCTATCAAGCGGTAGTATAGCGGATAGTGCAGCCTCAATTGACCCCCTGAAGGTGACCGAGCAAAAGCGGATGGGGCAACGAGGATATGCCCTACATCAATGCCAATTACATATATCAAGGTAAGAAATGGGCCAAACCAAACTTCAACTTTATAAATCACTTCCAATTCTAAACGTTTCCCTGACAGGGCCCCGACTACGTGGCCAAGTGCTATGTGACCACCCAAGGCATACTTAACTAGGTAGCCGAACTCGCTCACTCGCTCTCTTTGCTTACTTCTTAGATGTCAGTCTGTGAACAACAGTTGCGAGCGACGCATCTCCGCGGACGAATTTTTTGTGTTCTGCTTCTTAGTTCGCTCTCTCGCTCTCTTTTGTATTTTTATAAGAAGTTGTGAGAGAGCGAGTTCGGCTACCTAGTTAAGTATACCTTGTGACCACCCAGGAACCGCCGCCCATTACTATTTTCCCAAGCGATTATGGCATCTCAGGCATGAGGAGGGAGTTGTTTTCTGATTGTGGTACCAGGTGAAGACCGCTGATGATTTGGTAGAGATACCATTGAAACAGCTGTTCGGTCAACTAACCTCCTTTGTGGTGTGGTGTGTGTCTCTGTTTTAAAGTTATGTACCAACATAGCGAGACCTAGAGCCGGCAAAAAAATTTGAAGGTTTTAATTAACATAAAGGTCGTTAAAACATACATGCAAGAAATTTTTTCGCGACCCGTGGATACCGCCCTATAAAATGAAACAACAAATCAGCTGTTTTACAGTGCTACCGGATTTTCACTTGAAGTGCTACCACCTTATTAGAGAATTTGTCATTCGTATGTAAACGTTTTGGATGAGTTTATACATACATAGGTTCTGTAATCCAATTTGGTTATATGGGACTTTATCTGTTGCATAGCGTTATTTGTCAAATCACTTATTTAGAAGATGAGAAATCGGCCCTAAGACTATTAAATTAATGTACAAAGCACGAAAGTAAAATTTTCCTTTGATTTATATCTATTTAAAATCGGTTTTGTTGTTCGGTAGCTATGGCAAAAAATATAAGCTCATCTCTCGAAAATCTATCCGTAAAACTTCAAAACATCATAAAAAAAACAAATGAAAAAGTCGGTCAAGCCCGATTATAACACACTCTGTACCAGTTCATTTGCCCCCGACTCTAATATTATAATACATCCAAGTATAAGAAATATATGTCCCATACATGTCAAACCTCTATCTCTTACCATCTCTGAGATCTGTGCGTTCATGCAGACGGACAGACAGACGGACGGACGGACGGACGGACAGACGGACATGGCTATATCGACTCGGCTGTTGATGGAAACGATTCCTTCTCCCTGTTACATACTTTTACACAAACCTAATATACTCTATGTACCTTCGGTACAGAGTATAAAAAGCATGCCCTTTCAATAAGAGTTATAAAACAACGCTGGGCTTTTGAAGCAGCTGCGATTTAAGTATGGATAAGTTAGGACGATTCCTGCCGTTTATCCTTCATCCAGCATTTCAGCACTCGCTCAACCGTTTCTAGTTGCACGTTGGTTGTTGCATTGGTTTCGGTTTCCTTTCGATTCACTCCATAAGTCAAAAAATATGTTGTTCTATTTTATTATATGGTAAAAATATCATACCAGTGATTTCATTCTTTTAGGCCTGAAATTTATATTAGTTCCATCTAAATGTACGAAATCTCCCACTGTGCGCCGGTTCGGTTTATCGGCTGAAACTAGACGTTCGTTTAGGCTTTGCTGGTATCCCGAGTTCGCATATTTAAGACCAGAGACTGTCTCCCAGATATACGTTCCATACTACAGAGTGAGGCAACATAACTCCCGTATCTGAAATGAGCGTCATTCCGCTCAACGAGTTTTGTTACCTCCCAGTAAGGCGTGATCATGCGGTAGAGCAACGTCCAAAGTGCATTTGCCGTAGAGGCCTATTTATCCAACGGTCGCTCAGTGATCGCAATGCAGCGGGCCTTCCGAAATCATTTTCATCTCACGCCCTTGGCCCCTGTTCCAGACGGGAAATCAATTGTTGGTTGGGTCAACTGTTTTCAAAAAAAAATCTCTTGGCGCTCGGCTCATCAGATCACCAGAAAACGTCGACGCTGTGAGACAATCAATTCGCCAATCACTGCAGCGTTCTGCTCGCAAGCATGCAGCGGCCGTTGGATTGTCTGCGCTTACTGTAAGGCGAATTCTTCACGATGACCTTCATCTTTATCCGTACAAGTTGGCCATGGCACAGGAACTTTCAGAACGCAACTTTGATTCTTGAAGAAATGGATGTGGAGCGTTACTTAAAAACGTCCCTGAGTATGCAATTGTGTTTTTCAGTGATGAAGCTCACTTTCACCTGAGCGGATGTGTCAATAAAACAAAACATGCGATACTGGGCTGAGACAAACCCCCGACAACTCCATCAGAGGCCTTTGCACTCGCCAAAGGTCACAGTTTGGTTGCGCTGCTTTGCGATCACTGAGCGACCGTTGGATAAATAGGCCTCTACGGCAAATGCTCTTTGCACGTTGCTCCACCGCATGATCACGCCTGACTGGGAGGTAACAAAACTTTAAGACCCCACCTTTCGAATGAGACCAAGCCCAGCCCTCCAGGTTATCGTTGAGCGGAATGACGCTCATTTCAGATACGGGAGTTATGTTGCTCCACCCTGTACATTTGAGGGTTTTTAAAGAGTTTTTTCTCTCGCCCGAATACCATTTGCCAGAACCCTAGTGGACGAGAAGAAGTATAGACTAGGACTAGAATGAGCCTTGTTTCTTCTGGATCTTTTAGTAACACATAAAATGGGGACCTCTCTTTTTCTTCTTTGAAAAAATAGTGGATGCTTCTGCTTAATTCAAATTCCAAATGCTTGTTCATTTCTGAAATGTTCATTCTAGAAATGTACAAATTCACTTGTTCCACTGACAAATGTTGAGTACGGTCATACGAAAGTAAACAAAGAAAAGCTGTTTGGACTGCGCTGTCATGTTTTCCATACAGAGGGGTTAACCTTCTCCCTAAACTAGACTCCGTCGCGTCGAAACATCGACAGTATAAGCTCGTCGTAACTTTGCAAACAATGCCGCCGAGCAAAATGAACTTCGAGTCAGTGACACACACTTCCACTTACGTATCTCCATTACAAGCACAAGAACAAAAGTCATCCAAAACTGAAGAATAAGATGAGAACAAGAAAGAAACCCAATCGAGAACGAATCGCTTCACTGAGTTAAACAATAATATAGAACCAACATCTCGAAACCGAGAGAAACGGTGTCAAGAGTCAACAGAGACGAGAAAATCTCATTTCAAGCATATATTATATTATAAATTTAAATCTAAATTCATAATCTTGTATAAAGAAGGTTTATACTCAACTGTAAGATGAAACAATCTCATCAACAATCTATTTTGTTTCAAGAGATTACATTTTTTGTTGGTTTGTTGGAAAACTTATACAAATTTCAACCTCGGCGGACAGCCATGTCGATGCGATATATCGCTGTAAAAGCTCTCAGTTTGCAAAAATCTCGACCCTGCTAAATCATATGTTAATTTTTTTGACACTATTTTAAAGATTGTTTCTCGAATTCATAACGAATGCATCTTTATTTAATTTTTGAATGCTAAACTACTGCTGCCCCTATCATTTTGGAAATCTGGCTACGCCCTTGCTTTAAGTATTACCGTTCTCCGGTTTTCTGCCGTCCCTTTAAGTCTTAACATTGTGCTTACCTGATTGACCAGTTGTTGAAATGCAGGCGTATGCGTATTGATGGCACCATTGCTATCCAAATCGGCGTGCAGTGCAAAATCGCTTAAGGCTTTCCATGGCGGTTGATATGTCTGCACATCCAATCCTTGCAGATTAAGCGGAGAATCGTGACGTACAGGTGAGCTGGCTATCATTGGTATGCCCTGCATGGCACCATAGCCCAGTTTGCGACCCTCCTAATGAAAAAACAAAACAACATCAAATTAGAGTAAACTCTTCAAACCGAGAGAATCCATTACTTACCTTCTCCTGTTGCATTTGCAATTTCATTTGGATGGTTTTCTTCTTGTCCTTGCAGCGCTTGTTTTGGAACCAAACTCGTATGACGCGTGGCGATAGACCCGTCATTTCAACCAATTGCTCTTTCATGAGCGCATCAGGTCGCGGATTAGCATTGTAGCAGGTTCTATTTGCGGAATTGTCAAAGATTTTAATAGGTGAAGCGGGTAAGTCAAGTGACAGACTTACCTCAGCGTATGCAGCTGTTTTTCATTGAGCACCGTTCGAACTCGCGTAGGTTTGCCATCCGAAGGACCCGAGGGTCGCTTTTCCCTAATACTTTTGTGTGAGCCCGATTCGCTGCCAGAATCTGCAAAAAGAAAAAAAATGGGCGAAATTGTCAGCTATTTTTTGCCGAATGCTTTGAAGTGCCGTTGATAAATTTTTGGTTCAAAAATAGCAACTAGATCAAAAGAGAAAAACAAAATCATTGGCGGAATGGAGACAATGTGTCTGTAATTAAGTCGTGTTTCACAATCCCCTAAACAAATTGTTATCTTATTTCGATGCTTGTGATCTGGCAGGGAGAAAGAAAAAAGATTGCCTATCGGAGGGCGGTGCTTCTTTGAATATTTATCATCAAAACAATTTGTGGGCAAAAAATCTAAGGTCATATCAAGAAGAAGCAGCAAAAATGATAAAAAGATTTAACATTTCACAGCAAACAAGTTGTCTGTATAGCTATTTTAAGAAGCTTTAAGAAGCACTCTAAGTTTGGAGAAAGTTAAATAAACAGGCCTGTTCCCGATAGTTCAGAGATTGATACCGAAAACGTTTACCGAAATAAACGGGAAAAGTTGGGGAGAACTCAAAGCGACAGCTAACAACAGAGTTCGCTGGAGAGGAGCAGTTGATGCCCTATGTCCCACACGGGATTTGAACTTGAAGAAGAAGAAGATAGAACCGAAACGATACGTTTATACCGGTACAGTTTCGGTTTTTATGGCATCATTATTTTGTTTAGATGTTTGTAACGCAAATAAGTAAACATTTGACGCCCTTTACACGATTCTAGATATTTTTTTTGAAATTTTTTGTGTAAGTGTAAATCTCTCTTGCATTGTCTTTGCCTTAAGTTTATGAGCCACTCATACCGCAAAACACTAAAACCAGGCGTGACCAGCCCATATGCGCACGCCGAGCATTCGTTCTTGTTTTCCGCAAAGCTTATGGCTATACGTAGTGCAACAACAACTTCATATGTGTTCTCTTTACTCTCTCCGAGCGAGGGTTTTGTTGTTGGCTCACGCAATGCTTATAGCCAAGGCATACTTAACTAGGTAGCCGCACTCGCTCTCTCACAGCTTCTTATAAAAATACAAAAGAGAGCGAGAGAGCGAACTAAGAAGCAAAACACAAAAAATTCGTCCGCGTAGATGCGTCGCTCGCAACTGTTATTTACAGACTGACATTTAAGAAGCAAGCAAAGAGAGCGAGAGAGCGAGTTCGGCTACCTAGTTAAGTATGACTTGCTTATAGCTAAGCGTAGTGCAATAACAACTTCATATTTGACCGCTCTTCCTTCTCCCAAATCCAGTTGATTGCTCTTCTGATTATCGCAAATCGGCAAGAATTGTTGTTTTCAAAAGTTGTGGTGAAGAGTCGGCGATTTCAACCTTTAATCGATAGTTGCTAGGGTTGCTTCATTTGAGTTAAAGCATTTGGACTACACGGTTTTTATTTTATTTAAAACCATTTGGCATAAATTGCATATTTGCATAAAAAAATATGCAAAATATGTAAAATATGTAAAAAAAACTATTTTTTTATGAAATGACATATTTTAGATACATTATTATCCTAGTAGGCCAGGGTTAACGTGATCTTTTTGTGAATCTGTGCTCACCTGTGTTCACTTTGAAAATCAACTTGATCAATTCAACTTTTAATTAATTAAAATGCCGAAAATAAGCGATCAAAAATCATGTTTGATTCAAAAGTCGCAAAGGGATAAGAGTTACGCTCTCAAATGTTCTCACGACATTTCCGTTATTGTTGTTTCTGCATGGGTTTTTTGTTCTACACGCATACCTTATTTGAGTGAATGTGTGTCGTTTACTCTCTCTCACGCGCTCTAAGCAAAAGCGCCTAGTTCAAAATGTTGGCTGAGCGCCATACCTGAGATAGTTGTATCATGGGTGTGAGTGTGCATGCTGCAGGTGGGTTGTGTGTTCGCGGGTGTGTGGAGTGGGATGGAGAAGAGGTGGGGCGTTAAAGAGGGGGAATGGGGAGAGAGTGACTAGGGAGGAAACAGTGGGCTTAGAATGAGGAACAGTTGAAGAGGGGGGGAAGAGTGAAGGGTGCGTGGGGAAAAAGACGGAAACCAAAATTGAATTGAATATTAATTGAAGAATGGCTGCCATGAGGTCAAGTTGCCTCAACAAGGTGTGAAAGTTTTATAAAAAATTTTTTTTCGCTTTAAATTTCGGAATTTTTGTGAAATGCACAATCCTCATATAAGGTTGTCAAAAAAGTCTTGCGGTATTTCCGCAAGCTTGTCTTTGCAAGTGCGTAGTTCTAGTTGTATTCGTCGCACCGGTTCACGCTACTGCGTTTTGGAAAGCTCTTTTCACGCGCAAACATGGAGCAAAATAAAGAGAAAATACGGCATATTTTACAGTACTACTACGATAAAGGCAAAAATGCATCTCATGCTGCCAATAAAATTTGTGCAGTTTATGGACCCGATACAGTTTCCATTTCCACCGCACAACGATGGTTTCAACGTTTTCGTTCTGGTGCAGAGGTGATCGAAGATGCGCCACGGTCCGGAAGGCCTGTCGTCGAAAATTGCGATAAAATCACTGAATTGATCGAAAGAGACCGGCATAGTAGCAGCCGTGGCATCGGCCAAGAGCTGGGCATGAGTCATCAAACCGTTATAAACCATTTGAAGAAGCTTGGATTCAAAAAGAAGCTCGATGTATGGGTGCCACACGACGACGCAAAAAAACATTTTTGCCCGTATGGATGCATGCGAACCGCTTCTGAATCGCAACAAAATCGACCCGTTTTTGAAGCGGATGGTGACTGGCGATGAAAAGTGGGTCACTTACGACAACGTGAAGCGCAAACGGTCGTGGTCGAAAAGCGGTGAAGCTGCCCAGACGGTGGCCAAGCCCGGATTGACGGCCAGGAAGGTTCTTCTGTGTGTTTGGTGGGATTGGCAGGGAATCATCCACTATGAGCTGCTCCCCTATGGCCAAACGCTCAATTCGGACCTGTACTGCCAACAACTGGACCGCTTGAATGCAGCACTCATGCAGAAGAGGCCATCTTTGATCAACAGAGGCCGAATTGTCTTCCATCAGGACAACGCCAGGCCACACACATCTTTGGTGACGCGCCAGAAGCTCCGGGAGCTCGTATGGGAGGTTCTTTTGCATCCACCGTATAGTCCGGATCTCGCACCAAGTGATTACCACCTATTTCTGTCCATGGCGAACGAGCTTGGTAGTCGGAAGTTGGCCACAAGAGAGTCCTGTGAAAATTGGCTCTCCGAGTTTTTTGCCAATAGGGAAGCGAGCTTCTATAAGAGGGGCATTATGAAGTTGGAATCTCGTTGGGAACTCGTCATCGAACAAAACGGAGCATATTTGACTTAAATCGCATTATTATAACCAATTTTATGAACAATTGAAAATTCAATAAAAATACCGCAAGACTTTTTTGACAACCTTATATATTTACTAGAAATGGGCGCGGGACGGAAATCTCCCTAGCCACAAAGATCACAATGTAGTTGTGCGGGAGAGGTATGTTCTCAGCATCCACATGACAGGAAGGGATTAATATATAATTCAAATGAAAATTTGACAAATTTCGCGGTTTTTGGTTTATGCCTCTAATATACGCGTCTTCAATTGCCATCTATCCAACCTTCATATTTATGTTAGGTCGTTTGTAATTATTTTCTTGACCATTTGATCTATTCCTCCTATTTACCCGTCGGTTTACCCTTCTTTATGATAATCTAAATTCAAATGAGAATTTTTGAAATTTCGCGATTTTTTTGACCATGTGTTTCACATCTTTATTTACCCGTGTAGTCATAAAATCTTCACAAAAATCTGAAATTAATAAACAATTTAGAAATTTCTCAATATTTTAGAACTTTCTAGGTACACCTTTCATTTGCTCGGTCTACAACTCCCATTTAACCGTCTATATATGCCATCTATATATTTTGAATAATAATCTAAGCTCAAGAATAAGAATTTTTGCAACCTTCATTTAAAAAAGTGCATAAAATCCGATGACTAGTTATATTGCACTATATTTTCTGTATATATAAAACAAAGTCGTATGTGTTACACCACTTATAACTCAAGAACGTCTGGACGGATTTTTAAGATCTTTGATATGTTCGATTTGTTTAAACCCCGAATAGCAGAATAGCAATTTAAAACTCGCAAAAAGCCAATTGGTCCAAAAAAATCGCGAAAATTTTCAAAATGTTATAATTAGTTTAGGTTTTTATCAAGATTGAATAATGGGCAATCGATACAAAAAAATCGCAAAATTTGCAAAATTTTTCAATAAGTTTAGATTAAGATTTAAAATTTGACAATTGTCGACGGGTAAATAGGAGGTATTGATCAATTGGTCCAAAAAAATCGCAAAATTTCCAGAGTTTTATAATAAGTTTAGATTATCATGAAAACGGATAAATATTCGGGTAAATAGCAAAAAATATAGAAATTTGCATAATTCATATATGAGTTTAGATTGTCAAATAGACGGCTAAATAGACGGGTAAACATACGGATAAATATACGGGTATATAGTAGGTGTAGATCAAGTGGTCCAAGAAATGGCGAAATTCGCATAATTTTATTATGAGTTTAGATTGTCAGGGAGATGGTTAAATAGTTGGATGTAAATCGAACGGTCCAAAATATTTAGAAATTTGCCAAATTCATATATGAGTTTAGATTGTCATAAAGACGGTTAAGAGGACGGGTAAATAGGAAGTGTAAATCAAATGGTACAAAAAAACGCGAAATTTTAAAAATTTTATAATGAGTTTGGATTACTATGACGGGTAAATATACGAATGATAAAGATCAAAGTTCTAAAAAATTGCGGAAATTACTAAATTTTCGTATGAGTTTAGATTATTACGAAAACGAGTGAATGGATAGATGGTGAAGATAGAAAGGTCTATAAAATCGATAAATTTGCTTAATTTTAAATTGATTTTAGATTATCATAAAGATTTAATAGGTGGCAAACTTCTTCGTATTGTATTTAACATACTAAAGGTGGCGAAGCAACGCGCGCCGGGACTGCAACTTTAATATAAAATGTTCAAATATAAAATTTATAAACTGTTTTAAAAGAATTAAAATGGATTTAAAGAGAAATGTGAGAGAGTGTTTTGCATTTACGGTTGATCAAAACAAACGAGACGGTCTGCCAATAACAACTGAGAGGGAGACTTGTGAACGAGCGCTCAACCAAAAACTGTCTTCAAATGAGAAAACACAAAAAGTGTCAGCAAAAAGTGTTAATTGTTTTGTTCGTGTGGTAGGCGGTGGGCTTTTGTACTGTATGTACAATGTACATAATTAAATAAATATGATTTTTTAGGCCTTAAGCAATTACCAATAACTAATATTTTCTGCATTTCATTTGATAGGTTAATAATAATAAATTTCTCCATACTCCACATATGTAAAAAGATCGTTGACTGAGACAAACACACTCATACACACACACACACAGGCATCCCAGTCACAAACACGCTTTCATTTGTAGAAGACACTTTGGAAGTCGGCTCTCGGCGAAACGGTCAGTGAAAGACATGAGCAAAACAGAAACGATAAAAGCGATCTTTGGTTGAGCGAAAACAGCTATTGAGCAAAACAGAATTGAAAGTGTCTTTTTGCAACCTTTTTTTCGTTGTGTCTGTAACAGAACTGTTTTATGGAGACACGCTGATAGTGTGAAAAGTTTTTGCGTGCTCTGACGTTACTAAAACAAGACACGCACAGCACCACAAAGAAGGCTGGTTGATCGTATAGCAATTTCATAAACTTCCAACAATTCAATCATTAGCGATCCTTTGCCCAATTTCAATGAGTTGGCAGAGGCTACCTCATCCCAGCACAGCTAAGACCGCTTGGGAATCCCAAGTCAAACTTGTAGCAAAAATTCTGACAGACAGTAGCAAACGCCAAGTCACAGAAGCTTTGTATATGTATTTGTGCATGTCCCGTAATATTTTCAGAATTTCGTGGAATTTTTTTTTTGTTTTTTTTTTTTGTTGTTCGTAAAGCATGAAACTTTTGTAAAGATATTTTTTAGAGTTTTGTGTAATTTTTGTTATTCTTTGATATTTTTTAACATGGGGAATATTAAGGTATTTTTTTTAGATTTTTTTTTTACAGCATTTTAAGGCTTTATTCAAAGCTATAAACCTCTAAATTTCTGGAAAAGGTTAAGTACGAGGGGTTGAGACCATTGGAATCTTTAAGGTTCGTTTCGGTTTTCGGACTGGTTCCGAATTCTATTTCTTCGGGACATTTCGGATATTTTGTTGAAGGAAGCATCCAACTTACGCGGCTATAAAAACTTTAATCCATACCCAAATCAACCTCTTTCATAATAGTTATCTTACACTCGTGAAAGTGCCTGGACTTTAAACTGGATACCTAGCCCTTCCTTCTAAGTTTTATGAATACTCGGATTCCTTTGCCTTTTAACAACTTGATTTATGCTTCATTTGCCTTCTGGAAGTCATAATATGTCGAGTTTGGATATGATTTTGAAATGATAAAGCTCCGATTCCGATATTAAGATAATTTTATAAGAACTGACTGAAGTGATTCTTTGAACCAAATCTTTTTCCCAGCAGAACGTGTTCGGTTCGGGGGGTTAACCATTAAGAAGGTTAGGATCTGGGTCCTTTTCGATTGGAGCAAAAACCTAAACTTAACCGGTTCCCCGGTTTCCCCCATATTTTGAGGAACTTTTTATTTTATTAACTTACAAGCTGGTTCGGAAGCAACCAGCTGGTTTAGCTTCGAAACTGACTCTAAAAATTTTTGAGGCCTTTATAAAATTTTTGATACTTTGAAATTGGCTTTTGCTAATTTTTATACTCTCCAAAGAGTCCCTACATAAATCCCATAAAAAACAAAAGTAAAAAACTCTGGGTTTTTGCTCAAGAAATATTTTACCTACCAAGTTTCCAAATCTTTCAACTACTCTCTCTCTGCCTCTCTTATCATGCGCCATCGGCCTACCTTAGAGTTTTTTTTTGTTTTTTTTTGCCAAATTGGCAAAAACTTTTATAAAAATTAAATCGTTTGTCATGAACTTTGCGACACTCGCTTTCTCGGTTAGAAACTTCAAAGATTTGAAGCCGCCTTCAGTTTGGCAAACACTTGACTAGACTGCATGCCGTTTTCGAGTTGAAAACAAACAGCAATCCAACAAGTGGAACTATGAATGGTAAGGCAACCCAATGCTGATTGATCATACGATCCATACGTACAAAAAAACAAAAACAAAAATTCCCAAGAAGTTGTCAATGTTTGCCAGCTTGAACGCTTCAATGCACGCTCGGCATATTTGTTTGCTCTGGCAGCTGCAGTGGTGGTTGGTTGGTTGGTTGGTTGGTTAGCAGGGAGGGAGGGGAGCCGCCGGGTGGCTCTTTTGCAAATTCAATAGATCGCTGTCTTTCTTTGGAGCCCGCACACACGCTTCTTGGCCATCTTTTTGACAACACCGCCGCTTGTTGATAACGTTTCGGGGACTAGGTCTCCACCGACTGTGACTGGAACAACGTCTTCTTCGTTAAACAATGAGATTATGTTGACGATATGGTTTGACAATTGTCGTACATTGTTTGACGTTTGCCGATTTCTATTGACTTGTTATCACTTACATGGATGTAACGCTGTTTTTCTAAGAATAAAACACGAGCGCATTTGGGCTTTGGTGATGCCGACTGCCTCAACTGAGAGAAGCGACCAATTTGGACTAATTAAAAGTGAGTGAGGGAATGAAGGAAAAAACAATTTCTAGTTTTGCAAAATTTAAACAAATTTCATAATATTATCCCCAAAAAATGAATTCTTAATATTTTAAGTTGTAATGGGCTTAAAAACGACTGAGACAAAGTACCAGAATAAGCACAATATATAAAATACTATTTTTGAAAAACTATTAAAGATTCAGTAATCATTTAAAAGGAAGAATTGATCATTGAGAATGAAACGATTGAGAATTAAACATAAACTGCAAACTACGTCTATGCAAAAGAAGAAAAATTATGATATTTACCCTTCAAAGTATGCAAAGTTTTTAAATATTAATAACACAAGGCAACCAAATTATACTTTTTCCAGTATATTGAAGGTTCGTTAGTGATTCTATATGATTTTCGTGTGCTGAAAACGTGTCCTGTTTTCAGAAATGGACAATCACATCGAGATTTTTAAAAATTTGAGCTTAAAGATAAAAAAAATTCCTTATTTTACTCTTTTTATACGCATTTTATGGAGAACCTATACTTTTGTTTTGACTTTCTTTGATATTATCGGAAAGAACTACTACTTAACTTTGAAATAAACAATCCCAAACTATTCTACGATTTTTTCCAATGAAGATTTGCCATTTTTAGTAATTTCAAGGCTTACTTTTGTGCAGTAGACAGTTTTGTTATTTTATTATTATCGAAACTAAGTATTCAAAATGGTATATCTTCGTATGAATGAACTGACTTCAGTGAGAAAAAAGTAGAATGAATACTTTGAGTTCGAACGCTCATGAAAAAAAATCTATTCGTTCTTGCATTTTCAAGAATTTCGCTCTTGAAATCAAGCTAAAGTCGTGTTCTCAATTTGGTTTTTATAGGCAAGGAGGGAGTGAGGAGAAGTATCAGGGTTGAGAGGGCAAGCAAACTTTGAGAGAATAGCGCTGAACACGCTCTCACAATTTGCTTTTTCATGGGAGAGGGGTGTGTGCAGAAACTACTGAGAGGAAAGCGCAATCGTTTATTAAAAGCAGAACACTGTCGTTGTCATATATGTGAGCGGTTGGCCGTTAATTCATTTAATGTTGAACATTAAAAAAGCATTAAGTCAACACCACGTCGCACAGTGTAAGATTTTTATTTATTGTTGTTGTTTAAAGTTTAACAAAGTTTAGTCAAACTATTTACAATTATGAATTTAGATTAGACAATAGACTATTCCTTACATCTTGTTGTAATTAAGACAGAGATTACAAAAGGGTTCCTGATGAGCATAGTTCGTGAGGCAAGGATTTAAATAAATCGGTACATAATTTCTCGTTACCCGTGCCGGAACCGCAAAGCTTATGAGGCTAAGCAGAGCGCTTGAGTCAACCTCACCTGACTGTAGCTTATGAAGGAAAAGCACACTAAGGTAGATCCTTCGATTATTCAGGGACGGAAGGTCCAATAAGCGTAGTCTGTGCTCGTATGGTGGTAGATGCCTATTGGGATTCCAATTTAAGCCACGCAGGACGAAAAGTAAGAACTGTTTTTGTACAGATTCGAGTTGATCCTGATATTTTTGGTAGTGTGGAGACCAGACACATGAGCCATACTCAAGAATGGGTCTGACCAGAGAAACGTATAGTTGTTTGGTGACATAAGGGTCATTAAATTCTTAAGACCATCTTTTGATGAAGCCAAGAACTCCCATAGCTTTATTAGTAATAACGGATATATGACCATTGAAACATAACTTGGGCACGAATTGTATTCCCAAGTCGTCGACTTAATAGTGATGAAGTGGCTTATCCTCAATCATGTAGTCATAGAGATAAGGCGTATTGCGATGAAAAGTTAAATATTTGCATTTCTCATTGTTGAGTGGCAGACTGTTAATAATGCACCAATTATTGAGAGAGCTTAAGTCCCTTTGTAGGAGAAGAGGTGATACTGGATCGTCGTAAGACAGGCAAAGCTTAAGATCATCCGCATACATAAGCACCTGAGAGTAAGATAATGCGGACGGAATATCGTTTACAAATAAGTTAAAAAGCAAAGGTCCTAGATGACTGCCTTGGGGAACACCAGAGGATACACAAATGGATACAGAAAATAGCGAATTGAAGCTAACTCTCTGAGACCGATTACGCAAATAAGCCACGATCCAATTAAGAAGCTTAGAAGGAAAGCCAAGCATATACAGTTTGTGTATAAGGAGCTCATGATTAACGGAATCGAAAGCTTTGCTGAAATCTGTATATATCACATCCGTTTCCTGCTTGTTTACGAACCTCATATTAACAAGAGATGTAAGCTCTATCAAGTTGGTGTTGACCGACCGCTTTTTCATAAATCCGTGTTGTGATGGAGATATTAATGAGCGACAGAAATGCTGCAATTCAGAAGTTATGATTGATTCGAAAAGTTTTGGAATTGCCGAGAGCTTGGAAATGCCTCTGTAGTTTGATACTACTGACTTTGGTCCTTTTTTGTGAATCGGAATAATGTATGACTCTTTCCAGTAGTTAGGGAAATCACCAAGATCAAGAGAGAGGCTAAAGAGTTTTAGATATCGACTTGAAATTTGAAATGAAACAGATTTTTGGCCCTACGGAAATATATTTCAAATATGAACAACATCGGACTAAAACTACTTTCTCCTCCCATATAACATTGCATTTATTAGCTTTAGCCATTCTTATATGGGAGCTATAGGATATAGTCACCCGATTTTGCTGAAACTTTGTAAAATTGTGTGAATTATGTCATTAGAACTACACTGAGAAAAAAATCAATCTAAAACCAACCATTATCGGCGGTGTCACAGAAATCTCTTACGGTTGGTTTCAAATCTCTCGTGTTTTGTTAGGAAATTTAGCAAAATTCACCACCCAAACAATTTTGACAAGTAAAGTTAGTTTTGGAAATGTAAACAACATTATTTTTCTGGATATGTTGCATCATATTAATAAATTATTTAATTAGTTTAAGCATTGAAATTCGCGTTTTGATTATTATTCACAAAACCAACCAAAGTCTTTCATATTAGTCAAAAGCAACCACCTCACGTGGCGCCATCTACAGGTTGCGACGCCCTCTATGTGACAGCCAGCTGACTAAGGGCTGGCAAGTTACACTTTATGAGTGGCGCGAAAACATTTTTAAATTTCGCATTTTATTTTTGGGGAATATGAAATTAACATACATAAATTTGAATTATAATTTAAAAATGCATCATAAAACATATAACACAGTCAATAAATATCACTTGAACATCAAATTACCCCTTAACTAAAAAAAAATGAAATTTTTTTGCGAGAGATGCAGTTCTGTTTTTACAGATGATACTTCAATTGGAACAGCTTCTGTTTTAACTAGATTTTCAAATAAGAAAATAAAATCTCTTGAAGTTCTGTGACACCGACGAATTTTTCGAGCGATTTGCAAACCAACCGAAGATGAAATCTCTAGAGATTTCTGTGAAACTAAGATTATAATCTTGAAACGAGACGAAACGGTGTCAGAATTCGAGAGAGACGAGATAATCTTAACCCAAGATTATATTCTCAATTTAAATCTTAATCCAACAATATGGAATTAAGATCGCTTCTCATTTATTAATATGAAAAAAAAGACAAAAATAAATTAATAATTTTTTATTTTCAGGAGAGGGTGGGGGAAAGGGTGGTGTGATTGGTTGGTTTAGTTATTAACATTTTCTTCTTTCTGAACAACTTATATAAAATGTAATTTATTAATCCCCGCCTATCCTGAGACTTGAGCTCAGTACCTTCTGAGCACTGAAACACTGACACCACCACTTTACTATCGAGCGTCAACTGTTAGGCCAAACCAAATGTAGTATAAGAGCAGAGATTTCGCAGCCTGAGTTCTTCTACTGCAAACTGGCTGCGCTCATCAATTGATCCCCTACGACAAAATCGACTAATCGGCCGTGCCAATGAGTTATTCAACGAAGAGTCCCAAGAGGAGGGGTGGGTTACATTGCAACCAAAAATTGTTTATTTTTGTTTTTATATATATAATATATCAAAAAAATTTCAACTGAAGAATAAGTTGCGTGATGATAAATCTTGTTTTTAAGATTTCTAAGCTCATTTCAAGGATTTTCAATCTTGTTTTTATAAGCTTGCAAGGTTCTTGAAAACGAGATTTTCAATCTAGATTTTAGATTGATTTTTTTTTTCTCAGTGTAGTTTTTGACCCGCTCGTTCCTATGGCCGCTATATGCTATAGTCCTCCGATCAGACCGATTACGACAAATATATAGCCTACAAGTATTTCAAGACTTTTTAAGTCTTTTATTTTGAAATTATTCGTACTTGGATCAATTACAGAAAATCTTGAATCATGAATGTTGTGATCAAAAATGCATGGGTTTTGTATACAATGTGATCTGTTGGTTGGATAGTTCAAATATATATAAATAAGTTTATTATTCACATTGATTTGATTTGATTTTAATTGAAATGTATTAAATATTTCTTAAGTTTTTAAAGTAAAAAATTTGCGAAAATCAATCATTTTTTTCAATCTTTCAACTTGAAAACGACGTATAAAGTGCCATTGACTTATTTGCAGATCTATTAATTAGCAGTGATTTCAAAATCGGTGAAGGAAGTTAAGACGCAATATGGGAAATGAATGATTAAAAAAAAAAAGTTTGAGTGTCGTTAACACTCACGCTGCTTTGATGTGAAACATGAGGCTATGTGAAAGAGATTAATATCAAAATGACAAGCTCTCTCAATGGCATATAAATCAGCAATAGCAATCTTTTAAAAGAAGAAAACTAACAGGGATTAGAAATATCAACAACAAGATCAGATGACAACAGTCGCAAAGGAAAAACAGTCACAAATAATAAATTCAATCTTGAAATAGCAAAAGATAGAAATAATTTGAAACCCTCTGAAAAATGTCAACCCAAGGTTAAGTCACTTCCATTAAGCTAAATTCGGAGCGCTCCAAATTATGTGTCTAAAAAGAGCCGAGCTTAAGAGCGTTTTTGGAGTACACACATAAATTTAAGGGTTTACGGAGCACACTCAGTGCTCTCTGTTTGATGCCGGGATTGGAACTAGAAGAACTAGAAGACTCAGTGCTCTCTGAGCACTTATGTCTGAGTATTTTGGGAGTTGCACTCTAATATGCGTCTGAAAAGAGCCTTTGAGCCTTCAAGCGCCCAGTAAAGTAACTTCTATGTGTCATTTATGAGGATTTTTTATGCTTCATTGGAAGGGGGAAAGCATTATATCTGTGTGTGAAAAGAGTCCGATTAGACTCAGAAAACTTCCACACTTAAGTGTGACCGTTTTCATAGAATGCTCATAAAAAAAGTGTCAGAAAAGTGTCAGAAAAAGCACTTATTGCTAGCTGGGTTAAGTCACTGATAAATCACTGTTAGGTCAGTGTTAAGTGACTGTTTAGTCACTGTTAAGTCACTGTTCCCCATCTTTCATCGTCCACTCACCGCCCGCCCACACTTTGCCAAACCCTATGTATGACGTCAGCATCACGTGACGCTGAAATCAAATTTTACTCTTACTAAAATCTTCTGTACCGAAATTAAAGATGTTTCACATCAAAAAAATGGGTTTGTCTGTCCATAAGGCACTGTTAAGTCACTGTCAAGTCACTATCAAGTCACTGAAAAGCCTCTGTCAAGTCACTATCAAGTCACTGTCAACTCACTGTCAAGTCACCGTTAAGTCACTGTCAAGTAACTGTCAAGTCACTGTCAAGTCACTGCTAAGTCACTTTCAAGTCACTGTTCCCCCTCTTTCCCAGCCCTTTTTTAACACTCCACAAAACAACAACACATAATATGCATGACGTCAGCGTCACGTGACGCTGAAATCAAATTTTACTCCTACTAAAATCTTCCGTAACGAAATTAAAGATGTTTCACATCAAACAAAATGGGTTTGTCTGTCCATAAGCCAGAAAAATACTAAAAATGACTCGCTTTTCTAACTTAAATAATGAAATTACTAAAGGCCGATTTCTGTTCTTCCAAATAGCTGTTATGTGTCAGATAAGCTCACAATTTACTCTACTATTCTTAAGTTTATGTGACAGATAGCTCTATGTAGAAGATGTGAAATCGGCCCTTAAACTTGTACAAAAAAGTTTTAAGGGATTTTTAAGAGATGGCGTCAATAGTATTAAATCAAGTCGGACAATGTTGCAAGCAACTTCATTTTAAAGTCTCATCATTAGGCTTTCTTTTTCGGTATGTATCTTATCGTGTGTAAACAACATAGTTTTGTGCCAACAAAACACGATTTGCGGGAAAGTTTACTATTTTGCTTTCAATTGAAAAGAAATGCAGCTGAAGGCCATCGAATGCATACGCCAATATCGACGCCAAAGCCGAATGTTCAAGGTGGTAAGGTCATGCTCTATATTTGGTGGGATCAATTGGGCGTGGTGTATTATAAGCTGCTACAACCGGCTGAAACCATCACAGGGCAACTCTACCAAACTCAATTGATATGTTTGAGCCCAGCATTGAAGCAAAAACGTATAGAATAGGTAATTTTGCCACATGTTGCTCAGACATTGCCCCTTCCGACTACTATTTGTTGACCTATCAATCGCATATCCAATATAGATCCGCTTCACCTGATTGGCAACGCAATTATCTTCTCATTTCAAAATGTTAAAATTTTAGCTTATGACTTTATGAGTTACAAATCTTACAATTGTTTTCATTGTCAACCAAGGTTAACTCCCCAAAAAGACCTTGCCAGTTCTGGCCTCTTCATCCCCAATCTCTGAACTTGAACCTTCTTTTGTCAAAATTTTGCTTAATAAACTTTATGAAGCAGACGACACTCACCTGACATTGAACCCAATTCGCTGGAATGATTATTATTGCTAAGATTTGTATTATTGTTGTTACTACTGCTAATGTTGTTGTTGCTCTCCACCGATGATGATGTTAAACTGCTTTGCGATGATTTCTCCAGCACATCGTGATCTTCCTTGCAATAGAGGGCGCCCGCATCGCGTAACGCGAACTCATCGCCTGTTTATCCAAAAGAAGTGAAGAGTAAACAATTGATTAGTACTTGACGGCAAAGGTAAAAGCTAGGTAGGAGGAGGAGGAGGAGGAGGGTTGTCTCACCTGGCAGCAATTGTCTCGCACACGCTGAGCAACGAAAACATTCGATGTGAAAGATTTTCGTTTTTGCACGCATCACAAAATCATTTTTACTGAAGGAGTTGCCGCATTTATCACATTTAGTACCAAATAACCTGAATGGAGAATGAAGAAAATGAGAGATCCCATGATTAGAAGCTGTAAACAGCCTTGAAAGGTTCATAGTCGTCGTTGTCGTTGTCGTTGTCGTTGTCACTATGCAGCAGCAGCAGCAGCTTGTTTATGACTTGAAAAAACCTTTTGTGACTGCGACTGACCGCCGCTCATCAATCATTTGTGTACGGGAAAAGTGTTAATTTATAGCTCTGCACGTGTTAATCAATTATGCAAAGATTTGCATGCCAAATATATAGTTGGGACGTCAGTTTATGATATCAAACAGCCGATCAGCAAAATTTTACAAAACTTTTATTGCACGTCATTTAGCGATGATGAAACCCAACCATGATGGGGTGGTTATTTTGGAGAAGGGGGGAAAACAGAAGCCTGGGCTTTTGAAGTTCTTCCAACCAATTTGTTGGCATGCTCATTCTAATTACCAGGGCTAACAAACTGTTTAACTAATGAATTTTTTCTAAGAAGCTGCTACAATTGCAAAAGGCCAACCGCATGACTGAACCGACTTGAGGCACGTGAACAAACAGATCAAAATACATCAAATAAAATTGGAATATATTTTTTATAATATTTAAAAAGACCACTAAGACTAAGACTACGACTTTGTAGTAAGGAGGTGCAGGAGGGAAAGCAACACCAATATAACTATTTTCTATCAGCAAATACTTTTTGAAAAACTTCTTGAAGTTCGTCTAGCTCAAGGTCAGGTTGATATGGGTTTCGAATGTAATGAAGAATGTGTTGAAGAATACGCCTGGACACTCATCATGACTAAGTGTATATGTTACACTGACACATTTAGCTAGGTTAAGCACAATGTTCCATCGTTTCGCTCATCTGCTGAATCGATACAAATACTGTTGAACGACATCAGTGGCATCATAGATACACGAGTTTCTCGCCATAATAGCTGTATCGTCAGCAAATGTTGCAACGAGTAAGTCTTGGGGGTCTTCAATGGGTATTATCACAAGTGTAGAGAGAGTAGAGGGTTGATCCAAGGATACTTCCTTGAGGCACACCAGTGCGTATTACCCTCACCCCTTCCAATACTACCGAGAAGGTTCTGTCCGATAGAAAGCTTCTCACAAGGGTGTATAGTTGAGGCAGTAAGATGTTTTTTAAATTACATAGTAGTTCAGCATGCCACACTCTATCAAAAGCCTGCCTTAGATCCAGGTAGACCGCAACCACGTACTCCTTAGCCTGGAATCCGTCGAGAATGAAGTTTGTGACCCTATTCAGCTGCTCAGGGGTTCCGTGTGACTTTCTAAACCCAAACTGAATAGGAGGTATTCTGCCTCTCACCCCATCGATTGCCATAATTCGGGCTAGAATACACCTCTCGAAAATTTTTGCTATTGTGTATAGGAGACTGATCGGACGGTATGAATCGACCTCAGACGGGCTTTTCCCAGCTTATGGATCATTACGATCTGAGCCTTTTTCCAAGCCTTCGGAAAGTGACCCAGTCGCAGTGCCGCGTTGAAAATTAGGACCAGAAAGAGCACCGCTTTTACTGGGAGGGCTTTGATGACCCTTTTGTCAAGTGCATCCTCGCCTGGTGCCTTTTTATACTCTGTACCGAAGGTACATAGAGTATATTAAGTTTGTGCAAAAGTATGTACCAGGGAGAAGGAGTCGTTTCCGACCCTATAAAGTATATATATTCTTGATCAGCATCAACAGCCGAGTCGATATAGCCATGTCCGTCTGTCCGTCTGTCTGTCCGTATGAACGAAGAGATCTCAGAGATGGTAAGAGATAGAGGTTTGACATGTATGGGACATATATTTCTTATACTTGCAGGCATATCAAGTTTATTTTCAATTTTTGCCACGCCCCCTCCCGCCCCCGCAATTTGGAAAAAACTTCATATCTCCTACAGTTTTGGAGATAGATCGTTCGTTCCTTCTAGAGATACCTTGTAAACAAAATCGATTTGCTGAAGGAATGATAAAGATCGGATGGACGATACTCAAGTTATGGGCAAAAAACGGCCAGTTAACACGAACTGAATAATAAGTACTTTACATTTAGAATGAATTCAATTTCAAATAATGTCAAAAGTCAGTTTTCTCATATTAAGTATTTGTCAATACAAGAGTTCTTGCTTGGATTCCGTCGCTTGCTTTAGCATGAGCTTGAATTTAGCTCGGAACTGGTATAATTTAAAATATTCGCCATTGAATTTAGCTTGTTGTTCGGTCACATCTGGTGATGCTAGTACAAAAGTGCCCCAAAGGTATTCGACCTAAGTTTTATATAAAAAACTGGGTATAAGGCAGAGATGGGCGTGTCGCGACGTTCCAATGCACACGAGGCAGCGCCGACTGCACAAAATCACACGTACGCTATAAGCATTGAAAGCTATTTATAGAACACGAATGCGGCGCACGCAAATTGTGCTTGTATGCGTGTGAAAAGTGTGACGATATGTGTGCATGCCCATCTCTGGTATAAGGTGATGGATGAAAAAGCAAAATTCACAAACTTTGCCGTTCGGATTCGGCGTTAAACTGTAGGTCCCTTTCTCTTGTGCGAAAATTTATAAGCACACATGCCAAGAGATTGAGAGAAGATTGCCAATTTTACATTTACAAAAGGTGATGCTTACAGAAGTCCATTTTATCTGACTTTGGGAAGAAGAGTTTGACACGCTCTCACAGAGAGAGACAGAGAGAGAGCGCATGCGCAGTTTGTCGTTGTCAGATGCTTATAAATACCAGTGTTGCCAACTTTTGCGAAGCAAAAAAATCCGTTTTCGGCGGGACGGAGAGGAAAAAAAAAGCTGTATTTTTCGACAAAAAAAGCTGGAAAAAAGCGCATGTCTTTGCTTATTATTTGTGATGAAGTTCCTCGTCCTCATTCTTACCGTAGGCCACAGTTGTGCCTATTAGCTTAAGGTAACTAGGAAGTATCTTATAATCGACGCAGCATTTCGCATGTCGACGTAACCCGTATCTGCCAAGTACTTGCAATTGTTTTGGTACACAGTTTCTTTGGTCAAAAAATGAAAACGAATAAATATTTTTAAAAACTTTTTTCTGCTTTTTATTCGGTAACTTTATGTCTACAAAACGTAGAACAACTTAAACGTAGAACAAGAACAGCAACGCCGCAGTGTCTCTGGCCACTCATCGCCAGCCTGACAACATCTGAATCGCAAACGAGGCTAACTCAAAAAGACTTTTATTACCTCCAGCGTCCTTGGCAGCGATTACTTAACTCCAAAACTTTAGTTTCATCTTAGTTTTTTAATATCTTCTACGAAAAATACTTCCAAAATGGTAACAATGCTTTGTTTTTTTTTGGAGGTAGAATGTTGTGCATTTGCAACAACTGCAGAGGTGTCTCAAGAGGTATCAGATTCATTCTTGCAGCCAGTCTTTACGACTTTTTTGTTTGACAACTTGTGGCATTTTTGTGACTGTTTCCTGAACGTTAGAACTGACAATTAGGGTCGATAAATGACTGACAGAGGTGAAAAACACTCGATTTGACTATAAAAAGTTTTGCAAATGACTTCAAAATAAAAATAAAGCTGAAAAAAGCCGAAATCATTTTTAAAAACGCCAGAATTCTCGCTTCCCGCTGTATGCAAATTTTTCCCGCAATACGGTTTAAGAAAAGCTAGAAATTACGGGAAAAAAGCTGATTTGGCAACACTGATAAATACTAACTGCGTTCATTCTTAAGTACGGTTTCGACGCGACGTGTAGCTTATGAAAGATAGTCAAGTGGGCTAAGCTGCCCATCGTCTGTGTGTGTTTCAGTGTTCAAGGTACCGAGTTTAAGTACCAGTAAAGTAAAAAAAAGGGTCCTTGTAACCCTTGTAGCTATAATAATTTATATAAATTAGGATTTTAAATGATTTTCGTCGAACATTCTTAGCTAAGTTATTTCCCAAACTCAGCAATAGATGAAGCCACTACTTTGACCATTTGCTTGCCAGTTTGTTATATGGCAGCTATACGATATATTCATCCGATTTTGAACAATTTCCCCAAAATTGTGTGGAAACCGATACTATTCATAACTGGAAAGCTTAAAGACGCTACCCTTGAAAACAAAAAAGTTTTTCTCACTAGAACTACTTTTTCGGCCGATCGTTCCTATGGTAGCTATATGCTATAGTCATCCGATTGGGATCAAACTTGGAAGCATTGTGTGGAAGCATATATCATTGAACAATAACAAGTTTGGTAGCGGTAGCATAGAAAACAAAAAAGTTTTTCTTACTAAGACTTTTGTTCACAACTATATTTTGTATGGCAGCTATACTATATAGTTGATCGATTTTCATCAAACTTGGTGGAATTGTGTAAAAGCATAGAAAACTTATAAATTCAAAGTTCCTATGGCAGATATGTGCTATAGTCACCCGATACGGCCGGTTCCGACAAATGTGCAGCGTCTTTGTACCAAAAGACTTTGTGCAAAGTTTGGTTAAGATAGCTTTAGAACTGACGGAGGAGATGGCATAGAAACAGACGGACAGACGGACATGGCTATATCAACTCAATTTTAGTATACCTTCTGCAAGGCTATAAAAAAATGTGTGCTTTAAAGAGAATTCGGACCCACGACCTCGATGTTCTAAGGCAGGGGTGCCCAGACCTATTCCGCAAGCCACGCATTTGTTTTTGCTTTCCGCTAAGGCATAGCCCGCGCGCATACGAAAAACGCGGCCATATACAAACACGGCATTATACAAAAACAAAAACAATTTCATATGCGTGCTCTCCTCTCTTTCTTTCCGAACGAAGGTTTTGTTGTTGGCGCGTGCAGACCTGCAACAACAACATCATATGTGACTCTCTTCTCTCTCTCCTTTGTCTCTGGCAAATTAAAAAGCAACTACAATGTTGCCTGAGCGCTCACACGCGTGTACTTGAGACAGCAATGACCACACACACACTCACACAAACAATCAAAAATCGGTTTTCTCTTTCTATTTCTTGTAGTTGTTCTTGCTTGAGTTGTATTTTGTGCATTTGTATTCGCTTTCCCGCGCTCGTAAGCTCATTCTGGGCACCCCTGTTCTAAGGCAACGGTCTTGCCACTCCACTACAGGGTTTGCTGCTTGCTGAGTGGCTAAGTGTTAAGTACTTTACTGTGATTTAATCGCATTCTCAAGTGAGTGCTTTATAGTCCTATGCGCTAAGATGCGGCTATCCGTGTGTTTAGTCTACGTGATCCTAAGTTCAAGTCCCAAACAAGATAAGTAAAAATAGAAAAAAAAAGGGGGATGGTGTGGTCACCTTCCCCACTTCTAAATGGTAAATATAAGCTTTTTCTTCTGGATATACCAGAACAGTTTTCATTCGTTCCAACGGAGAATTCTTAAAGATAGATAATCGGTCTCAAATAATATGTTTCATAAGCCCGTTATTCTTGGGCTAAGAAAAAGACGGACTTACTATTGAGAACGAAAATACACGTTTTCGGTCAGTGGCGTAGATGCAAGGGGGGCCTAAATTCAAAATTGAATAATTTTTTTTTTATATTTTTAAGTTTTGAAACATTTTTTAACAAAAAAATTTGAAAGTTACTTATGGTATGTAGTTAAAAAACCCTGGCGGGGTTTAATCTGATTGTCTAAGGTTTTCTTTTAATGGATTCTTGAAGTTTTCAGGTTTTTTGAAAAAATCTCATAAACTATTTGAAATTTTACTTTATTATCTTCAGCTATTTTGTATCTCTAAACTACGCCTACAAAACACTTCTTTGGAATCCAACATTCATTGGCACCAACACTCACGAACTAGCACGAAATTAAAAATAAATTTTGTTTTCTGACTTGTTTTAGAACTGTTCCTAGAGAATGTATACTTGAAAACAAAGAATTTTTGTCGGGAAATCCAAAAACTGAAACTTGATGAAACTACTTCACTTTTCTTAACTTAAATCGCCATCAAATTTCAAATTTCACTCACCTAACATAATCACGCTTGCAGTAGGTTTTGCCATCACGCACAAAACACGTACAG
This sequence comes from Lordiphosa magnipectinata, assembly GCA_037044535.1. NCBI lineage: Eukaryota > Metazoa > Arthropoda > Insecta > Diptera > Drosophilidae > Lordiphosa > Lordiphosa magnipectinata. Next base: position 145,851 of record JBAMBO010000602.1, on the reverse strand, counting down.
TTTTCGTCCAGGAATTGCCTGCATTCCTGGCACTTTAAGCACGCCGCATGCCATTCCAAATCGGGTGCAACGCGCAGTATATACTGATCGTGTATTTGGCCGCCACAGCCAACGCAATGTGATAATCGTTGTTTTTCTGCAAAAGAAAAAGTCAAAGTTAGAAATAAACTTGAGCATAAATTACCGACGGCAAAAGTTTTTGTTTTTTTTTGTCGGAAAATTTCAATTCATTTTGCCAATTATGGCGTACGACTTGCGTAAACAAAAAAAGTAATGCTAATTAACAAACTGTTATCAAATAAGGTTTGCCTTTTTTTCCCCTCACCCACACTCGACCACTTTGGAAAGAAAAAGTTTTTCTTCCATTTGAAAAATTCATAAATCCTGCCCAAGCCAAAAGCAGCAACGGCAGCCATTTTCAAGTATTTAAGTTGTACAAAAGTTTTGCTAGCGCAAAAAATCAATGCAATCATTGCCACATTATGTACACACACACATACATACATACATACATATATAGAGAGGGAGAGGGAGCTCTGCTGTAATCCTTGGCAGCGGAAAACAACTTTTTTTTTTGTTTTTTTCTCTGTTTGCTGTTGAAAAATTAAGAAAAACTTTGACGCGCGTTTAGCACGTTTTAAATGTTTCGTTGCCCCACACACACACACACACACACACACACACAGCTGAGAGAGAGACGTGTATCTGTATCTGTTGGCTGTTTCCTCTCTTGTATCTTTAAACGTGGCTGGCTGCGTATCTGTGAAAGGCGGGGGAAGGTGGGGCCTGGACAGGGTGGTATGTATCTTGCGTATCTTTTGCACTCGCAGCTTCATATGAATTATTTATAAAGGCGGAGCAGACAAGTTGCTGCTGTTGTTGTTGGTGTTGTTGTTGTTGTTCTCTGTATATTTTTTTTCGCTAATATTTTGGGTATCTTTTATTTTTTTGCGTCACCCTTAAACGAGGGTAATATGGAAGAGCTTGAAATTTGTTGATAAATTTGATAGATATTCAATCTTACGTAAAGGACCCTTAGTTTACAAACAAATTGATTCTAAAAAGAACCGAAATCAAGCACATTCGGGGGATAATTTGTGTAATTCTACTGTTTCTGGAACCCTTAAATGCCTCTGTTCGATCTTCATGAATATTTCGGTGAGATGTTAATAACATTTTCTTCTCAAATTCGAAACATACTTTTAATTTTAAGAACAATTTGAAAAGAGGGTTATATGGAAGAGCTTGAAATTGGTAGTTAAATTAGCTAGATATTCAATCTTACAAGAAAATATGGGAAGAAGATTGACGTAAAGGACCCTTAGTTTAAGTACACTCAGAAGCAAAAATGTATTCTAAAAAGACCGAAATCAAGCACATTCGGGGGAAAATTTGTGTAGTCCCACTGTTTCTGGAACCCTTAAATGCCTCTGTTCGATCTTCATGAATGTTTCGGTGATATGTTAATAACATTTTCTTCTCAAATTCGAAACATACTTTTAATTTTAAGAACAATAATTAGTGAGTTTAGCTGGCTCTAGGTCCGAAAAAGTTGCGTTTGTTCACAACTGTAAACAACTTATGCATTGTACCACCAAAAAGAGCTGGTTGCCTATACAGAACTGTTTCATCGTTATCCCTAACGACTCTTCAGTAGACTTTTCGCTGAAGAAAGCATGATTGCCAACTGCCTCTCCATACAATCATTGCTTAGATCAGTTGGGAACTGCTTAAAGCAATGAAAGCAGAAATAGACAAGCAATAAGTGCTCTCAACTTTCTGGTGGTAATGCTTAAGCTTTGAGGCGGAACATTCTAAGTGCAAACGTTTGAAACTTTTGAGCAAGATTAGAAGTGCTCGTTAATTTTGAAATTTTGAAATTAAGAACAATTTGATACGGTATATTTTGCTTATATTCTTGCAACATATAAAGATATGTTGGAAAAGTGGAAAGAAACACGATTTTTGAGTTAATAGAGCAAAAATATTGTATAAAGCTAAAGTCCCACAGGCAAATAATTTGCCCTAATGTTGATGAAAACTTGTCCAAATTAGACAAATTGCTAAACTTTTCGTTTATATTTGATGAAATTTTTTGCGTATGGAACCAAAGTCTTAATATAAAGTTCTGATAAATCTGCAATCATGGTCAAATTAGTTAAAATTTCATAAAAATTTGGGCAAATTACATATTAGCCGGTGGCATCTTAGCTTAAGGTTTTCATATCGATATCTTCTGAACTCTTCGAGTAAGATATATAATTTTACAGTTACATTTTCATGTGCCAATTAGAGCGACATATCACAGTTGTCTCAGTGCAGACATCATATTTTCAAATTTCGACTTTGAAAATAAAATATTTTTCTATATTGACTCAAAGCTAAAAGATATATTTTCGCTGAGAACCTTACTCGCGATTTGCACCAAAAGTTAGCTATGACAGTCTGTAATAAGTGAGCGTTGTGCTAATATCAAAGTTTTCTTTCTTATGAACAACTGATATGGGCGTTTCCAAACTGACGTGACGTTACGTTTTTAAGAAAAACGAGAGCGTAAGTTAAAGTCGGCTCTAACCGACTTCGATATACCCGTTACTCATGGAAACAAATGTTTAATAGCCTTACTGTATGCCTGAGGTGGGTCAGCCGAAAAGTATGCAACATTTTTTAACTCGTCTCTCTCTCTCTCTCTCTCTCTCTCTCTCTCACTAAGATTGCTGCTGAACGCAATGCTTAGGTTATGAGTGGGGTGGGTGGTGGGTGTTAACTGATCGTTTTTTGCTCATAACTTGAGTATCGTTCATCCGATCTTTATCATTCCTTCAGCAAATCGATAAATAATTTTAAGAACTAGATATCTCTAGAAAGTACGAACCATCTATCATCAAAACTGTAGGAGATATGACGTTTTTTCCAAATTGCGGGGGCGTGAGGGGGCGTGGCAAAAATTGAAAATAAACTTGATCTGCGTGCAGACAATAGGAGTCTACATTTCAAATTTGGTTGCTCTAGCTCTTCTAGTCTCTGAGATCTAGGTGTTCATACAGACGGACGGACGGACGGACAGACGGACAGACGGACAGACGGACAGACGGACAGACGGACATGGCTATATCGACTCGGCTGTTGATGCTGATCAAGAATATATATACTTTATATGGTCGGAAATGATTCCTTCTGCCTGTTACATACATTTGCACGACTTTAGTAGACCCTTTTACTCTACGAGTAACGGGTATAAATATTGTTACAAAATATGAAAATCTTGGATTTTTAAAAAGATTGTTCTATATTTGGGTAGCAATTAAGTAGCACTATAATCAGCAAAAACAATAACATCAATCGATCATAAGGAGTTGAAGATGTAAGCAAAAATATGTGCTGGCGTTACGTTACATAAAACGGAAGTGGGTTCTGACTTGTTTTAGAAAATTGCAAAACTCTGCGAATTTAGCCAAGCTTTTTGTATACAAATTTTTTAGCGTTTAGGTATTTTAAGACACAGACGATGGTCGCATATAGAATGATCGAGAAGAGTAGATAGTAGCAGAGGGTGTAGACAGGCAGATGAACAGAGAGTCGAACGAAGACAGACGCTGTTGAACAAGCCAAAACCAAACCAAAAATCAGAGAAAAACAGTCTTTTCATTTTAAGAACTAATAATAATAATAATAATAATAAATTTATTTAAAACCAATTATACACATGCTTTATACTAAAAATTTCAAAAGAAAATATAACATATCTAATTGCTAGAGATTTTAAATAGTACTCGACTATGACTATATGTCGTCAGTCGGAGAATTCGCTTCTATTACTTTGTTGAGTTTTGTTTTATTTTATTTGAGGGTTTCCTAGATACCATACAAAAAGTCTTACTACACCCTGCTTCCCCGCTCGTTGCGAGATACAGGATCGTTGGGACCTAGTGTCGGATTAGGGGCCCACCAAATTTCTTTAGTTTATATTATTTGTGTTGTTGTGTTTTAAAAATATTCCGCCAAAATCCGTTTCCTATACTGGGTGGCCTGTTGCAGAAACTCTACTAAGCCCTTACAATTAGTGTCGCTCGCATCATTTAAAATGTCTCTAATCTGAGTTGGGCTTAAGACAGGTTGGCTAAAACATAAAATTCTGTGCTCTCGTAGTATTGGACATCTACCCAGAAAATGATTTATGTCCTCTACCTCATTTGTGTTTGCACAACTCGCATTTATTAGTTGGTCCTGTAATGAATCTGTTTCCATTTAAGAGTATCATGTCACTTCTTGCCTTAATAATCCATGACACTGCTCGGGTATCTACTTGTGCATATTTTTTGCCGACGGTATGGTCAAGTTCTCGGTAAATTCTCCATTCACTTCTTAATTTTTGCTGCACGAGTTCTGTAAGTCTGTGTCTCTTAAGCTCCGCTAATAGTGCAATGCGATTGACATTCCATAAGGTCTCGTTGCCCCAGTTCCACTCTATGTTATGCAACGAGCTCAGTGTGAATAGCCAAAATACATTTTTATCCAATACCAACTGCGACAGGATTCGTGGCAACCTATGGCTATCATATAATATTATATATAAACAGAGTTTTGTAGATATACCGAAGGTGCTGGTCCAGCATGTAGAATCTGTTACCGTATCTATCCGTATCTAGAGCAAGTGAATAGTGTGGCGTTGTTTGTGGCAGGTTATAGATACGCTTAATGAAAAAGGCTTCCAGCTTATCCACTTCCTCATGTTGGCCATAGCCCCAGACTTGCGCTCCGTAAGCTTGTATTGCCCTACACACGGCTTTATAAATTTTCCACTTCATTTCAGCGGAGACATTGTTTTTGGCGAGAAGGCTCTTCCAGGTTATGTTGATGCTTTGCTTTGCAGCCGCAGTTTAAGAACAATTTGATTCGGCATAATTTTTCCAACCTTTTTTTTTTGTTATATTTATATTATATTTTATTCATATTTAGCTTCTATTTTTCGAACATATTAAGATAATTTTTGACAAAGTTTGGATTAAATTGCATTGCAATTTTTGGCACATATACTTAAAATGTTCTATTGTCGCTCACTTATTTCAACACACACAAAAAAAAGAGTCGGTAATCAATGCACGGTAATTTGCTCCATTGACTAATTTTTGAAAAAGTACGGTCCAACACACCGCACCAAGCAGTGAATTTTTCAGAGTGTATTGACAGCTCTTGAACTGCCTGTGTCTGCTCTTCAGACCAAATTCGGCAATTCTGCTTATTGACGTACCCATTGAGCCAAAAATAAGCTTCGTAGCTGAAGACAATTTTCTACATTTCTTACAAAGCACGAATTTTGTTAAGAAAATTCAATGATTTGCAAGCTTTTTTCGATTGTTAGTCTTTTCATGGTGTAATGGCAAACCTTACTGAACACTTTGGGCGTTGTCACTTATTACGAATCAAGCTTGAGGTGTCAACGGGCAGAAGGAAGTACATAGATTCTTGATCAGCATCAACAGCCGAGTCGATATAGCTTTGTACGTCTGTATGAACACCTAGATCTCAGAGACTAAAAGAGCTAGAACAACCAAATTTGAAATGTGGACTGCTATCGTCTGCACGCACATCTAGTTTGTTTCAATAACTAACAACAATAATAAAATGTTGAATAACTCCCACAATTTTTAAGATATAGACATAACCTTAAACTTACATTTATATTCGCCATATCTATAGTCTCTCAAATATGCATAAAGATCGGATTATAAATAGCCGAGTTAACAAAATGTTGCATACTTTCGGCTTTCCTCCCCTCAGGAACAGAGGGAGACTATCAAACATTTACTGCCATGAGTAACGCGTATATCGCAGTCGGTTAGGGCCGACTTTAACTTGCGCTCTATATCCATTTAATGTTAAACTGATCTTAGATTTTCATCAAATGCTCATTATCTACCTAGGCTTATAAGAGTAGCCAAGCTGGATTCTTTTAATTCTGATTTTCATATTGATTTAGTCGAATAACGCTTGTACAGCCAATAAATTGTTTAATAGAATGACTAAAGCCTATAAATACCACAAGAGCCATCGATTACAGCAAGTTTGTAAGCCTAGAGCGATTATCCATCGGTTCGTTTTGAGGTTTTTGGGTCCTTTGAACCGGAATATGAAACGAGCCTTCTAAACTATTGAACTCCAGAAGCTGAACTCGCACCCATATTAGATCGGTTGAAAAATTCCAACAGAAAATTTTGAAATATCGAGAGAAAAATAACGAAAGAAAGGAAGCTTTTTTAAAGGTCAGTCAGTTTTGGTAAGATAATAATGATAAATATGGTCCTTTCGGTAGTTAATTGAAGTAGAAATAAGGTCGAGCCTGTCTTTCTTAGAACCAATTCACTTTAACCAGGGTCGTTCAGCCCATAGCCACGGCTACCGGTAGTGTTTGCCAATTGGTCCTTTTTGCGGACAGATCTGTCGTTTTAGAAACTGTGATTTCCGGAAAAATTTTGAAATGTCCCCTATCCGGAAAAAATGCCCTTTTTATTTTATTTTATTTTATTTTATCCTTTTTGAATTGTTCTAAGTCGTTTATACAGTTTATAAACTACAAGTATGTGGCATCGCTTTCATATTGATTTGCCGCCTTCGATAAGCATTTTTCAAAGCGTTGCAGTCCTGTTTTATTTGTGTGTAATCAAATACAGAAGAATCGAATATCGGTTCACTGCACTTTAAAGTTTCAACATGCCGAAAGACGTTTACAATAAAAAATTTCTCGAATCTTGGTTAAGAGAATCTGAATTAAAGAATTGGATTCTGCAAATACTGCAATTGCAGTTTAAGTCCAAAGATTGACCAGGTCCATGGCCACACAAAATATCACTTGCAAAATGCAGTGCAGTGATTTTCGCAGAAGGAAAACAAAATTACGTTTCACTTTCAACATCGCTTGACGTCAGGAGGCGGCACTATCAATGTTTGGTGCCCAACATGTGGCCAAAATGATCAAGTTTCTGATAGTTCTCTTCGGTTAATTGGAACGAATGCACACGAAATTGATGCTGATAATACCACTCTCGATATATATTAGACGAAAATAAAGATAATCGAAACTCCACATCAGACGGCACAGACGTGCACAAAATTTTATACCTGAAGATGGTTGCCGGTCAGCAACCGAAATAACCGAAAAAACTGCGTGTTTTATTTGACCTCGAGCCGGCTAAACTCAATTTTCTACAATTTAGAAAGGTCGCCAACTATCAACTTTTTGATATTCATTAAATCTTTATTATATTAATAAGGAAATTTCTCATCAGCTGTTCGAAGTTGTTTTTCTTATATGAAGTTCAACATAAAAATTTATTATCGTGCGTTCTGGAAATAGGTCATTAAAATTTGGTAGGTTATTAATTTATAAAGTTCGTTTCACGGTCCGGTTCAAGAACCGGAGTTTAGACATATTTGGCCCTGTTCTACAAACCTCTAACAACCCAAAAAAAATTAAATTAAAAAGTTTGTACGCTTAAATGAAGTATAAATTGAACAAGATTATGTGGATAAATTAGCAGTTTAATAAAATATGATTAATTCAATGAAGTATAGAGAAAAACGTATCGATAAATTATATCGGCGAGAATTTTAAACTACGAAATGGAAGACAAGTTATCGGCGGTGAAATGGTTTACTACACTTTTTACATTTATTTTGATCTTTAAAAATTTTAGGATGAGGAAGAGAGGAAGAGGCAGTAATGCCAAATGGAAAAAGGTTGGATATCGCGGCAGATAATTAGCTTACGCTTCATCAGAAATCAAAAGTGGATTGCACCATTTCTGAAACTCTTGCTAAGATTTTGTTTTCCTAGTCAACGGCCTTCTCAAAGCAGTGTTAGTTTATTATATTTTTGAATTTATGTTGGTGCACTTTACTTACTTGTAAGCAACAGGGTTGTAAATACAAAATAATTATTTGGTGGTTCAGCGTTTTCTTTAATTCTTTACCCGATAAAATTGAGTATTAATGGCTTAAGAATAATTTATAGTTTGGAACTCAGCTCATACCAAAAACGCTTTCAGCATTTGGCTTAGAAACTTAAAAAAAAACTTGAATCCAAAATATATTCAAATTTTTTGAAGCCAGGTAGGGTGTCAGCGGTTTTTTTGCCAGTGTGAAGAATACGACTCCGAAGCTAACTCCGAAAAATGAAATCTCCGACATTTGTGGAACACCGACATTTGGATTGGTTGGTTTTAAAAACAATTGACCCCAAAATCTCTAGAGATTTCTGGAACACATCGGATTCGTTATGTTCTGTTTCGGTTTAGGTTTTAGGGTCCTTTAAGCCGAACCATGAACCGAGCTTAAGATAAAGTAGGCTAAGTTAGAAATTTTAAGATCTCAAAAAAATTGCCTAGAATTTGCTACTTTAGCTCCAGGGTATCAAAAATTTGTTTCCAGTTGCAAACAAAGAGATTTTTTTTTCTTTTTGTTTTGTTCCTGCATTTGTTGTTGTCGTTTTTTTTTTTCTCTCCTCGTACGTAGTGGGGTTTTTGCGTGTGTTGGTTTGCCTTTCATGCTCCAAGTGCTTCAGATTCAGATTCAAACCGACTGACAGACGGACAGACAGACAGCAGGCAGCAGGCGGCAGGCAGCGAACAGCATTTACTTCCATGTGTCAGCCTCCAGTTTCTTGGCATGTGCGCTTTTTTTCCGCACGTACATAAGTACGTACGTACGTACGTACGTATATATAAGCTCCCCCCATGTGTCTGTGTGCCTGTGCCTTGGCCACCATTTTTCTTTGACTGCTTTTTTTTCTTCATGTTTTTTTTTTTGGGGCAGCTTCTTTTGTTCTGACGTTTGTATGAATTTCAGTTGTGCGTATCGTTTCATTTCGCTTGGTTCTCTGACATTTCGCATTCATTTTTTGGGGGTCTGTTGCCTTAATGATCCTGCGCAGTCCGTTTTCCTTTTTTTCTTTTGCCACCCACTCATTCGGCCGCAGCCATTATGGCCGTAATGGGAATTTAAGCGCAACTCCTGCGCCTGTTTGTGGGGCTTGTGTGTGTGTGTGTGGGGGGTTTTCCGCTTTTGCGGCGTATCTTTTGCATGTTATGTTGCCATTTTGTTGTTGCTTTTTTTTTTTGTTTTTTGTTTTTTTTTGGGGGGCTGTTGGCGCGTCGCGATGCCTTCACTTTTTTGTTTTTGTTGTTGCCTTTCCTGCGGCACACATTGGACGCAAAATGCAATTTTGTCTCGTGTTGTCGTCTATGAATTTTTCGACTGTGTCGGCGGTTTATGTGGGCGTTTGTGGTGGAGGAGGGCGGTATGTGGGGGTGTGGCACATGCGGCTACTGCGGCTTTTTCACTTTTAACGAGCAAACGCTTTGCAAGCTGCGTGAGTTTTCCATTTTACATGTCAACCGGTGTTCCAGCTAGTTTTTACTTTTTTTTCCCCCTTCTTTTTTTTTGGGCTATAAATTTTGCAATTAAACAAAACTCAACAACGACATGTAATAAATTTTTGATCTTCGGCTTTAGATTCAATTGTTAACTTGAAGCAGTTGAAAAAAGTTCAAGCCAACTTGGAAACTGTTTTCAGTTTTTCAAAACTTTTGCGATTTCAAACCGTTTTTTGGACCAAACTTGGACTCTAAATCGCAAAATTCTTACGAAACCGAAATTAGAAGTTTAGCTGAATGCAATTTATTTATTTTTACCTCAAAACAAAAATAAATGAATTGTAGACTTTCGAATTATTTGAAAATAGTAGGCCATATGTACATTAGAGTGTACATATGATGTATGGAAAACTGTAAGGTCATAGTGATACCCCCCTTATACGATGCGTTTTGTAGTGAAATAGGCATTACTTGGCATAAATTGGTTTTTTTGCCTTCGAATTGGTTTCAAAGTTTATCATTTATACGTATTACGTACTGTTGCCCGTACACTAAGAGGCTATCTGGATGGGTGCATGTAATAACGCCCGCGGGCTTTATGTCACTTTTGAAAGTGTCATAACGCCCGCGGGCACTATGTCACTTTTTTCGGGCGCTATAACACTTTACGCCCGAAAAGAAATAGCGAATTGTTCTTTTTGGCTTTTTCTATCAATTTATTTAAACACTCAGAACAAATTTTAAAGTGATTACATGGTTGAAGAAGTACATCCCGAGCATTTTCCATACAAATTATACATTTAACAACATCAATTATTTGAGTAAAGCTGAACTTGCTGTCCTGATCTGCTGACTCTTCACTGTCCGAAATGTAATCCACTTCTTCAAATGTAGTTTCTCCCTGGATCAAATCATTTTGTCTGTTTATGAGACAGTTAAAAAAGAGCTGTAGAGAAATTTTTGCATTCTCCAGATCGTCCGATAGCTTCTCAATTTTAGCCTCTTTGACTCGCTGCCTTCTGAATCTCCTTCAAAAGCATTGGTTAGATTTACAGACGTAGAAAAGTCCTCATCTCGAATAACTTCGAGGAATTGAAAAAATCGGCCTTGCTTTTTTAGCTTTCTAGCCAATGCTGCGTTGAAAGATTCTAAAGAGCTCGTAGTTCTTATGCTGTGGAAGTGAACCGAAAAATAATGGGGTGTGATCTGAAAAAATAGTTTAAGTTTGTAAAAGAAAATGTGCTTCTTGTTTAGTAGAGTTACCCGTACTCCAAAAATTGTGAAAAAATATATATGTATGTGAACAATTTAGAATGGGTCGCAGGCAAAAAAAAAAATCGCGCGATATGAACACGGAATAGGCAAAGTTTTCCTCCAAAATTGTAGCCCGATAAATGGGTGGCTGCTTGTGCTTCGAAATGCCAAATTCTTCCATGAACGCGTTGTCTTCAAACAGCAATTTCGTTTCGTTTGGAGTTGTAGGATTTTTCGGCATTTGCTCACTCCTGATCCTAAACAATTGCCTTCTTATTTTGGGAAATGAAACTGAGGGTACAGCATCCCCAATTTTTTGGCATTCTCCACATTCTTTCACATTGTTGAGCAAATCCAGCCTTTTTATACTCTGTACCGAAGGTACATAGAGTATATTAAGTTTGTGCAAAAGTATGTAACAGGGAGAAGGAATCGTTTCCGACCCTATAAAGTATATATATTCTTGATCAGCATCAACAGCCGATTCGATATAGCCATGTCCGTCTGTCCGTCTGTCTGTCTGTCCGTCCGTATGAACGAAGAGATCTCAGAGATGGTAAGAGATATAGGTTTGACATGTATGGGGCATATATTTCTGATACGTGCAGGCAGATCAAGTTTATTTTAAATTTTTGCCACGCCCCCTCCGGCCCCCGCAATTTGGAAAAAACGTCATATCTCCTACAGTTTTGAAGATAGATCGTTCGTACCTTCTAAAGATACCCTGAAAACAAAATTATTTATCGATTTGCTGAAGAAATGATAAAGATCGGATGAACGATACTCAAGTTATGAGCAAAAAACGGCCAGTAAACAACTGTTTACTGTTTACTCTGTTCTCATAAACTAAATCCATTTCGCGGCCACGCTGCTCAAACATCAATGATACACTAATAAGAATATTATCATGCGTAAGATGCAGAAAGATAAGACTTTCATTCAAGAGATAACATAATGAACGGTACTTTAAGTAATATTTCTAGCTGTAGGTTCTCGCTGTGCATGCAAAATGCATATTTTTGAAAATGAGGGCGCTGTGTAACTGTTGAAATTGACATAACACCCGCGGCTGTTATGTCGCACTGAAAGCGGGCGTTATGACACTTTCAAAAGCCCGCGGGCTTTATGTCACATTTAAGAGTAACATAACGCCCGCGGGCGTTATGTCCGAGGGCCTTATTACATGCACCCATCAGGATATCTTTAAAGTGAGGCCTCACACGAACTGAACTGAAGTGCTGAGCATCACGGTTGCGGCCGTGGCTGCGCATAGTCCATTCATACGGTGCTGATTATAAATTAGTGTTGGGTAAAGATTGTTCTTTTCACTGAACATGTTCACTTGTTCTTTTTTCTCTAAGTGAGTCAACTCACTCAAATTGCTCACTTGTTCAGTTGTTCTTATTCAGTTGTTCTTGTTCACCTGTTCTAGGTCTATGGCGGAAGGTTGTGTAAGCGCACGTATTTTTGTTTTGTTTTTGTTTTGCCAACGGCATTTCTAAAGGGTTGGTTTCGGTTGCACTGACCGTGTTGTTGTTTTTGTTGTTTTAGCATTGCTTTTTTGTTGCTCTGTGAGAAATGTGGAAAATTGTCTTCAGCAACAAAGTGCCAAAATTTTTGGCTCAATGGGTATCTTAATATGTTCCAAAAATAGAAGAAAACGAGAAAGCCAAGCTAACTTCGTCTGTGCCGAAGTTTTTATACCCTTGCAAATGCAAACGTCACAGCTTATGAAAATTTTTGTAACTAAAACCCATTTTCCGACAGATAAACATCTGATTTCGACCAAATTTCGCGAATCTTTTTGAAAACATATCAAATTAACAATCGTCGAATTTAACAACGATTAAATTGAAAACAAAAAAGTTTTTTTTCACTAAGACTCAATTTCCGACCGATCGGTCCTATGGCAGCCTTAAGATATAGTCATCCGATTTTGACCAAATTTTGCGAATCTATTTGAAAGCATATACAATTAGTAATCAGTGAGTTAAACGACGCTAACATAACAAACAAAAAAAATTTCTTACTAGGACTCATTTTTGACCGATCGGTCCAATTACAACCATAGGATATAGTCACCCGATGTCGATCAACTTTTTCAAATTAGTTTGAAAGCGTTTAATATTAATAATCAACGACCTTTAGAACGACTTACTTAAAAACAAAAAAGTTTTTTTTCACTGAGACCCATTTTCCGACCGATCGGTCCTATGGCAGCTATATGATATAGTCATCCGATTTTGACCAAAATTTGCAAATCTTATTGAAAGCATATAATATAAATACTAGCAGAGCTTGAGGACTCTAACAGTGAAAACAAAAAAGTTTTTCTCACTAAGACTAATTTTCTGACCGATGGGTCCTATGGCAGCTATAAGATATAGTCATCCGATCTTGACCAAAATTTGCAAATCTGTTTGAAAGCATATTATATTATTAATGACTGAATTTAAGGACGCTAACATTGAAAACAAAAAAGTTTTTCTCACTAAGACCCATTTTTCGACCGTTTTTCCTATGGCAGCTATAAGATATAGTCATCCGATCCGGTCCGTTCCGACCATTATTAGCAGCGTGCAGTAAATAGAAGACTTTGTGCGAAATTTCAGCTCGATAGCTTTAAAACTGAGAGACTAGTTTGCGTAGAAACAGACGGACAGACGGACAAAGCTCAATCGACTCAGCTCGTCGCCCTGATCAAGAATATATATAGTTTATGGGGTCGGAAATGAATATTTCTATGCGTTGCAAACTTCTGGGCAAAATTATAATACCCTTTGCAAGGGTATAACAATACAGTTCTATAGTCTATCCACTTTTTAAGGCTTAGATCAAATATCGTATTCGCCAATTGCGTTATTGAATCAGACCTTCTTCGGTTGAATATGAATCGAGCAATCGAGTTAAAGGCAACATAGAGTTATCTCATATCAGCAACACTGAAGTGGCCAAAAATTTCTATACCATAGAATAGAGAAGGAACTAGATACGTTTTTGCTATGAGTAATCTGATGTGAACAGGTTAAAACGTTTGACATATAGAAATTAGCCTTAGTAGCCCAAAGGTTTGTCCCGTTGCCTTAGATATATGGTTACCCCACGATAGCGTTTTATTGAAAATTATGCCCAGATTAGTAGTAATAATAATAATAATAATAATAATAATAATAATAATAATAATAATTTAATAAATCAAAATGTTTTCAAATACATATAACATTGTGAATAAAACTAAAATGACAGAGTACCATGGTGAATAACATTGTGAATAAATAAAATAAAAATAAAACTAAGAATATCATAACCGACTTGGTTGCACGAACCCTCCGTCGGCCAAGCACATTTTGCCTCACCCTGCACCCGCTTACTACGCCTGACTTCCTTGGTCTTCCTAAGATATCAGACCGTTCAGCACAACGGGGCTTTGACTAATGTGCCTGCTGTTCGGCATTTGTTCTAGTTCATTTGTTATATTGTATATAGTATTGTTATAGTATTTCCAAAATCTCTTTTCTATAAAGCGTAGCTTTTTTAATGTAGGATACCAGTCCCTCCCAATTTTCGTTAGTTTTATCGTCTAGGATATCATGTAGCTCCTCCTTTGTAAAATATGGTTTGCCGAGGGTCGTCCATCTTTGATCTTTAAGACTTGGACATCTTGCTAAGAATTGCGTAAAATCCTCATTTTCTCCGGTATTACAGATTGGGCAACGTGATAAGGTCAAGACGCGCTTTCATCACCCATGAGATTTTGCTGGTTGCCAGGTGTTGCAATTTAAGGGCAGCTGTATGGTCGAGATATCTGTATATTCTAGTTTGGCTGGATCCTTTCCGCGTCATCCGTTCCGCATGCGTCTTCTGTCTAAGAGCATCCATTATGCTGATTCTCATTGAATTCCAATCCTTCACGGAGCCTAGACCATCTTTCCAGTTGAGGGTGAGAGGAGCGCATACCTTATCAAGCTCTTGTGCCCAAAAAACATTTCTTTTAATTATCTCGCATGTAAGAAAATGCGGCAGTCCTCTCTATGAGGAGAGTCCTCATAGAAAATAAGGGTTTTCCCTATGTACCCAAGGTGTAAGTCTAAGGTATAGAAGTGCGCATCATCCACGCAAGTCTCCAAGGCTAGAGCGTATTAGGGGCAACCTTAGAATTTTTTTCAAAAATATGTTTGCAGACTATCCACCTTCTCAAAATAGCAGTATCCCCATACTTGTGCGGCATAAGTCTGAATAGCTCTGCATACAGCGTTAAACAGTTTCCATTTAGCTCTGATGCTTACATTAGGTTTAGGCTTTTGCTTCAGCGTTTCTTCTCACTACATGTTCTTTGAGAGTAAGGGTAGGCTTAAAACACACTCCAAGATACTTATACTCTGTGGCAATTTTTATGGCATCTCCTTTAAAGGTCCAGTTTTCTGCTGCTGCCAGTCTGCCGCCCTTTCTGAAGACCATTATCTCAGACTTTGATAGGTTGACTTCCGTTCCCCATTCGTCGCAGTATTTCTCCAAGTTGTCTATCATTTTTTGAAGCACTTCAGATTTATCGGTTAAAATGACAATGTCATCCGCATGAAGAAGCAGGCGAATATTAACATCTCCCAGAAAAGGCCTCCTTGCAGACTATCATGTAGTTCATCCAGATACAGCGCAAACAACAGGGGGGAGAGTATACATTCTTGTCTTACTCCGACTCCCGTCCCAAAATAGCTCGATAGCAGATTACCCGTCCAAACCGCCGCTTCCGTTTAGTTTAGTAGTATGATCAACATATTCAATTTTAGTTCCATTTATCTGGAGTTGGCTCAGCTGAGCAGTACTAAGGGCCTTCTTGTAAATCACAATGCATTTCGATTTGGTAGGATTTAAGCTCAGTCCATTTTGCTTGGCCCACTTATCTTTTTTGGTTAGCTCAACAACACACTCATTAATTTACATACATATACATCGTCAGCATACATATGGACATTACATTTAGATAGTACATTTGGCAAGTCATTTATATAGACAGAAAACAAGAGAGGTCCTAACACAGATCCTTGGGAAACGCCACGTGTTAGAAGCTTGAATTGGGAAATAGATGAGCCAGAGGCAGCTGCTTGGGATCGATTTGCTAGATATGATTTTATCAGTTTTATCGCAGTTTCCGAGAAATTATAAATATTGCTTAGCTTGGTACAAAGAATATCGTGATTGACAGTGTCAAAAGCTTTACTGTGATCGAGAAGTGTTAAAAATGTAACTTTACTTTGTCATCCAACTGTCCACGAATCTCCTCAACAATATTTATTAAGGTTGTTGTACAGCTACGCTTTTTCCGGAATCCAAACTGTTGGTCGCACAATAGCATATTTGAAGTGAGATATGTCTGAACTTGTATTGCCATTAAATGCTCGAAGACTTTTGATAGAAACGGAAGAATCGATATGGGTCTGAATTGCCCATTGGTTTTGGCAACCGGTGACCATCGCTGTCTAAGAACAACTCAGAGCAAGACAAACTGAACAAGATTCGCTGAACAAAAATGAACAATTCAAGAAGAACATTTCAACTTGTTCAGTTTAAAAAACAACTCAATTTTGTTCACTCACTCCTGAACAACCCAACTCTAATGTGCAACTGGAAACGGCACAAATTTTTAAAGGATTATATGAGTATTTTTAGTTTTCCATGTTCTTAAACTCAGTCATTAGATCTTTGATATGTTATTTGCTAAAGGTATAACTATTTTTGAAAAGATATTACATTCAATAGGGAAGCTTTCTTTTGAGAATAGCATACGAAAAATCGAATAATCGACCCAATTTTTGGTTGGCTCGGCAAGGTGGTATTCGGGAGAAGTAATTTCGGTTCTTTTGAAGCGTCGAGACCAAAACTGGCAGGCTATTTTTAATTAAGAATTACTTTACCAAAAGCATTGATTCACTCTTGACTCTAAGACTAATTATTCTCTCATACTGTCTTTCAATTCCAGTTTTGGTTGGCTTGCATCAATATCTGTTTCCGCCTAAGCTCCCACAGTCCCTTATATTAGATGAAGAGTTCTGGATTCCTAGGCAATAAACACATCAAATGTACGTATACAAACGAGAGCATAATGAAGAACGCCCACCAAAATCAGGTGAGTGAATCAAATGCACAGCTTCTCTCGCTTCTGCTGTTATCAAAGTCGGCAATCTTTCAAAGCAAAAAAAAAAAAAACAAAAAACGAAAAATCGAACAAGAAAAATTGCACTGAAGCCAACCCGTCCAAATGCAATGGCCGCCGCCGCCGCCGCCGCCCGGCCAGTGTGGAGCTTCAGTATGAGGATGGGTTTCGGTATCTCTTTTGCAGCCATGTTGTTGTTGTCGACAACAGGCAACATGCAAAATGCAAAGCATCGATAAGATACTCGTACTGGTTTTTGGCCAACTCGAAGACAAAAATTATGGAAGCTCTGCGGATATGCGCGCGATTTCAAAAGCAACTACTGTTTGTGTCGTTTGTAAAGATGGAAGGGTAGGGTGTGGAGGGTATGGGAGCTACCTTTTGATTTATGGCATATTTGTTGTCGAATACAAAGCGCAGTCACAGAGAGGCTGTAGATTGAAAAGCAAGTGCCGCCGCCGTCTTTGGCTAGGAATTTCACATGACCATAAAACGAATCTCTGAATCTCTGTGGCGTTCAACTGGCCGCGTGACTTCTTGGAAAATTTGTCATTTTTCGTGGAATGAGTTTGGTTCGTCCGTTACCTGCTGCTTACCGAACGCTTAAAAAATTAATGATGACAGGGACAGGATCCAGGCAACACGTGCCCTGGCCCAGTCCCTCCATACGAATTCACATTTTGACAGACTCATCAATTTTGTAGATACCGAACGAACGGAGCACAGCGTCCGAGTCACTGATTAGTTTGAGTCTGGACCATTGTTTTGTGTATTCCTGAGCGTGGGCTGGGCCACATTCTCTCTGTGTGTGTGTTTGCACAGGAAGTTTTGCGGTTTTAGATTTGCATTCTGTTGGCATTGTCTGGCCTTAAAGTTGGCTTAATTAAGTGCAGTTGCTTTGACAATGACAACATTATCTTAATTTTTGCCATAGGCCATAGAGGCCAGCATCACATCAAAAAAGCCACACCGCCTAGATGTGAAGGGTCAATACCATTTTGTGACTTGAAGTGAGTCTCTGTGTGTGTTTTGTATATAAATTTGTGTAATTAACTGAATGTTTTCCTACACAAGGGAAGAAGCAGAGAAAGTATATTTTACCTGATATGCAAATCTATGTGGATTTATTTTGTAAGATCGATTTTAAAGCCAGAACTAAAGACTTAGGTAGATTGAGTCCAGCTTAGGATTTCCTTTGAAGTAATTATGAGCAGAATATTAACTCTAATCCACTTTATGAGGATAACAAGAAGTGTTGCCAACTGAAGAAGCCCAAAAGTCGCTAAATCTATAGCTAAAAATGGCAAAGTGTAATATGAAATAGCTATAAAAGATAGCAAAAAATTGTATGCTTAAATATTGGTTTATTCCTAAAGAAGAAATTGGTCAGCTGATCTACAGGGCTGCAAACAGACACAAAGAGCCGCCTGCTGTGATGTTCTCTGTTGCTACAGAAGTGAAAACTGTTCCTTAAACTCTAGTATGTTTCTCCAGGAATAGCGACTATAGGAATTTTTACCAACGGTTCATAACAAATGCACAGTTAATCCTGTTGCCGATTTCAAGTTCGGAATCGGAATTGATAAATACACAAAATGCTTCATTTCTGAAAACCAATTGTGTTTATCTTTGACTTTTTTGTTGGCAAAATGCCTTGGACTTTGGATCTTTTACTAATTCCGATTGCTAGAATTCAAAAACAGGTCAAAAAAATATGAAATTTACTAAGAAAGCTATTATATGTCAAAATTTCATATCAATTTAAGATAAATGCTTATGCTATAGTTTTCAATAACTATTTTTATCGATCTAAATAACTGAATATTGTTACAGGTTCAAAATAGCTGCAGGTGCAGTGCTTTATCCGAATGTTTGGATATCCAAAATAGCTAGAAAATGGCTAATAGTTTTTTTTTAAATAGCTAGAATCGCAGCTACTGAATTGTTTCCGGCTATTGTCTTACAAAATAGCTAAAACCGGTGGAAAAATAACTAAATTGGCAACACTGCTAACATGGTATGGCGCTCAGCCAACATTGCGGACTAAGCGCTTTTGCTCAGATGGCGAAAGAGAGAGGGAGAATGAGCGCGTGAGTGAAAGATGCTCGTACACATAAATGTAGAACAGGGGCCAGCAAAACACACATGCTCATTTGGGCGTTGCGTTTGTGCGTTTTAGCACTTCGTTGTTGTTGCGAAATAGAGCAGTACCCAGCCAGCCATATGCGGAGCACTCCGAAGCAGGAGTGAAAAGGGACTCCCAAAGCAACACCTCGAAGGAGCGTTTTCGGAGCACTCCGAAGCAGGATTGAAAAGGGACTCCCAAAGAAGTACCTCGAAGGAGCGTTTTTTGGAGCGCTCTAAAAGAATATATATAAAAAAAAAGAAAAAATGCTGCTGCGTTGACTTGATCCGAGGCCAACAACAACTCGACCAACTGCGTACTTTCTTAACTATGGTTTTGACGCTACGTCTTGCTTATGGCCAATAGCCGAGTGGGCTAAGACGTCCGTCCGTGTGTTCAGCATTTGTTTGTAAGAGGTTCCGAGTTCAAGTCCCCCGGACCACGGTTCGCGTTGGTCCGGTGCTGGACTTTTTTAGGGCGAGTTGTTTTTTGAGTGTAGGGACTCTTCTTCGGACCATTATCGGATCACCGAAACCAATCTCGAAACACTCCGTCTAGGTTATCTTTGGATGATTTAAAGAGTTCTTTTCAAAAAACCATACGCGGGTTATCTCAGTGAGCATTCATTCTGGGACGCCGAAATCACACATTTGAGGAGTCTATTAAAAAGGCCCTTTTCTCCGGCGGATATGCTCCTTTGGGACACTTTTCGGCCTAATGGGGAGCACCGTGTGGACTCCGCTGGTTGGCTGGATATAAGCTCGTATACTGTCGGTGTGACGACGTCGCTGCCGCAGAGCAGTATTGTATGCACAGAAGATAGGGACGCGCCGGACTCTGGTGTGGAACAAACAAGCCATAGAGAAACTACAAAAACAACAAAGCTATCAGTGCAACATTAACCCACCCATTTAGAAATACCATCAGCAACACAAACTTGCTTATCAAGTGTCAGCTTCCCCCTGAAATTTTGTGGACCGAGCTGAGACCGCACTACAATAGCGTCGTACCTTGTTCGTTGTATCATGGTTTGGCCCCTGCTGACCAGGCTAAACAATCGCTGATGAAAAACACATAAAACTAGTTTACGAAAAAAAAAAATTAAATGACCCATTTCTACTGAAACTATTTTTAAGTGTAGTTTGGATTGGTGATCTCAAAGATCGACTTCAAAATTTTTTTCATGGCAATGTTTTTTAAACTGCACTTACATTTTATGCCTTATGTCAATTCATAATCGTCAGATGGTGTCAAGCAAGATATGAATCGAAAGGTCATTAAATTGTCAATAATAACGTAGAGCATTGTTTTCAAATCGGTTTAGTAATTTGAATACAATCATCAAAAATATTTCAAAAAAATAAATTTTTTGCTCGAAAAAGCAAAAAAAATATCATTTTTAATCGCCTAGGAAAAATATACAAAAAATCCAAATAAAATATTTTGATTCTTTCAACTTAAGAATCGCACTTCTACAAAAATAATAAGGTATTGATGAAGAAAATCTATGTATAAATATTGTATGGCTGGATCATTTTAAGTGAAGGAACTAACAGTCAAATTTGAGTATTTAAAGTGTTTAGAAAATTTTTTTTTCTATTTTCTTCATCTTTTGGTCTATATTTGAAGTGGGCGAATAGCCACAACAGAAAAAAATTCCAGATCAGAACAAAAGTCGAAATAAATGAAAATTTATTTTGAAAAAATCTCAAGCCACCAATTTTTTTAGCACTCAATTGCTCACAGCTCCTGTATTTGATTATAGATTTTGTTCATCGATATCTTATTTTCTTCGAAAAAGTGCGCTACTTAAGTAGAAAAAATAAAAATAGTCTTTTTGGAATTTTTAAATATTTTTCCTAGGCGTTTGAAAACGAAATGTAGTGCGTTTTCGAGCAAAAAATCCATTTTTTGTTATACTTTTTTAACCGATTGGAAAATAGTGTTGTGTGCGATTATTGACAATTCAATTACCTTTCGATTCATATCTTGCTTGACTTCATTTGGCGATTATGAAGTGAGATATGGCTTAAAATGTAAGTGCACTTACCGAAAAAATTAAAAAAAATTTAAAATTTTTGACATCGATTTTTGAGATCACCAATCACAACTACACTTAAAAATTAGTTTCAGTGGAAATGGATCTTTTTGGCTGTAAACTAGTGTAATCAAGTGTATACGAAATTTTGTAATCTAGGCGCTCGACTGCAACTCTTCTACTTGTTGAATATAGTTTCAACGCCGCCAAGCGAATTTTCGTTACTTACACTTAATAACTTTATTAGAATTTCGAAGTCTATTCACGGTAACAAGGAACATTTTTCACTCAAGAGCGAAGTTTTTGATCCAAGTCTAAATTTTGTATTCCAAACTTATTGGTCCAAGAGTTTTGCACTCTAAAACTTTTAGTAAGAGTTTGCTTTGGCATCCTTTCTCAGCATCAAGAAAAACTTTAACAATGTCAGGACCATTTCGATGACGGCAATACTTGCCGAAGCTTGCGGCTTACTTTCAATTATCAGGCACTGGCCAAGACTATGCTTAGCGGTTATGTGATCAACTGTAATCTCTGAGCAGGCAATGGGAGTTGTTCTGGAAATCTTTAGAGATTTGACCTAGGTTGGCTTGCAAAACGCTTCGTCGGTGTCACAGAACTTCAAGAGATTTCATTTTCTTATTTCTAAATCTAGTTAGAAGACTTGAGTCCAATATAAAATCCCCTCTCTAAACATCATCTCTCGCAAAAAAATTCCCATTTTCAAGCTAATAGGATGTTTAATTGAAATTTTTTGATGGTTTTACATGTTTTATGATATATTTTTAAATTATGATTCTAAAAGTCATACTCTTTGAGAGATTTGTAGGACACCGAAAATGGATTTTGGGTTTGAATTTGGTTGGAAGGGATTTCCGTGACACCTCAGAATTTAAGAAATAGACCAACGGGAGGCATTCTACAAGAGGGAGTCTTATCCCCACTTCTGTGGAATCTGGTTGACTCTCAACACAGAAGCAAAGTAAATCATTCTGTACTCCAAGTCCCAAAGAATTAATGAAGAAAACATTGAAGCGCTGGTCTAAGGAAAGACCTAAACCTAAGCTACTTTCCTAAGGTACTCGCCTGGGTAATAACAGAAATCCTGCCATCCACCCCACAGACGGCTTTTGACGTTATTCTGAACCCGGAATCAGTAGACACTTACTCTTCAGAAGAAAGCAGCAGCAGCGAATTGAAACTTCCTAATGAAAGTAGGAGAAAGAGGAAAGCAACTACTATACACCAGCTTAGAAATGGAATGACCACTTTAAAACCTGATTTCAGTAAGAAGAACACTGGAAGCTAGCCTTTTCCATCAGGAAGGACGAGCTTACCATACACATCAACGGTTCGCAGACGAAAGAGGGCATCTTTAAGGAGCTACAACAACTACAAAATGCATAAAATCCTGAGAAACATAAAAAGTCATACAAATCGCTGTTGAAAATTCTGATAGAAGTACTACGAAAACCAGAACTAGGGCAGAGCGACAATGCGACTTTGCAACAAATAGTCAACTAAAAGGACCAATTCCTACAACTTCACAAGTACAGGATAAAGACCATGATAGGAGTCTTTAAGGGGAATTTAACGGAAGGTCATTTGGTGTACCCCAACGGAGACGGGAAGCAAAATTGGGACTTTGCACCCAAGGCTAATTATGTATGCTTTCTAAGAGAACTAAATATGGCAATTACTTTCTTGAGCACCCAAATCTATTTATTGCTTCGAAGAGTAGCGTTGCTTGTTTTTTGTTGTTGCCAGCATATTAAGTGAAGTAACAGAAATACTGCTGCAGCAAGTTCTTGATTACAATTTGGCCAACATTTATTTCATATACCACCGAAACTATGTTGCTAACGCATGTTGCTGGCAACAGAAACAACAGCAACAACAACTGCACAACAACACAGCTCAACACACATGCCCCATGTTCAAGTGCAAAAAGGTGCACGCATGCGCAACAGGAAAGTAAACAAGCCAAAGGCAAGCCCCAAGTTGTTGTCGATCGTTCCTTCTTCGGGCTTGGTTCCTTGTTGGCTGGCCTTAACCGTGGCCAAAAGGGGGGGTCATGAAGCGGGGCGGAGGAGTGGGGCTGGGCTGACTAGCATGTTTGCGCAATATTTGCGACAAATAAAGCATAAAAACTGTTAAAGTTCACACGCATCAGGTCAAATATTTACATAAGCCGCCTGCCACAAAAAGCGACAGCCACAAAAAAAAATTATACAAAAAAATGTGGCCACACGCAACAGTCGGCCAGGCTAATTGGCCAAAGCCAAAAGCAATTATGATAACAAATAATTTTTTGGAAAAACTGAAAAGTGGTCAATGAATGGCAACTCGTTTTTGGCCTTAAAAGGTTAAACTGCATTTTTGTGAATTTACGACTTTTAATTTGACAAATAGTAAAAAAATTTGGAAAAACTAAAAAAAAGTACCATAAAAAACACTGAAAAATGAGCAACCGAAATGAAATGATATAAGAAACTGCGGAGTAAGGAATTATTTGAAAATAGCCGGCAAAAATGTATTAAATAAGTATTTTAGCGTTAAGGCCTATTTTAAGACAAAAACCATGGTCACACTGTATATAGAATGATCGAGCAGAGAGACAGAGAGACGAACGAAGAGACATTGTAAAAAAAAAACTGTGTGTATATGAAGGGTGATTCATGTACCAAAGGTAAACAGAGTATATTAAGTTGGTGCAAAAGTATGTAACAGCCAGAAAGAATCATCTCCGACCCTATAAAGTATATATATTCTTGATCAACATCAACAGCCGAGTCGATATAGCCATGTCCGTCTTTCCGTCCGTCCGTATGAACGAAGAGAACTCAGAGATGGTAAGAAATAGAGGTTTGACATGTATAGGACATATATTTCTTTTACTTGCAGGCAGATCAAATTTAATTTCAATTTTTGTCACGCCTTTTCCCGCCTCTGCAATTTGGAAAAAACGTCCTATCTCCCACAGTTTTGATGATAGATTGTTCGTACCTTCTAGAGATATTAAGTAATCAAAATTATTTATCGATTTGCTGAAGGCATGATAAAGATCGGTTGAACGATACACAAGTTATGCGCAAAATAAAGTTAACCGGCACACCACCAACCCCCCCTCGCCATTCCCGCCAACCACCTGTTCAAACAAACACAATCTTTGGGAGAGAGAGAGAGAGAAACTTAAAAATGAGCGTATAATAAAAGTATTGCACGGGCTAGACCGACTTTCTCACTTGTTTTTGTTAAGGATTGTTTGACAAATCATCAAGGAAAGACTCACACCGCAACAACGTCTCCAAATTATTCGGCTGTATCACGAAAATTAGCGCACTATGAAAAATGTTTTTCGTGTTTAGTTATAAACTATTTCGCATAAAAGGTGGCATAAATTAATGCCTCCTCTAAACAATTTGAATTGAATTTTGGAACTTGCAGCCGAACGAAATGTCCAACTGCTGTGCAACAACCAATGCATGACGCCTGCGCTCAGGCAGGTCCACTAAATCGTGCGTACTATTTGGCCATTCAGATTTATCCGAACTTAAAAAGGGAGGTCCTTTACGCCAAAGATTTGACTCGAGAAGTTCGAGCTGTGTACATACTCAAGACAATATGTCAGCCGGGTTTAAGGAAGATGGTATATGGTGCCATGTCATTCCTTTGGTTCGCTCCTAGATTTGCGAGATCCTGTTAGATACAAAAATGTTAAATTCGGATGGAGCTTGACGTCTGACCAACAATGGATTGGACAGGAAGATGGCGATATTTCGGCTATATTAACGACAAGCTCTGCTAACAAGTGCGCTGAGGAAAGCTCCAACTTGGGGATGGTTAGTGATTTTACGGGTGCGACTCTGGACTTAGAGCAGAGTAAATGAGATGTCACCTTGTTTTGCGTTTTTGATCGAACATATATGCAAGCACCGTATGCGGCTAGGCTTGCGTCACAGAATGCATGCAACTCGCATGTAGATTCAGGCAGCATTACGAAGCGAGGAAATTTTAGGCAGGTGACAGTGGATATCTGCGACATATGCCACAACCATGAGGAATGTAAGGATTGGGGTAAAGCTTCGTCCCAGTCAAGCTTGTCTTTCCAAAGAGCTTGCATACAAATTTTCAGTTTGGTGATGACTGGGGCTATTAGTCCGAGGGGGTCATAAAACCTAGCGAGGGCCGAGGGCTTATCTGGTATATTTTCCGAAAATCCATACATTAAATTGTCGGAATTGGTATCTCACACCAATCCTAAGGCCTTTGTGACGTCTGTTCCATCGTGGAACTTAAACATTTTTTTTCGATCCGAATCCGGCTCGCCTTCCAAAGCGGCTGGTTCATTTGAGCACCATTTTCGTATTGGGAAGTGGCCTCTTTTCAAAAGCTCCTTCACTTGCGTACGAATTCCCGCTACCTCGTCAACACTGTCACCACCAGAGATCAAATGGGTGCGAACAATTTTTGAGGCAACTGGGAACTCGGCTTCCACATCTAAAGTTAGCTGCTGCATAGCACGAATTGCTAAAAATGCCGCAGGCTTTTTTTTCCGTATGTTACAATATCTAAAGTATAGATTTTGATTTCTTCGCTGGGGCTATCGCGCCATAGGATGCATTGAAGATACTGATCAGGATGAGTTACCAGAACACAGTGGTACATCTTGCAGATATCCCCGCACAATGCAACCTTGAAAAACCGGAACCGTAGCAGAGTGGTGAAGATTTTCGGCTGAATAGAAGGACCTCCGAGACCACTATTGACCACGCAAAACCATCGACAAATTTGAGTCTCAGTGTACCAAATAGACCACATCCAGCCCATAGAGAGGAGAATATCGCAATTGCAGCGGAGACTGTGGCTGCGATTCGACGCCGATTTGAACATTTGGGTTTATCGTATTCGATAACTGGTCAAAATTTTCGTAATGATTGAATTTGCGCTTGAATTTCTGTCAATGGGCTCCGCAACAGCTGAATGAAAATCCGTTGTTATCGCGCCAACAAGCAAAATTGTCGCATTTGGGCTGATGAGCAACACGAAGAGACTCTTGAACTACCGTTGCATCCACAAAAATGCACTATTTGGTGTGATTTATGGGCAGCTGGAATCATCGGTCCGTATTTCTTTTGAAAATGAGTCCGGACAGTACATAATCGTCAATGGCGAGGGTTACCGTACCTTGGTAAATGACTTTTTGTTAACTCAAATTGAAGCCCTTGAAGTCGGCGACACTTGGTTTCAGCAAAACTTTGCTACGGCACATACTGCGCGTGAAACAGTTGCTTTATTGAGAAATCATATCGGTGTGCAGCTTAATTCGCATTCCGGAGCTGTCAACTGGCCGCCTAGATCAGTGGTGGGCAAGCCCTTGCTCCCATTGTTCATAATAAACTGCGTCGCAAGCTATTTAATTACGTTTATAAAATAATTTTACAATTTTTCAACTTTTAACTTTAAGTTTTTGGTTCTAGCTGATGTGCTGAATCATAATTCCTCATATAAATAGCTTGGTTCTTTCGTGCAAATTACCCTGTGCAGAAGTATCATGCTTCTGTAATCAGTCCAAGACTTAAAATTAAGTTCATAGATTTGTGTAGCAAACCCTGTAATGTGTTCTCTTCGCTTGACATTGTAGACGTCTCTAGCAATACTATTAAATGTAACATTAAGCCTACGCTGAGAAGCTAAATCGCAGTTTCCAAATATCTCAATTCCATAGCAGAGCGTAGGTGACAGATATGTTGTTGCTATCAATAGTCTAAGATCGGTAGGTAAAAACTGCTGGGTTAATGAGAGCTGTCTTAGAAGTCCAAAGGTCTTTCCGGTGGCTTTAATCACATGATCACTCCATGATAAAGTGTTGATTTAGCGCCTGCTCGACATAATTTATAGGTGTGCTGTTAACGATTAAGTCCGGCAGACTTTCAGTACTCAGCGGTTTTTTGTATATAACCATACACTTACATTTTGACGGATTAAGTGACAAACCATTACAAATAGCTCACCTACTAACATTAGACAATTTACTGTTACATAGATTTACACATTCATTTATTCTTTCTAAGGGACAACTGACATAAAGCTGAACATCATCGGCATATATGTGAACATTACAGTTAGACAATGAAACAGGGAGATCGTTTACATACATTGAGATCAGAAGTGGACCAAGAATTGACCCTTGAGGTACACCACGTTTTAGAGACAAAACTGCTGACTTCTCAAGATTGATAATCACCGTCTGTTTTCTAGTTAGCTAGTTTGGTACATCAAATTTCATGGTTTACCGTATCGAAGGCTTTGCTAAAGTCAAGTAATGTCAGAAATGTTACCTGACTGTTATCATCTTGCTTACGAATATTTTCAGTGACCTTTATTAAAACCGGAAACCGGATTGCATTTTACTTAACATTGGATTAAGGCTTATAAATTTACTAATCTGCTGTAACATAAGATGCTCAAATACTTTAGACAAGAAGGGAAGCATGGATATCGGTCTATATTCGTCGTTTGCCTTTGGTAATGGAACAATCTTGGCTATTTTCCAATTTTCCGGAAAAGTCGAAGTCGTAAACGCAGTGTTGCATATATGTTACATGATTAATAATTTTTGGTAAAATAAGCTTAAAGAATTTAGGATGCATATCATCCAACCCAACAGCATTCGACTTAATTTCAAGGACGCATTCAAGAACATCACATGCGTTCACGCACATAAAACTAAAGCTACTATCACAGATATTATTAACTACAACATCTAGGTAGGGATTACTAATAGCTTCAGGTACATTCGATTGCACAAATGAACTCGCTTGAAATTGTGCACAACAACAAAGTCAATGCGAATTTGGAGCACGACGCCACACAGACGGCGCAGCAGCTGAATTTTGAGCGATCGAAACTCGCTGGTAACAATTGTTTTTCCTGTTGTTGTTGTTGGGCTGCTCCCAAACTCACATTTCATGCCCACCGCTGGTCTAGATCATGTGATATCACACACACTGGACTTTTTCCTGTGGGGTTACGTAAAAAGTCAAAAGTCTTTGTCGATAAGCCAGCTACGATTCAAGAAAATGTCAGAGATAGTTCTTTAAGATTCCATCTTCTTAATGGATTAGCCTTTAAAAACCCGTGTAAATGGACTCATTCATAAAGCACATGATGAGACATTAAATTTGAATCGTGTCACGTGTCCCTCTCTAACTGTGTGTGTGTGTGTAACTGAGCAAGCTTAACCAATAGTTGATCAATGCAAACAGTTTTTTGTTTTTTTTTATATTTTTTTGTTATTTTCATCGATGGGCTCCCCATATAACAACCAAAAGAAGCCGCCGCGCAGTCACTTTGAAGTGTTTGATTTTCGAATTGGCCGTCGCCGTCGCAACGGCTATTCAAGCTGTTGCTGTTGTTGTTGTTGTTGTTGTTGTACTTGTTGGCTGTCGTTTTATTGAAGCCAAATTTGAATACGAGACAAGCGAGTACGGTAGAAGCTTGGCGGGCGAGAGATGCTGCGTGGTTGAAGTCGCGACATCAAAGAGTGCCTGGACTCAAAATGGACATGGGCCTGCAACAATTTATGCCAGCCGCAAAAGAGGGAGAGAGCTGTTGCTGCCGCTGCTGCTGCTGCTGCTGCTGCTGTTGCAGCAAGAACGGAAATGACCTTTTTTGTGTGGCTGGCTGGCTGGCTGGCTGTGCGTTGGCTGCAGAGAGAAACAAAATGCCGACGACCAAAGAGTCCACTTCATTCCACTGCGTGTTGCAGACAGATGACAAGAGGCGATAGTGTCTGGCAGCCTCCTTTTGAGCCTAAGCCTGAGCTTCTTGTACCCGACGATCTTGGTCTCTGGGGCTAAGTGATGATCATGATGGGTTATTAGGCAGGTTGCGTTGACAACGCATTTGTCTTCCAAGACAACGCCGACGCAGGATTTTTTTTGTCCCTCTCTCTCCCCGATAAGCGCGCGACATTTATTTATGGTGTTTTAACACAAGGCGCCCCTCTTTCACAGGGCCAGACGGAAAAAGTAACAGCAACACAGACAGACAGAGAGAGAGGGAGAGAGGGAAGAGAAAGCCCCCGGCTTAAACTCAAAAGTGTCAAATTAATGTCAGTCAAAGGAAAACAAAAGAATCATAAAGCAACATCTTGAAAATTTCAATAATTGCTCACTCAAAAGTGTAAATGTTACTTAAGTCATATAATACCAGAAATTTTTGGTTATTTCAGAAACTTTTGGTTTTATTTTTGTTAATTTTTGGACTTACTCATAATGAAAGATCTGCTTATATTTCATTGATTATAACTTCTAAATCTACTCAATTTTGTTCCCACTTAAGTAACTACTTTTCTTGACTCAAGTTTGTTTTGTTCAAATAACTTATCAAACCAAGGGCTTTGGTTAGAACCTTGGTTTATAGCGCAGCGGTGGGCATGAAATTTGAGCTTGGGAGCAGGCCAACAACAACAACAGTCTCGATCGCCCAAAATGCAGCTGCGCGCCGTCTGTGTGCGCATCAGGTAGGCGCCGTGCTCCGATTCGCATTGACTTTGTTGTTCGCGAGTAATTTTGCGACGCAGTTTATTATGAGACTGACCGGCGCCAATTGCCTAGAAGAAAATCGGGGAGTAATGGGAGCAATGGCTTGCCCATCGCTGGTTTATAGCGTCTTAGAATGTGGAAACATATTTGAATTAATTTTTGGTGCAATCTGGAACTTTTCTGCATTATCTTTGTTGATGATAATTGAATTTCTCCAAAGTATTTGATAAGTCGAGTCTTATATTGCCATTTAAAACTTTGACAATTAACCTTTGGGAAATATCCCAAATTCAGATATGATTTCCAAAGCGAGCCTTCTTTTTCCAGCAAACAGAAAAAGAATATCATATTAGATCTTAAAAAGTTAAGCTGCCTTTACACTTGTCTATCTATGGTCACCAGTACCCCCCTGGAGGGCGAAGACATTCCGCTATTTACTCATAAACAAGCCGAACGCATGCCGAAGCTGAGGAGAAGGAAGCAAAAAGCCTTTCAGTCGCTGGCTAGCCTTTGATGCTGTTAGATCGAGGCAAATTTACGGCGCTTTATTTTTGCACACCAATACACTCCCACTTTCTCACGCTCTCGTTGGCCAACGCTGCTCTAAAGAGACTCACTGGCGATAATATAATAGCAAATCAAAAAGTTCTAAGTATTTAGAAAATTAAGCCTCTTTTAAAGCAAAAGAACAGATTCCAACAGTTTCTCTTTAGAGAATTTGGTTAACCGACAATTAAGAGATATATGACAAGAGTAGCTTAGCAAGAGAGCTTAGTTTCAGTAAATTTTTGAACCAAAGCTTATTAAATCGTGGTACGGAGACGCTGACAATTTTTGCGGAGCCCATCTAATTACATAGCTCAGGAAATCCGCTCCGAAAATTCTTAGAGCGCATTGTCAGAGCGAGTACGGAGCTACCAACAATTCGCTATGACAATTTGCGTGGACCCGCCAACTCGTTTTTTTGAAAACAGCTGATAAATTGTCGAAGGGGGTCTGCAAATTATGAAACTTGTTTGATAATTGTTAGATTTCGTGACCGCAATTAATAAAATGGATGCAAAAATAAACAAAAAAACCATAGAAAAGTCATTTGGAGAACTTTACGGAGGACGAACAAGTGGCGTTAATCAAAGCGATCGAGTCTCAATCCATTTTAGGGGATTTGACTAACAAAAAGCATTTCGATACCCTCAGCTGCATCACATGTGGTGGAGAATCCTTCTCTGTATGCTTTTCTTGGCATGCCATTTGCCCAATGTATGCATACCACCCGAGTCTAAACCTTCGCAGTCTCTACAGCCCACGGAACGGCCAAGCAGCCCTAAGCAGAAGTCTTCACTGCCCATTATAGTAGTGGCTCCTTCGGCTTACTGTGGTAGCTTCCGTTGCTACTGTTGTGGCCACCTTTAAATCCGTATTCACCTAGTTTATCCTCCTCTAATACGTCCGGCGAGTATGATCCGCCTCCAGTCTATGAAGCTGGCTGTGGCTATGAATATTGCCTCTGGCTTAATATGCGGCCCAGCAATTTCAATCTCCAGATGCGTTTTGTGTTGTCGTTATAGCAGTATGTCTAAGTGGCTAAGTTCTGCTCCCGCAGTCCAAAATAAAGGGCTTCTACCGCCCCACACAAAATTCTTCCATGAAATAGACCATGGCATTAACACAGACAACTGAATTTCCCCTAGTGACTTTCATTTTCAATTTTGTACACTCTTTTATTTTATTTGAATTAGCCCGCTTATTTTTTTTTATACATACAACAGCTGATTTCTGTCTGTTGCCTGGTCACACTACATTGTCTGAGCGGCTCTGGAAATTATCAAACAATTTCCGCTCCGCAAAAATTGTCAGCGTCTCCGTACTACGCTTAAAC
Organism: Lordiphosa magnipectinata; assembly: GCA_037044535.1. Lineage (NCBI taxonomy): Eukaryota > Metazoa > Arthropoda > Insecta > Diptera > Drosophilidae > Lordiphosa > Lordiphosa magnipectinata. The sequence goes on along the minus strand of JBAMBO010000602.1, from coordinate 114,487 downwards.
AAGAAAGAAAGTCGGTCAAGCAAATATAATATACTCTGTATCCCCCAGAGTTCGTGTATAACATATATATTACATGTATAACACAGTGGAACACTCAAAATAGTCTGGGAACGGAACCAATAAATTGTGAAACTAGAGGCATTAGGGAGCGACTCCTTATACCCAGTTTTTCTTGATCACGTCAAGTTCATTTTTATCTCTAGTTAATGGCCTTTATGGACTTGATAATTGGTGCAGTCAAATGTGGAATGCGCTATCGCGGTTTTCCGATGCATGTTACCATCTCTTAAGGATACATTTTAATGGTCTGCATCTCAATATATTTGAAACCTTAAAAAATTCTATCGAATATTTTTCCATTGACTCCATTTTCTAAGTTAGACCTCTATGGGCGGGGTACTTACCGCTTGTCCATTGGAGGCGGGAATTTTGTATAACAATTGTGATAACTCCCTTCATCTTTGGTGATTTTTCCAAAATTTTAGCTCTTATCTTTTTTTAAACCAACAACAGATGTTGTAGCTGTGTGTTGCTAGTATAAATGTGCCCATTAAACGCGAACTATGAGGTGTTGCTCCCTGATGCCTCTAGTTTCACAATTTAATGGTCCCGTTCCTAGGCTTTAAAAAAAGTTGAATTTTGTGGCACTGTGTAATAAATTTATATTAAGTTAGTGTGTAAAGTGCTGCCCATCGCCGTTAAGGCCGATGCTATCCATCATAATGGTTTTTTTTTTTTTATAACTTGACTCCTGTTCATTTGATCTTCACCATTCGCATTTACCAATACCCGTAGAAGGTACGAACCATCAAGGGGCGTGGCAAAAATTGAAAATAAAGCTGATATGCCCTGTAAGTATAAAAAGTATATGTCCCATACATGTCAAACCTCTATCTCTTACCATATCTGATATCTTTTCGTGGCTATATCGACTCGGCTGTTGATGCTGATCAAGAATATATATACTTTATAGAGTCGGAAATGATTCCTTCTCGCTGTTACATACTTTTGCACAAACTCAACAAAAAGTTAGTATCAATTTGATATTCTCAAAATATCATGTTAATAATTTCGAAAATATTAACTTGATACTTGGAGTATTAAAGAGAATTTGATACTCAACAGTTTCAAATTGATGACTCGATTCGGTCATTTCGGGTGTATATATTCTTATACATATATTCTATATATTATTATCTTTATCTTTAAAAACAAAAAAAAAGCTTTGATTTGAGGCTAAGTTTAAGGGCTGAATTTGAAATTACAGGCTCTATCAGTGGTATATAAATCAGCAATGGAAATCATTCAAAAGAAGAAAACTAACAAGGAGTAGAAATACCAACAACAAGATCACTTGCTGCTGTGTTCTTTCTATTTATACCCTTGCAAAGGGTATTATAATTTTGCCCAGAAGTTTGCAACGTATTGAAATATTCCGACCCTCTAAGCTACGTATATTCTTGATCAGGGCGACGAGCTGAGTCGATTGAGCTTTGTTCGTCCGTCTGTCTGTTTCTAAGCAAACTAGTTCCTCAGTTTTAAAGCTCTTTAGCTGAAATATTGCACAGAGTCTTCTTTTTACTGTCACGCTGCTAATATGTCGGAACCGACCGGATCGGATGACTATATCTTATAGCTGCCATTGGAACCATCGGTCGAAAAATGGGTCTTAGTTAGAATAACTTTTTTGTTTTCAATGTTAGCGTCATAAAACTCGTCCATTACTAATATTATAAGCTTTCAAACAGATTTCCAAATTTTGGTCAAAATCGGTTGACTATATCTGAAGGCTGCCATAGTACCGAAATCAGATGTTTATCTGTCGGAAAATGGGTCTTAGTTAGAAAAATGTTTGATTTTTTTGTAAGCGTTCTTAAACTCTGACATTTCAAAATCACCATTTGATAATAAATATAAATAACTTCGGCACTGACGAACTTAGCTTGGCCTTCTCGTCTACTCTTTTTTTTTGCCATTGCTTTAAGTCTCACTTTAGCAACATGCTGCTACAAGCCTTACTTAGCCACATGTTGCCAAGGTGTGTCTGAGCAGTGTGTACGCTGCTGGCCACATTCCTATGTACATTGCGCACCGTTATAAAAAAAAAAAAAACAACCAAATCAAAAAGAACTCAAGACCTCATTAAAAGAAGCCGCTGCTTTATGGCAGCATCATCCCAGTTCGAGTTGCCCATTTAACGCCAAAATCCCCCCCAGTCTGCCTCCTGCCTGACTCCATTCTACTCCACATATATATATGTATATCCACGTATTTAGTATTAAAACTGAGACGATTACGCACACGCAACTCATGGGGCTGGCTGGCCGCCGCCGCCAAAGGCTGTGTGCGTTGTTCATGCAAATTTTTAACTTCATTTCGGCTTCGTTTTGTTAATTAATTTATATTATTTTATTTGGGTGTCGTATACAAGCGGAGCGATCTGTGGACATGCCTTGTGGCTGCCTGCAATCGACGACTTAGCTCTCTCTCTCTCTCTCCGTTCTTCTCCTCCAGCTCGCGCGTAGCCGAACGACAAATTTATATTTAATGAGCTTCATAAAATTTGAATTTCAAAGGAGCGTTGCACCGCAGCGGCATGTTTCGTCCATGGCATTGATTGCAGTGCCATCTCCATCTCAGGTTGAGGACCGAATGAAGGCATATAAATTGTTGGGTTTTATGGTGTTTTAAGTAGGCCTGCTTTATGACCCAGCTGGTCCTGGACTACCCTGAACTATAGGATGACGACGACGACGACGATGGTAAATTCCGCGAGAGTTTCGAGTACATATACTCGATAATGATTCATGTGGTCGCTGTGTGGTCGCAAGACTTATTACTACCCACTTAGGCGACAAAACGTTCGTCGCCAACTTCCTCATAAATAAAGGCGGAATCGGCCACATGTAGTGGAGATCTGCAAGTGCCAACTTGTTTGGTCGGTTTTTTATTTGTGCCTCTTGTTGTTGTTGCTGTTGTTGTTGTTGTGTTTCCCTACCGGTAGGCAACATTTCAATTTGATATAATGAGCTACATTTTGTTTACAGATAGGTTTTAACATGGTTAGTCGTAGGAAGTAATCCCCGTTCTGCTAGCAAAAACGGGGAAGCAGGGATAGACTACAAATTAATTGAAAATTATTGTACGTTTCCCACTTTTTTTAAAATTATTTTTTTGTTTTTCAATTTTGTATATATTTTTACTACCCAGACAAGCCGGTTTTTCTCTCTTATTATTGTCTGGTCCTTTACGTTTTTTATTAAATATATTAAGATTGGAAGAGTTGAAGTAACATTGTAGTAGTTTTTCTATACAAACTGCATTAGTTTGGGCTCTAAAAGCGGTGTTTGTTTTATTTGATTTATAAGTCTCACAAATATCGTTTACAAAATTAATAAAGGTAATTGTTCACCGTGAAAAAAATTAATATTTTTTCATATCAATTTTACTCCAATATGAAAATATATCAAATTGATATGTTGAAAGTATCAAATCGATATTTTATAACATAACATTATATGTACTAATTTTATACCTGAAGATGGTTGCAGGTCAGCAACCGAAATAACCGAAAAAACAGCATATACATGTGTGTGTTTTAGTTGACCTCGAGCCGGCTAAACTCAATTTTCTACAATTTAGAAAGGTGGCCAACTATCAACTTTTTGATATTCATTAAATCTATATTTTATTTATAAGGAAACATAGCTTGTCCTGTTTTTTTAGCCTTTTAAAAAGAATCTGTCCGTTTTCTGTCTTTTTTTCTGGGTTCAACCGTCCTTTTTTTGTGTAGAGGTTTAGCACCACCAAAATTTAAAGGCAGCGCAATTTTGTTCTCCAATACTCATTCTTCTGCATTATTTATTCGTTCTCTGTCTCTTCCAAAAAAGTGTTGGAATCAGCTGTTTGTCTATCGATGAAAATATTGACAGTTCTATCGGGACTGAACTACACTCGAGAAATAATAGAGAAATACATATTTGATTTCAGAAGTACGGCAGGAATGAAATTACTTGATCCAAGAATGAATTTCTGAGAATGAAGTTTTGATACCATTCATTTTGATTCATGTGTTCTGATCGCGTTGCTTGCTCTCTTCGTTCAGTTACTTATGCTCTCTCTTTTCTTCTAAAAAAAAAAACCAATTGAGAACGAATTTTAGCTCGATTTAATAAACGAATTTCTTGAAAATTCGGGACCAAATAGTTTTATAGCAAGAGCGTTCGTACTCAATTTAATCGTACTACTTTATTCTGAGTGGAGAGATTGAAATTTGGCCCAACACAGGCATGAGACACTCAAATTCGGATAACCTTAGGATAGTTTGACTAACCGAACATTGAGAAAACGGGCCTCAGTGGGAAAAACTTTTTTATTTTAAATTTTAACGTTCTTAAACTTGTGGATTATTAATTTTATATGCTTTCTAACAGATTGGCAAAATTTATTCAAAATCGGATGACTATATCTTGTGGATCTTAGTCAGAAAAACTTTTTTGTTTCCAATGTCAGCGTTTTTAAACTCGGCCATTTGGAATATTATATGCTTTTAAGCAGATTTGAATAAATTGATCACTATCGGATGACTATATCTTATAGCTGCCATAGGAGAGATCTTTCGAAAAATGGGTCTTTGTGAAAAAAACTTTTTTGTTTTCAATGTCAGCGTTTTCAAACTCGGCCAATTCTAATAATAGATGCTTTTAAACAGATATGCAAATTTTGGTCAAAGTCGGATGACTATATCCTATAGCTGCCATAGGAATCATCGGTTGGAAAATGGGTCCTTGTAGGAAAAACTTTTTTGTTTTCCACTTTAGTGTCCCCAAAATCGGTCAATTCTTATATTAGATGCTTTTAAACAGATATGCAAATTTGTGTCCAAGTCGGATGACTATATCTTATAGCTGCCATAGGAATCATCGGTCAAAAAATGGGTCTTAGTAGGAAAAACTTTTTTGTTTCCAATGTTAGCGTCCCCAAACTCGGCCATTATTAATATTATAGGCTTTAAGACAGATTTGACAACTTTGGTCAAAATCGGATGACTATATCTTATAGCTGCCATAGGAATCATCGGTCGTAAAATGGGTCTTAGTAAGAAAAACTTTGTTGTTTTCAACCTTAGTGTCCCCAAAATCGGTCAATTCTTATATTAGATGCTATCAAACAGATATGAAAGTTTTTGTCAAAATCGGATGACTATATCTTATAGTTGCCGTAGGAACCATCGGTTGAAAAATGGGTCTTAGTAGGAAAAACTTTTTTGTTTTCAATGTTAGTGTCCACAAAATCGACCAATTCTTATATTAGATGCTTTCAAAAAGGTATGAAAATTTTTGTCAAAATCGGATGACTATATCTTACAGCTGCCATAGGAACCATCGGTCGAAAAATGGGTCTTAGTAAGAAAAACTTTGTTGTTTTCAACCTTAGTGTCCCCAAAATCGGTCAATTCTTATATTAGATGCTTGGAAACAGATATGCAAATTTGTGTCAAAGTCGGATGACTATATCTTATAGCTGCCATAGGAATCATCGGTCGTAAAATGGGTCTTAGTAAGAAAAACTTTTTTGTTTTCAATGTAAGTGTCCTCAAAATCGGTCAATTCTTATATTAGATGCTTTTAAACAGTTGTGCAAATTTGACTATATCTTATAGCTGCCATAGGTACAATCGGTCGGAAAATGGGTCTTAGTGAGAAAAATTTGTTTGTTTTCAGTTTTTTCGTTGCTAATCTCGGCGTTTGATAATTTGATATGTTTTCAAAAAGATTCGCGAAATTTGGTCGAAATCAGATGATTATCTGTCGGAAAGTGGGTTTTAGTAAGAAAAAATTTGGATATTTTTTTTTTTTCCTTTTTTCTATATATTTCCATCCACTTCTTCTCCGTTCGTAGCTAGAAATCCTCTACTCGAAAACTTTGCAAATTTCTCATTTCTTTTCCAAAAAAAAAAAAAAACCACAAATTTCAATCACAATTTCTACCAACTTCACTCAGACATAAAAATGGCACCAGCGCATTTGGCCCATAAATCCAAACGCAAAAGATCAGCTCAGTTTAACCTGTTGGGCCAGTTTTCTCATCAGGCTGGCAACATTTCAATTTGACATAATGAGCCACAAATTCTGTGATGCAGGTAGAGGCCAGTTTTTTTTATTTGTTTTTATTTTCTTTTGGGCAAAATATTGTCAGGTAACGGTAATTAGTCGGAGGCTACTGTCTGGCGTCGTTCGTCTAATATTTGAATGAGTTGCCCCGCGGTGCGAGTCGAATTTGTTGAGGGCGGTCAACCTGTTGATAGCCTGATGTCTGCCTCCTTCAGACGGGGACACTTGAGATTTGTATGTCATGTCAAGAGGAAAAGAAGTAGTTCATGTTGTAATGGGATATGCAAGTTGAGTATTCGTTATTATGTAAGTGGCAACTGACGCCATTCCCCAATCCCCGGAAAATGATTTCTCAAGTATTTGGTGGCGTCTAGTCTGGCCAGCGGCAAAGTATTTGAAGTAGATTTGGACGACGAGTCTCTAACAGCATCCTGTAGTGTGTTCATTTTTTATTGTTTTTATGCTTAATTAGCCATTAAATCGACACTCGTAAAACGAAGAGAGCGAAAGGCTTTGGCTTTAAAAACGACGCCATTAAAGCGGACATTGCATGCCGCACGCCAAAAAGGCCAACTGATGCACCTGAGCACACACACACACACACACACACGCACACACACACACAGTCACACATCCACCAAAGGTGTCATATGGCGCAGCGGGTGTTCCCACAAGCCACCGAAAACTAAACATGCCCCCAAAATCCCAGCGGGAAATGCAAACGCCGCACTTTTAATGAGCGCCTGGAGAGGGACACAGCTCTGAGTCTGAGGGTTGGTCTCTAGCTTCGAAACTCACGCGATAAACGGGCGTGGCAAGTCATTCGTTGGCCAACTAATTTTTTGGCATTATATTATCCGTGGATTTATTGTGTGCTCTCTTTTTCTCTTTTCTCTTTTGAAATAAAATACACCTTTTTCCTCAAATGAAATTTAATATTTTTTTTCCATGAGCACAAACAGTAGTCGCCGCTGTCTCTGACAAGCTGCTGACACCTTGAATGAACTTTAAAATGAGTTGGGGGGGGGGGGGGGAAAAAAAGGTTTAATTGCACTTTAATAGGCCGCCAGCTGCGACTGCTTTAATATGCCCAATTTTCAGACGGGTCAGCAGAGTTTTCAAATAAATTAATTAGTCTGGAGCTTTAATAGAACGGTTTGCGCTGTGAAAGAGAACCAAACATTTTCCAAAATAGATGTAAACAAATTTTGAAGCGCTTTCTGGCATCAAAAGGACTGGAAATTTGTTATTATTTTTAATAGAAATAAACAAAGATGCTCAATAACTCTGTTGTGTGAGCATTTGAAAGAGAGCTCGCATTATTGTGGTGTTAGTTTTTTGGTAGTTGATTTTACCACAAACTTTATGAGATAGACTGTTATACAAAAGCTACATCAACAAAGTGCTCACACTGAGAGAAAAAATCAATCCGTTTGTGCTTGATATCAAGCATTTTTGATGTCAAAAGTAAGCTAAAACAGAATATTTTTGGATCCTAGCCGTAAATAATGAAATCAAGCACGAATTTTTGATATTGAAATTCTTGGTTTTAAATTAAGTGGGCTTCATATCAAGCATAGATCTTTTTGGATGGAAGCATTAGAAGTATCGATTTCAAGCATTTTGGATTTAAGTGGAATATGCTGATATGGGAGGTGGGAAAGGAGATGAGACACGATTGACCAACAACCACACGCTACTTCTTTCTAAGCTATGATTAATTTTGAGACACCATTAAAAATGATTATTTCTTTACTTCACTGGAACCTCGAAGACTGAACACACGGACGACGACGCCTTAGCTGACTCAACTTTTAGGCATAAGCAAAACTTGGCATCAAAATCATACCCAACAAGAAAGAAAGTCGGTCAAGCCCGACTATAACATACTCTGTACCCTTACACTCGCATTTGCTCAGGAGTCAAACGGCCAGTTAACACCCCGCGCACAACGCGGTGCGCTCTCTAAGTTTCTCTCTCTCTTTCTCTCTCGCACTAAGAGTGTTGAACGGTTAGGGTATGTTGCTGTGGTTGTTGGTGGGGGGTGGGTGGTGTTAACTGACCGTTTTTTGCCCATAACTTGAGTATCGTTCATCGGATCTTTATCATTCCTTCAGCAAATCGATAAATAATTTTGTTTACAAGGTATCTCTAGAAGGAACGAACGATATATCTCCAAAACTGTAGGAGATATGACGTTTTTTCCAAATTGCGGGGGCGGGAGGGGGCGTGGCAAAAATTGAAAATAAACTTGATCTGCCTGCAAGTATAAGAAATATATGTCCCATACATGTCAAACCTCTATCTCTTACCATCTCTGAGATCTCTTCGTTCATACGGACGGACAGACAGACAGACGGACAGACAGACAGACGGACAGACGGACATGGCTATATCGAATCGGCTGTTGATGCTGATCAAGAATATATATACTTTATAGGGTCGGAAACGATTCCTTCTACCTGTTACATACTTTTGCACAAACTTAATATACTCTATGTACCTTCGGTACAGAGTATAAAAATTTAAGCAGTTGGCACTTTGCCGCTCAGCGAACAACAAGGGCCGAGCTCTAATGGACAAGACATTCTCTTAGAACATGTCGAGGACGCGGGATCAAGTCCTCGTTAGAGCATAGTTTTGATTTTGTTTATTTGAGGTGTTTTTAACATTCTCTATATTTCATACAATCCTTAAATCGATTTGGGGAAACCCAATAACGTACTTCCCTCGCCCACAATTTCAAAGATCAATTGTCTTCTCGAATTCGAGCAGTTTTCGTCTTAAAAATTCAAGAAGAAAAAAATCTAAATTGAAGCTGATTTCGGTTATGGAAATGTCCAATGGAAAATGTGACAAATAAGGGCACATTTTGTTTTGGTCAAAAAAGGCAGGCACTTTCAGAAAAAAAAAACCAAGGAATTAGGCACAAACGGTGTCAATAGTACAGTAAGTACGAAATTACTTGATTCAAGTACGAAATTCTTATTTCAAATAGAATTTTTTTATGCTCAAAATACTTGATTTACGACTTTCAAACTATTTTATAATTTTTTTTTTGATTATACTTTTAGATTGTAATGGTCTTAGAACAACGCAAATTACTCTTAAAATAAGTGCCACATATTCTTCATTGATTTCTGATAAATTCTAAAATTAAAGTTAATAAAATAGGTACAAAATGTTCTAAAGCTATTCCCAATTTGTCCTTGGAGCGAGGTTTCTATATTAAATCAAGTATTACTGTACTTCAAATTGATAAAACCCGGAGGAAATTTTAAGAACAGATCCGATTTAAGATAGTTTGCATTTACTTTTTGGAGTTAGCATTGTGCTCAATCTGACTGTAAGTAAGAAAAGTTCTCGATTCTACAATCAGAAAAATCAATCGCTAACGGTAATGAAAACAGGGTAATCCCGGATATTCTTGACCAGATCAGAAAAAGATTGATTTGATCCGACTTTTTTTAATCCTAAAAAGATTACATATATTCCGGGCTAATCTTAAAAAGTAAGAATTAAGTGAAACAGGATAATTTTAGGCATGTTCGAGATTAATTTGGGCTCGATATATATGTGATCGCAGGAAAGATGCCTTTCTTTTCTCCTCCATATTCCAAGGGACATCCATATACACTTGAAGACCCACACTTATTTTGGTTCATTTAAATCTTTTGAAATACAAGGAAATATACAAATTTTTGCGCTCAACTAGGATTCGATTCGACAACCTTGCAATGAACACGATTGGAATTTTTTTCTGTGCATAACATTTGTCCTTATTTCAATTATATTAACAGTAGCTTTTCGATTCTAGAATGTTTCGTGTACTGAAATAAGCAATTGACTTGGATGATATTTCCCATATATTTCGGGCCCTAATCGGGGCCTTTATTGTTGTTGTTTAAAGTTTAACAAAGTTCAGTCAAACTATTTACTTACTAGAATAGGTCTGACCAGAGAAACGTATAGTTGTTTGGTGACATAAGGGTCATTAAATTCTTTAGACCATCTTTTGATGAAGCCAAGAACTCCCATAGATTTATTAGTAATAACCGTTATATGACCATTGAAACATAACTTGGGCACGAATTGTATTCCCAAGTCGTTGACTTTATAGATGCGCTGAAGTGGCTTATCCTCAATCATGTAGTCGTAGGGATAAGGCGTATTGCGATGAAAAGTTAAATATTTGCATTTCTCATTGTTGAGTTGCAGACTGTTAATAATGCACCAATTATTGAGAGAGTTTAAGTCCCTTTGTAGGAGAAGAGGTGATACTGGATCGTCGTAAGACAGGCAAAGCTTAAGATCATCCGCATACATAAGCACCTGAGAGTAAGATAATGCGGACGGAATATCGTTTACATATAAGTTAAAAAGCAAAGGTCCTAGATGACTGCTTGGGGAACACCAGAGGATACACGAATGGATACAGAAAATTGCGAATTGAAACTAACTCTCTGAGACCGATTACGCAAATAAGCCACGATCCAATTAAGAAGCTTGGGAGGAAAGCCAAGCATATACAGATATCACAAGCTTCCCTTAAGTTCAGCTCAGTACTGAAATAAAGCTGTTTTCTGCTCCGATTCACGGATTTCCAAAAAAAAAAACTGTATATTTCTAATTCCACAACGGTTTGCAGACACCATTTTAAATATTTTTTTAGTCTTAAAAAAGTAATTTTTTTTCTTAAAACTAATTTTCTGAAGTTTTGAATCTTAACCATTTTTAATTTAGTGACTATTTTTGCCACCTTTATGACAATTAATCAGGCAAGTTTTAGCTGGCCAGATGCCAAAGATTATGGCAAAGACTACTGATGATAGAACCGGGAGGTTCTTGAAACAACTTTTTAGTCGATCAGCCTACTTTGTGGTGTTGTGTGTTCCAGTTGAAAGTTAAGTGCGAACATAACATGACATCGAGACAGATTAAACTTGATAGTTTAATTTTTATGTATTTTTAGCTATTTCTAGGATTTTAAAATTTAGCAGTTTTTGGACCTCATGCAACAATGTTGTTCGGTTTCGTATTTAGTTTTTATTTTGAATTTTTTTTTGCACAGTGAAATTACTCTTTGTGCGGCCACTTCGATCAAGTTTGTCGAGCTTAATGGAACATAAATTTAAGTAACGAAATTAATATTTAAAAAGTCATCACGATTTTGAATATGAATCTCCTTCACGGAGCAATGTTCTGCATAAGTTCCTAAAAACGTGATAAAGGTAGACATTTAAAATTAAGAAAATGTTGTATGTTTTTGGAAAATTTAGCATTATAAAATACTTTGTAAACTAGCACAAAATTTATACAAAAACAATAAAAATAATCAAATGTCACACCCTTTCCACTCATTTAGCAGGCAGACACATTTTATCTATATTTTATGAGTTCCTATCGAATTCTTCTCCTTTTTTTTACTTGCGTTTCCGGTCAGTTTTTTTCCTTATTTGGCATCCCTGCTGTTTGGGGGGTGATAAAGTTATTTAGGCGCAAATCATAAATTCCCAAAAAACAGAATCCCAAAAAATCCCAAAAAGCTTATCTGATTTTGCACTTCGGTCCCGGGCACTAGATCAATATGTTTTTTTTTGTTTTTTTTTTTGGCATACGCTCGCCCAGTTCTTGCTGCATACCTGTGATTCTGATGCAGAGACCCAAAGACAGCTGTGCGCCTGCGTCTTGTGTCACCTAATAAAAATAAACAAAAACTAAAACAGCAGAGACAAACAGAGTAGAGAAACAGACATAGTTCGAAGACAGTTGGCCGATATCCACGCAGGTAAATTTGCGTGAGATTTTTGTATTTTTTTTTTTTGTATTTTTGGAGCTGACTTTAATTAACAGCTCTTGGGGCGTCTTGTTGACTTTTGAAATTAGAAAATTATGCCTGGAATTTCCGTTCAGAGAGAGAGATGGGCCAAAAAATAATGGCTATAAATGCTGATTAGTGTACGAAAATGATAATAATGAAATGAGCGAAAAGGTTTGGCTAATAAATTGTGAATGTTTGAAGCAGGGAAGTGAGCAATTTGAAAGAAGTGATTAGAAATTGCAATCTATAATAACCTGGATAAACTAGTTTGAAGTAATAACAATACCGAACTAGTGTAAAAAGGTTGAGAAGCTGGTCACACTGGATGGATGAGGCAAGCATAGAAGGAGGCGTAAGTGGATTGTGGAGTAGTAGGAGATGGACGCTGACCGAGACGGACGTATTGATAATGTAGATGGTAAAAAAGTAAAATTGGCTCAAACAGCACCTCCAGGAGGACCAGGGCCAAGCTTCTCTCAATCTCTTGGCGTGTGTGCTTATAATTATTCGCACAAGAGAAAGAATGTAAATAGTAATTGTGTAAATAATGTATAAATAAAGAACAGCAAACCTCGACACGGTTCCGCGGCCTGACTGTGGTACTGGAAGGGGATCGATCAGGTACTAAGAAAAGGGGACACTAATCTACTCGGAACACTATGACTAACTGAACACACGGTTAGTAAACAGCACGACTCATTCCTTACTCAAACATATTGAGGATATGGCCTAACACTCGCTTAGTGCCCGACACTATTAACTTTGGAGCAATTCGAACTAGGTACATAAGCACTTCTTATGAATTTTTTATAGATTTTAAAATAAATTTGAAGTTGAAGAATTTTTTTTATTGTACAAGGATGATTTGGAAATATGGTTTTTTTCCGGTTTTTACTTTTATTAGTTACACACTATTTACACGGTTTTCTATTTACACACGCTTTTACTGAGCGATCACTTCGGCTTTCATATTTACAATATGTTTACAAGGTTTTGTCTATACAACTACTATAAGGTTTACTACTGTCTACTTCACGTTCTCCTTGTCATCCATTTTCTATGCAGTGTCTGCGATCGATTTTTTACAATTACAAAACATTGATATATCTGTGCATATTCACACTATGGCGGCTATTTTCAAATTATTCCAAAGTTTAATTAGTACATTTTGGCTAGCTCTAGGTCCGAAAAAGTTGCGTTTGTTCGCAACTGGAAACAACTTATGTATTGTATCACCAAAAAGAGCTGGTTGCCTGTCATCGTTATCCCTAACGACTCTTCTAAAGACCACATTAATTTTTCTAAAATATTTTACAGTGCAAATACCAATTTTATTTAAACAAGGCAGCAGCAAAACAACAAAAAACTCTCTTTAATTATTTTAGTGCAGACAAAAGTATGGTGGCAAACAAACAAGTTGAATCAAAGTGAAAGAGCACTCTCTTTTCAGGTCGTGTCCATGCAATTCGCAAGTTTGCCGTCGGCAAATATTTAAGTGTGCTTTACTGTCATTTATAATCATCTCTGAACAGCAATTGCATTTGGACAGCATTCAAAAAGGAGTTTATGTGCCTTCTTGCCATACTTGTTGAGCCTACAGTTTTTCGTACTTCCTCGACTTAAGGCGATCGTTCCCACATATGAAAGTACGTCGCTCAGTTGAATATGGATCTTCATCCCATCTTTCATCATCGCACATGTTCTTGCAAACGGATCCCTATACCAGATCGACCACAAGCGACCTGCTACAACTTAAAACGCCCTTGATGCCAGCCTAAGTCTACCGACAAGGCCTCGATCTCAACACGAAGTCCACAACGAGTGGCAAAGGAAAGTCCACAACGAGTGGCAAACGAAAGTCCACAACGCATGGCACATGAAAGTCTCCACTTGCGGTACAATACCCAGTATTATTGGCTCTGCAACCTCGACCAGACCTGGTCGGGCGTGGCGTACCAGTTGTATGTGTGGCTGCTGGTGCGGAAGGTTGTGTTGGTTCGATCCCGCCTCGGAACATCTAATAGAAAAAGTTTTTTCTTTCTTTAGAAAATAAGCTTTTACACACCCGATCACCTTCACCAGCTACTGGCGCCAGCTGTGAAGTTAACTGGCCATGAAAAAGCAAAAATTCGGCGTTAAACTGTAGGTCCCTTTCTCATGTGCGGAAAATTATAAGCACACACGCCAAGAGATTGAGAGAAGATCGGCTCATATCGAAGACATAAGAATTACACTCCGGAAAATAAACGTTCTCGCTTACTTGCCCTTCTCAAAGGCAATTGTGGGCCCTTTGTAGAGTTTTCTGACCACCATTTACGTACATCTTTTTATACCCTTGTAGACGGTATATTAAAATTGTCCAGATGTTTGTAACGCATAGAAGGAAGCATCTCCGACCACATAAGGTAATATATATTCTTGATCAGCATGACGAGCTGAGTTGATATAGCCATGTCCGTCCGTCGGTTTCTATGCTATCTCCTCCGTCAGTCTTAAAGCTATCGTAACCACACTTTGCACGAAGTTTTCTGGTAGAAATACGCTGCACATTTGTCGGAACCGGCCGGATCGGATGACTATAGCATATAGCTGCCATAGGAACTATCGGTCGAAAAACTAGTTTTAGTGAGAAAAACTTTTTTGTTTTCAATGCAAACGCCCCCAATCCTCGTATTTATAGGTTTTCTATGCTTTAACACAATTCCACCAAGTTTTATGAAAATCGGCCAACTATATAGTATAGCTGCCATACAAAAGGTATGTCTGAAAAAAAGTCTTTGTATGAAAAACTTTTTCGTTTTTAATGCTATCGCTCCCAAACTTGTTACTAACTGATCAATATTATATGCTACCACACAATTCGGCAAAGTTTGATCCAAATCGGATGACTATAGCATATAGCTGCCATAGGAACGATCGGTCGAAAAAGTAGTTCTAGTGAGAAAAACTTTTTTGTTTGCAATGGTAATGTCTTTTACTTTCCAATTATGAATATTATCAGTTTACACACAATTCTGGGGAGTTGGATCAAAATCGGATGAATATATCGTATAGCTGTCATATAACAAACTGGCAAGCAAATGGACAAAGTAGTGGCGCAGTCTATTGCTAAGTTTGGGAAATAGCTTCGCATTTAAAATTTAAATTACACAAGCTGCAAGGCTATATAAACATCGGTCGAGCCGAAGTTGGCATGCCTCTACTTTTTAAAACTGATATATTTTAAGTTTGTTTGTGCAGCGTTTCGGGTTCGGTTCAGGCTTCGAAAAAAACCTGGAGATTCTGACTCCAGAGCTGTTTGCAGACCACATTTTAAGTATTATTGTAGTCCTAACTACTTGAAAAGTATTTTTGTGTAATTTTTGTTAGATTTTAGTTCTAAAATCAATACTTTTTTTAAGTTTTGACTTTTGGCAACCTTTTTTAGCCACCTTTTTTTTAGCTAAATCTAAAAATCTGTACGATTTCCCTTTATCTGTGTATCTCGCCTTTGGCAACGCTAGAAATGTTACTGAAAAAGATTTTTCAGCATCTAGCAACAAGCCAAAAACAAACAGATTTAAATCCGCAACAAATTGAAAAAAAACATACCTCAAAACCCATAGCATAATTTAAGGCTGAATTTCACAAACTGAAATCTCAGGCTGAAATTTGTATAAGTTTAATTCTCAAGTCTTTATTCGTCCAATTCAACCGTTTAAACAGAGAGTTTGACTAGGGCTTCGTCTGCTGATGAATGAATTGTGGTAAAATTCCGAAACAGCCTGTCCAGACTTACCATTGCACCATTGATTTAATCAAAAACTGTTCGCAAAAACCCATTACACTGTGCAACACTAAAAAGTTGATAGAGTCGAGACCAAAAAATTCTGAAATGGTGTGATGGTAATACGAAAACCTTCGCTGGGTTTGGCCTGGTTAGCTGCCGTTTTCTTTTTATGGCATTTTGAAGTTTTCAGCTTCAAAGTAGGACTAACGATTCCATATCTCGTAAACTATTTGGAATTTAGCTTTGACGTCTTAAAGGAAGTTGTTGCTCTTGACTAAGCTTACAAAACATTCTTAAGTAGCAAGTCAAAAAAGTCACATCTTTATACTCAAAATTAAAAAAATGTCTTAAAATCATCATGTTTTCCCCTCATTTTGTACTATTTTTCAACTTTGTCTTGAAAACTGTAACGAATTTGACTAAGCAATGCAGAACAAAAACGTAGCTTGGACTTAAACAAACAAACGATAGGAACATATCAACTTTATTCGATTGGTCCTTCGTATAGTTTCGGGCCCTTAAGCATGTAGAATTGGAGCCATAACTCGAAAAATGGCAATTTTTGGTACCAATTGACCGAAACAGTCAAAAATTTCGATTGTTTTGTATTAAATCAAGAAAATTGTAAGAAAACATAACTTAAAAACTGTAATTATCAAAATTTAGTTTCTTTTACTTTTTTACCGAAAATTTTCGTTTTTTCAAGTTTTTATGACAGTTGTACGTGCTTGTGGGCCTATAGCTACATATATGAAAGAGTAACTAAATGAAGTTGGTTCGTACTAACGGTTTGTTTATTTTGGTCTAAGCTACAACTTTGTGAGGAATTACTTGGCCAAATCTGAAACGGGTTTCAAGATGAAGTTCAAAAAACTGTAGAAAAGTGGTCAAAACTTGCCTTTTTTGGCCAACTTTTGTAATTTTGAGTATGAAGATGTAATTTTTTGGATTTGCTACAAAGAAATGTTTTGTAGGTCAAACCAAGAGCAACAACTTTGTTGAAGATTTAAAAGCCAAATTCAAAATAGTTTACGAGATATGGAATCGTTAGTCCTACTCTAAAGCTGAAAAGTTCAAAGTGTAATAAGAAGAAAACGGCAGCTAAACAGGCTAAACCCAGACAGGGTTTTTATACTACCATCATAATCCTTTCAGAATTTTTTGGGTCTCGACGCTATCAACTTTTTTGAGTTCAAAAATGTGTCACAGTGTTATAAGTAAATCTAGCAATTATTTTTTTGTAAATTTAGCAAGTTTTGGCCCTCTTATTCTGGCAACACTGGCTATTTAATACAATAAATATATTCTCGAGTGCAGATTTGTTCGTCTCGGTTGACTTTTGACACCGTTTCTATAATCTTGGGTTTTTTCTCTGTGTAGAAAACTTTGTATTGTGATTACATTTGGATTAAAGACTAACTCCGAACCAATCTGTCATACTTAAAGATGATTTATACACACCTCTTTAAAGTGAATCAAATTGAAGGGTATTTCCCCATTTAAAGTGTTTTCAACTGCATTCTAATTGGCTTTATAATTGAAATGTCTTTAACCTTTGTGTTAGCAATCGGCCAAATCTTTGCCACTAAAAACCGCTTAACCTCTGGCTGCAGCTGTGGCGGCGTCATTTGCTTTGTAAAATTATAGCTGTATTTTATTTGAAGTACAATATATAGATGCTTATGTGTTTTTTTGGTCAAATTAACAGTTGAATGACATTTTAATGTGGCGCAATTAAAGCTTGCCAAAAAATTAATCGCATGCGATAAATATGCATAAATAATTCAAAATGACAAATTTTTGGACTAGTAGGCAAAATGCATTTCTAAAATTATTTCATAAATTTTTAAACCTCAAAAGTGTCATTAAAAAATGTGAGAGCAAAATGTATAATTTAAATTTTGACACAAAAATTGTGACAAATGTTGGGCTGCCAATTTGGTAACAAACAAAAAAAATAAAAATAAATACACTCATAATCATAAACACACGGCAAAACCTTTTGAATTATAAATGAGACACACACACACACACACACACATACGCAGACAAAATCCCCAACAGTTTTAAATTCTAATTAATTTAGCCCTGAACAAAAAATTTAATTTTAATTGAAAAACTTTGACCAAGTGGAATTTGGAGTTTGAAAATATATATATATATTTTATTATTTTTGTCTGTTCATCTCTCATTTGTTTATCTGTGTCCGAGTCGTAGCAGAAATTTTTTTGTTTGTTTGTTGATTTTGTGCGCTGTAAACATTTTAATGAGTTTTTCATGTCACAACTGAGCCCCCCCCCCCCCCCCCCACTCTTCTCGCTCATGCGTATGTATGTCGTTGCTAACTTCTCAAGTAGTCGTTAAATTAATTAAATATAGTAAAGAGCATTTGACTTCAAGTTTTGTTTACACATCAAGCGACACTCTTCTTTCATGAACAAAAACAAAGAAAGAAAGAAAGAAAAATAAATGTAGCCTAGTTTAAGGCTTTTGACAATTATTCAAACTACTCTTATGTTCATTAATTAAGCGTTTGCTAAATTTGTTAAAAAGTTAATGGTGAAAAATTGGCTGGGCAAATGCTTAGCCACTCCATAAAAAGTTGTTTATAATTTCCAACATAATTTGTTAAGTGTCAACGACAAAAAACAATAACAAAAAAATATGAAATAGAAACTAATGCTGCCATAGAAGGTTAAGTCGTAGAGAATGGCACAGAGCTTAGATGGGTAAAAAAAAAGAGTGTGCTTTATTTTGTTGAGTGAAGTATAATAAGTGAAAGGCATTTTGTTTTAGCTCCCAAAATAAATCAATAAAAATGCTTTTTGATTTATGTCTACTAAGCAAATCAAATTGTGTTTGCACTGACCTAAGAGATTTCATATCGATGTACAATGTGAAAGTGACACAAGAGCATGGATTTAGCAGATAATTAAGTTTTTAAAGATTAGAAAAGGTTATTTGTGGATTTTTCAGAATTTTTGGCGATTTGTTGGTATAATTTTGAGGCAGCAGCAGATTAATGATTAAGCAATACACTAGGACAGGTGTGTCCAAGCCCATTACGCAGGCCGCGCATTCGTTGTTGTTTTACGCAAAGGCCATAAAACCAGTGCCTGTGTGGGTGTGCGAAAGAGAGCTCTCTTTAGACTACAGCTGTTTTACTTGCGATTCAGGGTTCACCGATTTACACCAGAGAACGGCATCGTTCGATTGCAAAACGCTCACACATTATTCAACACCCGAATAATCAAGCTTCGCGCTCTATTCATCAAACTTGCATACTCAACATGTTCGCAGCAGAGTTTTATTCGAACCAATTGTTGGCACTCTAATTATAATCATGTTCGACTTTATTCCATTCAGTTCGGCTGATTGTTCGTTTGGCTCAACGACGATTGTTTAGAGCAGAGTTCCCTAGCGATAGCCCCTGGGGTACAAACATACTCGCCAATTCACACCGAATGATTGCCGAAGTAATGCATCACTGTGTGTTATAGAGAGAGACAGTCACATTTTCGCGCTCTCTGCTTGGGGAACTCTGGTTTAGAGTGAGCGAAAATCACCTCGTATGAATAAACTCTTGCAAAGACGCGAGAAAGAGAGAGAGAGCAATGCTCTGGCATGCATCTGATTATTATACTCTGTACCGAAGGTACATAATGTATATTAAGTTTGTGCAAAAGTATGTAACAGGGAGAAGGAATCATTTCCGACCCTATAAAGTATATATATTCTTGATCAGCATCAACAGCCGAGTCGATATAGCCATGTCTGTCTGTCCGTCTGTCTGTCTGTCCGTCTGTCCGTCCGTATGAACGAAGAGATCTCAGAGATGGTAAGAGATAGAGGTTTGACATGTATGGGACATATATTTCTTATACTTGCAGGCAGATCAAGTTTATTTTCAATTTTTGCCACGCCCCCTCGCGCCCCTGCAATTTGGAAAAAACGTCATATCTCCTACAGTTTTGATGATAGATGGTTCGTACTTTCTAGAGATATCTAGTACTCAAAATTATTTATCGATTTGCTGAAGGAATTATAAAGATCGGATGAACGATACTCAAGTTATGAGCAAAAAACGGTCAGTTAACACCCCGCACCCACCCCACCCATAACCTAAGCATTGCGTTCAGCAGAAGCAATCTTAGTGAGAGAGAGAGAGAGAGAGAGAGAGAGAGAGAGAGAGAGTGAGACTTAGAGAGCGCACTGCGTTGTGCGTTGTGTGTTAACTGGCCGTTTGACTCGTGACCAAATGCGAGCTGCGACATTAAGGGTGCAGAGTATGTTATAGTCGGGCTTGACTGACTTTCTTTCTTGTATTCAATAATGAGTTTGGTTCGATGAACAAATATGAACATACACGTTAGATCACATAACTCTGGCTCAGCCGCTCTATGCGATTGCGTTGTGAGTTGAATATATTCAGCTCTAAGTTTTGTTGATTGATTAAATGTGAGTAAGAATATTTGTGTATGAGCAAATCACGAAAAAAGTGATTTTTGCAGTTCTCTGATTCACACAATTATAAGTTTGGCTCGCGATTGCATAAAAAACACGACTGACTTCGGCTCCTGGTAGCTATGGCTGAACGGCTCTGCGTAAGACTACATAGACCAACAACAAATTCATATGCGTTCTCTTCTCTCTTTCTTTACGACCGTCACGCAAAGCATTTGGCTGCGTAAAGCAACAACAACTCTTCTCGTTCTCTACTATCGAAGGCTTTGTTGTTGGCTACGTGCGCAACAGCCATGATCGTTCCTATGGCAGCTATAAGCTATAGTCATCCGATCCGGCCGGTTCTGACAAATTGTAACCCGATGTCACAAAATGCATTTGAGCTTAAGCTTGATCCCTCGAGCCAGATCAAAAATCCAATCTTCCGAACCTCAAATAATTATGGTGCTTATGGTTGCTTGTAAAAATATATCAAATAATTAATTTTGGAGCGCTTGAGGATGAGTAAGGAGTGCGGGCTGTTATAAGTGTTTCTTTTAGTTGAATGCTGGGTTCACTAAATTCTTCTCTCTGAAAAACTTTGTAATTTTTACTTTACCTCAATTTAGTATACGAGAACTCAGAACTTTCGTGATTTTAACTAGTGTTGTGAAAACATCGATAGTGGACACCATCGATAGTTTGAAGATCGATAGTGGACACCATCGATAGTTTGAACATCGATAGTATTCCAATAGTATCGATAGTACTATCGAAATTATTTATTCTTTTCTTTATTCAAAAATTTTTCCATCGTCCTTCTCCCGAACTTCTGCCAACACCAACAATCTAAATTAATATGTAATCAAATATTATATATAAAACTAAAACTTTACTCTAGCCTTGTTACAATCAGGGGTGTCCTGGAAATCTCTAGAGATTTTCGTATAAACGATTGCACTTCGAACTTAACTTGGACTACTTTATTTTTGAAGTAAAAAGAATAAGACCGGCGACTAGATCATATGAAAGGGAAACCGTACGCATTAAATCTCCTTGGCTTTGAGCAGGCGGTTTCAAATCTATTAACTTTCGTCATCTAATCTAGTAGCCCTGCATATTTGTGCCCCTTTATATATAAAGTCAAACAGCTATAATATGAAATGCTAACGTTTATACGAAAACCTCTAGAGATTTCTGGGACACACCCGAATATAAGGTTTCTAGAAATGCGCAATTTTCTGCTCCGATACATCGATAGCGGGTCACAACAATCAATGGTTGGCCAAATACACAAACATCGGGAGTATCGATAGTGCTATCGATGTTGTCGCAACACTAAATTTAACACTTACGATATGACTTTTTAACGTATGCCGACACGTACCATACGCATTGCGATAAATCAGCGTAGAGAACGCAGTCAAGTGTTAAGCTCTCAGCAGGCAAAAAGCTCGGTGGTGCTAAAGGTAAGATTGTTGCATTAAAAGGTCGAGATCGTGAATTCAAGTCCTCTAGCAAACTTTATGTTGGTTTTGTTTTTATTTGTGGTACTTTTAACAATGAGTTAATTTCTTTACAATGCTCTTAAATCGAAAACTAAATTTTTTGAGTAAAATCTAACAAAATAAATCTCGGTTAAAACATTTGCAAATTATTTTTCCCAGTTTTTCCGACGACTAACATAGCGTAGGTTTTTTTAGTTGGAGCTTTACTGAGAAATGTGAAAAGTTATTAAGATGAGAGAGAACAAATCTTTTTTTTTGAAATTTTTAATCATATTTCAAGAAATTTCAATATTAATTTTTCCAGATGGCAAGCTTCTTGAAAAAAAAGAAGATTTTTAAGCTAATTTTTTTTTTCAGTGTAAGTATACAGCTGCACTTTCATTAAAAAGTTTCAAAGTTTTTAGCACAATCTTACTCAGAACATTTTGTATCAGAATAAGTCAAGTCCCATAAAAACTGTTCCTGGGAAAAACTTTCATAATAGAAAGGTAGTACATACTATCAATTCCGAGTGTTACACAACCATTTGTCGAGTACGTATCATCCTTTAACATTGGTCCAAGCATTGTCTGAGCCAATTTACATTAAATATCGAATTAATGGGGACTAATTTTTGTGCTAACAAAACAAAGTTTTATTTCCTAACTCATCCCCAATTACACCCAACTACCTGAACTAACTCAATTACTCACATCACACTTAACAACTAGTTTCGAAAACACAAACAAAAACGTTAAAAAACAAAAAAACAACGCAAACCCATTTTCAAGTGTGTTCATCGTATCATTTACTACTAATAAAGCTATTTAAGCGAGTTAATGACTTATTTATAGCTATTGTCGTAGGCCAAAAATAAAAGCTAACAAAAGCAAAAAAAGAAAATAAATTTTTGCAAATTAAACTGTCATTAAACTTTAAACAAAATATAAAGCGCAGCCAGAATATGCACTGAGCTGTGACTTATCTAAAAGTCAAAGGAGAAAGAGCGGAGCAAATACCGTTTAGACATTAAAAACTAATAAAACGTCAAATAAAAAGCATATTAAAAATTTATACGTCAATGCTTAGATGGGTAATCATTGAGCTACTCTGGTAGAGTACACACACACATACACATTTGTAAATATATAGAAAATTTTTCATATTTTCTGTAAATTTTACCATTGATTAAAGCGAGTTTTTTTTTATTAGGTTCAAGAATGGGTTCAAGGTTTTTGAGTTCGAAACTTTTACTTAAAGTGTGACCAGTTCCAATTGGCCGATTTCCATTAGGGAAAAACCTCATCGATGGAAAATTTTATAAACATTTTCCCAACAAAGCATAATCGTTAATCTAAAGCCCTTTCGGTAGCAACAAATCGAACGCAGCTTTTTAAGACTACATCTGTTTTTAGAAGGCCAAGCTAACTTCGTCTGTATCGAAGTTTTTATACCCTTGCAAATGGTATTTTTGAAATATCAGAGTTTAAGAAGGCATTAAAATCAAGGCTGCAAACCTGTAAAATTTTGATCAAGATTCGGTCCTAGGGTTCAAACCCGTTGTAAAGTTTAAGGTTCGGTTCGCGGACCGGTTCCTGTACTTATTGAACCTAAGGTTTTGTTTCGAGTCTGGGTTCATAGTTTGTCTTTCGTCTTTCGTCGTCTTTCGGTCAAAATTTAGCCAATTTTTTATCAGTAGAAGTCGAATGGACCACATTCCTTATTCTTATCATTCACAGGCCCACTAAAAGGCTTTAAAAAGTGATAGGTCTTAAAAAATTTACGTACGCAGAAGAAAAAACTAAGGAACATTGGACTCAAGATGAGGCGAACGTTGTTAAAAACAGTGTAATAAACAGTCAAGAACATTTAACTCACTAGTACGCAAAAAAGTTGAGTATATTTCGTTCTTGTTCTGAGTTGACGGCAACCGTATTTCTGAACAGGTTTCTTC
This sequence comes from Lordiphosa magnipectinata, assembly GCA_037044535.1. Taxonomy (NCBI): domain Eukaryota; kingdom Metazoa; phylum Arthropoda; class Insecta; order Diptera; family Drosophilidae; genus Lordiphosa; species Lordiphosa magnipectinata. Next base: position 90,900 of record JBAMBO010000602.1, on the reverse strand, counting down.
CCTCTGTGTACAATGTACATAAATGTACGAGATTTATGTTTCCCTCTTCCACTTTGATTTATGTGATAATATGGATTGGATTTCTAAAACTCATCTGTAATTATCATTTTAACCGATTGTTTACAATTAAAATATGTTATTAAAGTTCTTAAGAACATTTTGCTTCCAATCTTAAACCTTAATTTTCCGAATATTAAGAACTGGTAATTTTTGATTCGAGCCCGCTAATCAGAGACATAGATATATATAGATGGATGAAATGAGCAGAATGGTTCTAGTAAGCTGTACAGAATCTTAAACCAAACCAAAGCTTTACAATGGTAAGAAAATTTGGGGAACCTGATGACGTTCCGAAACTACATTTTCGGTTCGGTTCATTTAAATTGCAAGCATTCTGAAAATTCTGGAAAATCGTTTCAAATAATCTATTTAAACCTAAGCTATTCTATAAACCATCGACAGAAGGCTTAGGGTCGTTTTCTCATGTTGGTGTTTTTGCAAATCTAGGTGGATTTACTGCATTTGCTTTGCTCATGTTCAATGCTAACCATCTAGATGCACCCTCATTGATTTCAAAACCATGTACATGCTTATGCAAATGAAGTATTTTTGTGTATCCGCGCATATGGTCACACTGAAAAATATTTGAAAACAAAAAACAACTGCTGCTAAAAACAAGAAAGTCTGAATTGTTATTAAGTAAACCAAAAATGGAAAATATTGCATGTGCCTTTAATATACAAGAACACCTGAAGACATTGCTGAAATAACAGATGCACATTCTGATTCCCCTTGTTCATTGCATAAGCTAAGTTTACACATCCAAATAATTTGGCTGAATTTTGATAAAAAATAGCCATGATTAAAGATTTTACAGGATTAAAAACTTAAACTGTGGCATATAATTTGATCAAATTTGGCCGGAAAGTTCCACAATTTGGCCTATTCTTCGTCCAAATTATTTGCCTGTGTGAACAGAGCTTTCGACCCATCATAGTAACAAATCGTTCCAAAAGAAAAACCTTCTCCTTCTCTGTAAAATTCTTGCTTTAATTTTTAAAATTGGCGCGCAATAAAAAAAACAATAATCAGCCGAGTGCAAAGGTGCTGCCAACCTACCATTCCAGCCCTCCCGATGTGACCGTGGCGCAAATGCCCGAATTTATAATCAACCTACATGAGACAACCAATTGCACAAAAACCATCTAGTTGCAAAATCTAGATGGATTTTGCTTTGAGCAAAAACATGAACATGAGAAAACGGCCCTTGTCTAATCAAAAGTCAAAAAGTTGTGAATACTTTTTTAAATATATATCAAATTAACTGATTTACCAGTAAATCAAGGTGAAACGTGAGTCGAACCAAAGACCCTAGAACACAAAGATGTGTAACGGCCATACAAGTGAATGTTAAGCAGGCATACACACACGAATTTGTTCGACATTTGCCCACTAACCAGGCGAACAGATCTCACGAACATCATTTGCTTGAAAATCTCAACGAGTAAACATGAAAATATGGCAGCGAAAACTAACACAATCATGGCCTAGATGGCGTTACAAACTAGCTTAAAGCATTATTTCATCATTTTGGGGGCATTCAATAAATTCCAACCACAATTCGTTGCTCATTTGGGCACGTGTTCACTCTACAAATATTTTTGACAAATGAAGTTCGTGCACTTGTTCCCATCCATTGACGAACATGATTGCACGAACCCATGCAAGATAGAAATGTTTCTATTCTCTGCGAACAAAAAGTCTGCGAACACAAAAATCTGTCAGGAATACCTCCATTAACGTGGAAAATTTCGTCGAGCACAACAAATTCGTGTGTGGATGCCCTGCTTTAGTCAAAATTTTTAAGGTGGATTTTCGATGTGTATTTTCGATTCTACATTTGTATGCTATTCGTGTGTATATTGGTCGGGACGACTTCGGTTGTCTGTCTACTATACAACGCAAGGTTTGCACTTATTCGTGAAATATTTTATGTGCTTATACATTCTGAATATAATATATTGAAAAGGGTATACAAGCGACGTGGTGGAAATTGTTTTAGGAAGTGTGGCGCACCAATCGCGATCAGTGTTGCCAGAATATTAGGTGCGAAAGTTGCTAAAAATTTCCAAAAAATTATTGCTGGAAATAGTTAAAAATGAAAAAAAGTTGCTAAATGTCAAAACTTTCAAAATTATTGTTTTTTAGAAATAATTTCCAATAAAAACATTAAAAAAATACTTTTTAAGGAGTTAAGATTACAAAAATACTTAAACTGCCGTCTGCAAACATCTCTAGAGTCAGAATTTCGAGGTTATTTCGAAGTTCGAGCCTGAACAAACCATCACAAAATAGATTAGTTCTAAACAATAATTTGATAGTCTCAGTTTTGAGCTGATCTGAAGGGAAAGTTGTGATTTCATCATAATCTGTGAATTTTTGGCTCGTTAAAATGTAAACTTATAAAAGTTGCCGAGTAGTCAAAGAGGGGGATCATTTGCTATATCTGCTAAGTCCATTGTTTCAAAATTATATTAAATTATGAAAAAAAAACTAAAAATTCTTTCAACCATCTTTATGCTTTAAAACAGTGCTTCATACCGGTTATAAACCAAAACCGGTTTGAATCCAAAATTCCGACTTTATTAAACTGTTAATCGAACCTTAAACGAAACCAAGGTAGAGAAAAATGCTGAACCACAACCTGTTACGAATCTTACTTTTCAGTTTGGTACAACAAAATTACAGCCATCTTGAAAACAATCGAAATCGTCACGAAAGTATAGTTGATTCTTATTACAAATTCTAAAAAGTCGTTTAAGATAAACAATTAAATCGGCACCCACAATAAGCTTGGTTTTTTTGATCCCAGAAGATGATTATATGATTAGAAGATGATGAAAGTTTTATCTATGACTTTGACGCTTACCAAAGTGTTTCATATAATAGAGAAACGACTAAATCGAACATGAAACAATTTAAAGCTAACAACTTAAAGCTAGCTGTCTTTTAGTACCATCCAATGAATTCTTAGTTTTTAGGACCTTAAAACTTATTTTGTTTGAACAAAAGTACAGAAATTCTGAATAACATTTTGCATATTAATCACATAAATTTCGTTTGTATTTAATTTAAAGCTGAACCAGAGATCGAACCAAAAACCCTTCCCATTACTTCCTCATTAACATTAGCCAATGTCAGTTTAGGCCCGCGAATCGAAGTTGGATTCTGTTGAGCAATTAAGTCCTCACCAAGTTCAACGTATTCATTGGACCACAATAGTGTCAGAACCCTGCAGTTGGGCCTTAGTACTAAAATAAGCCCTGATTTGGAACTTTTTCTAATGATAATGCCCTAATTCATCAGTGCTTACTTCTTTTGTACTGTGTGAAAGTTCTTCAGTATAGAATGCTTAGGTGTTATACGAAAGTATTAAGCAAAAGTAACAAAATAGCTAAAAATTGCGAAACATATTTAAAAAATTGCCAGATTTGTAGCTAATAGCATTTTGAAATAATTAAAAGCATTTCCACTTTCAAAATTTGCTAGATCTAGCAACTTTCGTTGACACTGCGTTCATCTGTCAATGTATATCCTGCCGCGCTCACCATTCGCATTCGTGTTCGTTAACGAGCATCTGGTACAAATACAAATGCATTTGATGCTAAGCGACAAAAAAAATCTTTGGCTTCTGGTATTTGGTTGTACTGCTTTACGCATCCTTGTGAGTTCTAATGTCTTTAGTCAAATCAAAGTTCGAAACAAAAAGTTCTCTCAAAAATCTTGAATTTAAAATATGGGAACCTAACTTAAACTGAATCTGACCTGATTTAAAAAGTCCGGTACTAAAAGGACCGCTTTTTTTAGGTATGGATTTCAGCACTGAATTCATGGGTAGTACTGTTAACATAACTGAAATCAGTCATAAATTAAAGCAATTCCTACTTCTCAGTGAACTGAATCTGCCCTGATTTGGAAAGTCCAGTACTTAAAGGACCGCTTTTTTTAGGTATGGATTTCAGCACTGAATTCATGGGTAGTACTGAAAACAGTACTGAAATCAGTCATAAATTAAAGCAATTCCTACTTCTCAGTTCTGAAGCAGCACGAATAAATGCAGTACTAAGGCGTGGAGGCGTGTAGGGAACATTTTGGTTTGAGAGTTGTGGGTACTTTGGTAGGAGCCCAGGTCTTATGCCTTAAATTTGTGAACATCAAGTTTTCTATGCTTCTAAAATACAATTCCTTCAATTAATTCGCAACAATGGATTGCACTGCAGAATTTTGAATAAGAGTTAATTGCAAGACAGAAAATTTCTTAAATTCTGCAGTTTCCTAAGTTTGTCGAAGCTTGATTTAAAGCTTCTTAGTTCCCTCTTTTTTAGGGTGAATTTGAATGAATCAGTCAAAATGCACGACTTTCATTTTGTTTTGCTTAAACCATATTCATAGTCTTAGCCGGTAAACTCTTTCTGTTAAAATACAAATAAATTCCAATAAAAGTCATTTTTCGAACCGAACCGTTTTCCAAAATGATTACAGACGGTCTCAAGTTCTTAAAAAACCTCGTTCCGTATCGATTCGGTTTCCGCGCATCCATTCTTAAAAAAGAACATCCAATTTGTGCCTCTACTTACTTATCACATCATGTCCATGACAATCCAAATCCAGGTGATGATTCATCACCAGCGATGGCTGTAATCCAGTTTGATTATTATGATTATGCAATGGTAGCTGGTGAGCCAAATGGCCACCAATCTCTGCCATTACCATATATTTGGCTTACAAACTTCGGAAAAACACTCGAAACACTTTTCGGGAGGATTACAGAATTATGGATTAAGGGAGAAACTCAAAAATTGGCGTAGCCTGTGTGGCGTTTTTATTGGGCATTGAGCAAAAGTGAGAGGATTAGCGAGTTAAGGCACACTGACTGCTCCTGCTGCGTCTTCTTGGGACACACACGCGGACGACGCGCACAGGTCAATATTAGTTTCGTATCCAACACACCAAAAGGCGACGGCAAACGGTACCGGACGAACCGATGACGATAACTACGATGACGACGACGACGACGACGAGTTATTGTTGTTGTCGGCGGCGTACGACTTTGACAACAACAACAAACCGCTTGGAACGTGCAATGCGAACGGCGCTAAGACTGCTGAACGACTAAACCGGTCGCCCATACACAGTTACAGTCGGGTGGACCGATGTGCGTCGCAGTCGCCGACGACGTCAGCAACCCCGAAAAAACAGCAAATGCTGTCACAGCTGGGTTAGAGGAGTGCAACTATAGGGGTGCCCGATGACGACGTCGCTGCCTGCAACCGGTTTGTGGGGCGTCTTTCGGCAGGAACAGGTGTTTCTCTGTCTCTGTCTCGGAGGGATGACTTTGCTCTCTCACTCTCGCTATGGAACATGCCAAGCTATGATTTCTAAATGGCGTCCAAGCGGGCCAATCGGTTGGAGTCATTGCGCATGAACAGCTCCCAGAGCATTGCAATCTCACAATCCACACACGCACACAATGGAGGAGGCGGCCCACCCCTGGGTCTCTGCCTCTTCCTTTGTTTTGCCAATTTCGCTTTTGGTTTTCCAAGTTTGTACTACAAAATGGTTGCACTTGTAAGCAAATGGTGGAGCGGGAGGGGCTGGGAGGAGCAGCACAATTGTTGGCTATGTAATGCGCTTGTCGAACTTTTCGGCAGCCGCCGCACCTTGTCTTGACTTGGCTCTGCGGTCTGTGTACGGGATGGGTAGGTGGCTGGCTGGGTACTAACATCATAATAATTATTGATCTTTTGATTTTGGCCCTGTTGCAATTTTAATGACAACTGCCACGCCTGCGCCGCCCACAATTTGTGTGTCGTTTTGCGGTTTTAGCAGTTCGTTGACTTGGCACCCAACTGACAAATGGGTTGTCTGCCTCTGCCCCCCAGTTGGCCATTATTTTTACCATTTTTATTTGGCTGCTGCTGCTGCTGCTCTCCGCTGGCTGTCATGTTGTAATCAAGGTCATCAGCTTCATAGTCCGTGTCTCAGTTAGCCAGACGCCGACATTAGTACATACTTGTTACTCTTACACCCCCAACGAGCCTGGCGAGCTTTCGCGCCATCTCCTTCGCACAGCTGGCCATTCAAAAACAGCTGATTGCACACTCTCTGTGTGTGTGTGTGTGCGTGGTGGTGTATTTCAAAATTTAATTAGGTCCCGTCCATTAATTGGGTTAATTGAAATGCCGGTAAAAGTCGGCGCTTACGAATTAGGACATGTCACTCAAACGACGTGGCGAAATGTACAAACTTGTTGGCTAAAATAGTGGAAATTGGTTTAGTACAATACATAGGAGCTGGGTTAACCTGCCTGCTGACAATTGAAATGACATCGGAGAGCTTATGGTTGTTTTGCCTAATTAGTAAGTCCAGCTTTGTTCTATGTTCTTCAAGGAGTTGGACATTTACCAATAACAAAACTATCATTTTCAGCCCAAATTGTTTCTCGATAAATATTAGAAAAATAATCTTAAAACTTTTTTTAGCAGGCTCTAGGTCAATAACTTAGTTTCTAAAACAAGACACGCACAACACCACAAAGGAGGCTGGTTGATCGTATAGCAATTTCATAAACTTCCAACAGTTCAATCATCAGCATTCTTTTGCCCAACTTCAATGAGTTGGCAGAGGCTACCTCAAGACCGCTTGGGAATCCCAAGTCAAGCTTGTAGCAAAAGTTCTGACAAACAGTAGCCAACAGTCACATTGTATTAGAAAAATATTATAGAAAACTTTTTTTGTCTTTCATTCTTAAGGCCCATCTCAGATGAGTTAAAAATTCAGTTCGGCACAAGGAACTTGTAAGGAAGCTTCTAGGCCGGGGTATATATCTCAGTCGCACCTTGGCACTATGGGGAAAATGACCACTTTATCTGGCATTTATTATTGTGAGTAAACCAAAAGAGATTTTTCACTGCGGTCTTTTTTATTATGTTGTTATAGACCATTAAAAGCTATTTTCCAAAATATCGAAAAAATTATTTTTTACGTGCATTTTTAGATATAAACTTTCCAAATTCAGTCACCTATACGTGCTTACGTTGCAGATAGGAGTTTCGCCACGCACCCTTCCGCCCCCAAAATTATGAAAAACCAGTTTTTTTTATTAATTTTCTTTATTTTCAGCATTTTCTTCATTTTCCAGCTCAAAGTTTTCAAGAAAAAGAAGGCTGTTGTCTTCAAACTCATCTTGTTCTGAAAAATCATTTATGTATTCGCGTTCACACGAAAGAAGCTGGATTACTTCAATGGGAAGGGAAAGATTTTTATGTTTGTTTATGCGTCGCGATAAATTTAGGGAAGAAATTATTGGATCTGATGTATCCAAAGCTCGTTTAAACACATCGCCCGAAGATTCAAATCGGCTGTGCTTTTTGGAGTGATGAAGTCTATCCGATTTATAAATTTTGTTGCGGGACTCAGACGCTTCTTCACCAAAACAGCCGACTGGAAGCACCGTATTTTACATGATTTGCCTTGAGTGCACAATAATCTTATGGAGAGTTGGTGTTATGGGAAGCCATGGATAACTGTCCACAATCATTTCGCCAGTTTGGTGACAGTATGCCTCGAATTTTTCTAAATTTATTGGCAACTGCCAGGACAAACATATCAAAATTATCCTCAAATTGTAGATAATATGTTGATTAACACCAGTTATTTCAGAAAATGTTTTGAAGTTGGCAAATGCGCAGTGTTACCGGTATTTGTATTTCCAAAGCCCCCCTGCTTCGGCTTATCGACCTTCAAAGCGAGTTTTGCCCAAAACATTTCCTGTATATTTGCCTTTCGTGTTAGTATCGCTTGCCTGTCACATGGAGTAGCAATTTACCATTTTTTTAACTCCAGCTTATACCCAGCATGCAAGACGAACTCAAAAATTCGTATCCAGCAATGAAGACCTTGGCTACAGTCTCTGATACATCAATTTTGTCTGGTCTGCATTGCTTCTTTTGCTCTGCCACATTTTTATAAATTGGGTAAATATCCACATTTCTCTTACAAATGTCATCTCGGATAGCACAATACTGCTCCTTGTTCAATCCTTGATCCAAAATTAACGCCAATGCTTCATCTTTGGACGCACTTATAGTCTGCTCAATGGGCTTTGTCAATCCTTCCCTGACTTGCTTGGCTTTTTCCGGGGTACGTGCAAGTATTTGAAGAACTGCAGCAAGATAATGTAGTCCTTGTTTCCGGGCAGCTGCGATTGCTGCATGAACTAGCAAGAAAACATCATCACCTTGGAATTTGGATAGTTCCGCTGCTTGCAGTCTTTGAGCCCTTTCGACTTTCGATTCAAATGGAAGAAGTGGTCGTCCAACCAGTCTATTACTTTTTTTTAAAGGCAAAGTTGTAGTACCGTTTATCCATTGCGAATGTCTTCTTTCAAAGTTCTTATAAGTGCTATTACATTTAAGCCAATTATAATGCAAATTGTTGCAAAATTGGTGGCATTTTACTTTTAAAATATTTTCATCAACATTATTGCACGCATGCAGTTCAAAATATCTTTGAATTGCCTTCTCTCGTTCGTGCCGGCCCCTCTCGCTATTCCACACAGCAAACAGATCGACGTTGGAAATAATGAGGTTACCTAATAGCCTATTTCCACCAAAGAAATGAAGCTTCATTTCTTGAAATGACAAGAAATGAAGAAAATGATATCATTTCTTCCATACAAATTGTTGTTGCATTTTGCCCTTCATTTCCTTCATTTCTCAAAAATGATGGCATTCCCCACGAAGGAATTTGGTATTTTTTTAAAAAGTACTCGCTACTCTCTGGCACTACTCGTTACTCTCTGGAAATAGAAAGTGTCATCACCAATAAACTATTGATTTGAATTTAAAAATAAGGCGCAATTTTGTTTATAATATAATTTAGTCAAAATAAGTTGTGTATTTAGCTTTCTGCTGATTATTCAGGGCGTTAACAATGCGTTCGCCCATGGTAATTGCTTTCCTGCCGGGTATGTCTTTTTTTGGGTAAATATTGCAAAAACTCGCCGTGAGTTTGAAAGTAGCGCCTATTGTTTAAATCAAACCATTCAGCTGTTTTTGTCAACGTGGCATTGCGAATATCAAAATGAAGACGATTTGTCAATGGAAACAGCATCCATTTTTAGAAATGAAAATGATAAGAAATGAAGCCAGTGGAAATAGGCTATAATATAAATGCAAATTGCGCCAAAAGAGGGAAAAAGAGGAAATTAAGACAAATACATGTTAACTCAGAATTGAGAACGCTACAACAAACACTTGGACAAACACATAAACAATTCTAAACTCTTTTACATAATCCTTTCCAAAGTTGAAATTTGTTAATAAAAATCCAGCTTTAGAAGCGCTTATAAAAAGACAAAATATTAGTATACACACGCACAATTTAAACGATTTTTTATATTAAACACACAGTGCAAACCTGCGAAATCAGTGTTCATGACTTGATTTTCTTCTAATTGTGTTGCCATCACAAAATATTAAAAACAAAACTCAATGCAAAAATTTACAAAACTTAGTCGCACGTGCTTTCGATAGCAACAGCTGACTTAACAGCTGTCATTCTCACATGAGACTGTTAAATTTAACATTTTGAGTTTGGGACATAACAGTCTGATGTTTTCTTAATGCGTTAACAGCAAATTTGTGCTAATTAGAAAACTTTTAAAAAACATGCAAATGCCAGATAAAGTGGTCATTTTCCCCATAGTGCTTGGGTCTTTTAAAAGTAAATTTGTAAGATGGTCTGAGACACCTGAGGGTTAGGGATTTCGGAACGTCAAATACCGAGAGATGTTGATAACAGAAAGAATATGGGATCTCACCAGCTTATTCTGGGTCCTGCCGCGTCCGCTGCTAGTCGGGAAGTGATCCTCGGCTCAGATTTATAAACTACGGGGAACGGCACGAGAAAGAATCCTTGACTCTGTCAGACTAGTTACGGGCGAAAGAGCGGGAAGGAATCCACGTCTCTGTTTATTTGACTACGGGCGGAAGAGCGGGAAGCGTTGACTCGTCGACGCTTTGAAAGTTTTTACACTCCGCTCGTGACGCTCGTTTTATCCTTTCGCTTTTTACACGAGCGTTTTGACCGAACCGTATACTTTTACGACGGAGGATCGACCCGTACACTTTTCTTTCTTTAGATTTGTGGGTCCTTAGGCCACATAGATGTTACCCTTTATAGTCTTAGATGTTCCTGCTCGGGCGCCAACTTGTAAGGCCGGCCGAAGTCAGTGCCGGCCAAATGGAGAGGACAAAAAAGTGTGCTAGTGTTGGTGAGCAAGAGAGCTCTCTCCAGACTACAGCCGTTTTACTTGCAATTCAATGTTTACCGATTCACACTATCATGAGTTCGGCTCCCGTTTGCTTGAAAATTCGAGTGTCTTCGGCTTGTGATAGCTATGGCTGGCCGGGTCTGTTTTAGCGTGCGGCAACAATCGATGGCGATGGTGTTGCTGTACGAGTGCACATGGTCGGGGGTTTGAATCCCAGTTGAGCACAAACATTTTTATATTTCTTTGATTTTCTTTGTAGTGTAGAAAGTTGTTCAATGGAATATGGAGCAGGAAAGGAAGGGTTCTTTCCTGGGATCAAATCAGTATTACATATCGAGCTTAAAATAATCTCGAGCCTGCTTAACTGACTCTGCTTTGGGATTAAATTGTGCTTGAATTTTTTGCTTAATTCAATCTTTTTATACACTTGAAAAGTGTATTATAATTTTGCCCAGGAGTTTGCAACGCATAGAAGGAATTATCTCCGACCACATATATATACATATATATATTCTTGATCAGCATGACGAGCTGAGTTAATTGAGCTTTGTTTCTAGTACCAAAGGTACACAGCACGGCGTCTGCAGCATACACTTAAAAGCTCTTTGTGCGATTCGCACTAATGGAGAGACAGACATGGAACAGCACACAGCTTGCTTGTTTGAAGATTCCCTCCAACCAGGAATAGCTCATTCGCAGCCGGCAACAGCAGCCAAGTTATAGTTTTTCGAATCGAATTTCTTCTACAAATTGTGAAACAGCAACGCCAAACACACAAATACACACAAATACGTTCAAGCTCTGTCAGCGACGCCAATGCACACACACATGAATAACCACATGTGCCCGATCTCAATCGCTGACCTGACACGACTTTCGCCCCGCACCGTACGAATCCTGCTACGGCCAATGCCTTAAACGTTAGGCTGTCCATGTGTGAAAAACATTCCTCGCCCAGCCAGCCAGTTTACAGTCGTATCATTGGCCAATCAGTCACCAGTCCCGCCGATTTACATTGCACGCAGCCGGCTCTGTAACTAAATGTAACCGATCTCATGTTTTTCAAGCATCCGACCGATTTTTCAGATCTTTAATTGTACGCAGTTTTCCAAAAGATCGTTCATACTTATAAAAGTACATAGCCCAGCTAAATCTGCATTGCATCTTTCATCATCGCCGATGGCCATGCAAAACGATCCCCATATCTGATTAACAAAGTCCACAGCGAGTGGCAAACAAAGACCACAACGAGTGCAAACAAAGCCCACAACGAGTGGCAAGAAAAGTTCACAACGCGTGGCAAACGAAAGTCTCTACTCGGGGTACACTACACAGTACTATTGACTCTGAAACCTCAACCCTGCTTGGGGTTGCACTTTAAGCAACGGCCTCAACCGAGGTTACCATCGACGCAACTACGCAGTTCTGTACTCGGTGCACATGCTCAGTACCACGGATTTATCAGTTTCTATACTCAACGGAAACAGTTCGTAGACTCAACTAAGACACAAACATCGCATCGAGAATCATACACAAGGTTTACTCCACATTGGGACTTGTACAAATCCGGTAAATAATCACTCCGGACATACATTAAAACTAGACACAAAACTTGAAGATCATTCGTTTCCTCATCATTTAATAAAGTAAGTTACACCTATTAAGCCAAGTAGCTAAAATGGTTACAATAGTGGCGCCGTCTATTTGTCTGTTTTGAAAATCAAGTAGTGACGCCATCGATTGGTCAAGTTGTGAAAGAAAGAAAGAGTGGTACAAAGTAAATTACAGTCGGGCTTGAACGACTTTCTTACTTGTTATTATTCGATCTTTATGATAATTTCAGATATTATGAATATTTCTACTTTATGGAATAATTCAATACGATTTTTATGCTTTTTATAATTTATTGGACCGGTGAACAAATGTTACTGCTTTTTTTTTAAAATTTCAAATATGTTTGATTTTTCCATTCAATAAACGATTGGTGAATAATTATAGTTCACAGCTACAAATTGTTCCTGACTCAACAGTTCCAAGTCGTAAAATAGTATTAAGTTAAATATATAACTTACTTGACTTGGACCACATTGACATTTAATTTGTATTAAGGGTCTGAGACAGAAGTGTTTACGAAATATCTGAGTGTACAAAAGACATGCGCTTAGCTTTGGTTCGCTATCAATATTAAAGTGATGGCAAATCATTTCAGCCATATGGGGTCTTATATACCAGATGTAGCACATTTTTGCTTATGTGAAAAAATACTGACACATATCCATATTTTTTTTTCTATTTTTTATATATAAGTTTCTGAGAAGTACATTACACATGCATGTGAATAACCCATTTTCCCTGGTGGATCAAAAAAATGTTTATCGAATCAAATAGTTTATTAGATAAACTTGCCTTGAGCTTAATGGATTTTCTATTTTAATAATAAAATATTTAAAAATATTTTTAAGATCGAATTAAGATTAGACATTTGGTAATTGCTAAACTTTTCTGCATGTTTATAACAATCAAATTCCTTTGATGATAAGTGTGAAAAATATGCTTAAGTTTCGTCTATTTTAAAACAAGAACCGTAAATCAGTTAAACTACAACCTGAAGAGCTTTTCTTCTGAGCTAGCGTCAACCCTTTTATTAATTGTTAATAACTTGAAAAATACATTTTTCTCTACTATACATTGTTTCCAGAATATCCGGCTCGAAGGACCTGCTTAACGTTTTAAGAGAGATGGGTAACTTATATTTGCCACTGTAAAATCCAATTGATATGCAGCCGTATTTCAGGTACCAGTTATTTCAGGTAAGGTACTCCCTCGAATTTAGATAATTATAATGTAACTATAGAAAAATATCTTAATCCGCGAATTCTTTCACCGAGCCATCTTGAGCTTTTTTCTATAATATGAATATTGACATGCTTCACAAGAAAAAAAAAATTTCATTAAAAAAGCGGTGAAGAAGAAAGTCTCTTTGAAAAATAGGTGGAAAACCATTAAATTTCGCTAAACCCCTGCTTAAGAATGAACTCGTGAATTTTTTGATGTGAAACATCTTTAATTTCAGTACTGAAGATATTAGTAGGAGTAAAATTTCATTTCAACGTCACGTGATGCTGACGTCATGGAAGATTTTAGTGGTGGTTGGAACATTGGTTTAACAGTGGCTAAACAGTAACTTGACAGTGACTAAATATGGACCAAACCGTGACCAAACTGTGACTTAACAGTGACTAAACTGTGACTTGGCAGTGACTTGAAAGTGACTAAACTATGACTAAACAGTGACTTGACAGTGAGAGGGGGCGATGAGAGGGTTTCAAAATTATTTATATTTTTTCGCTATTTCAAGATTGAGATTATTATTTCTGCCTGTTATTCCTTTGCGACTGTTGTTTTCATGAAGTAGCTTAATAAACAAGACTTACAATAATGGTAAGTTGTTCTAAAATATAGGAAAAATTCTAAATTGTTCATTAATTTCAGATTCATTCAAATTACAAGATTCAGATTAAAGGAGATGGGGAACAAATGGTCAAAAAATCGCGAAATTTCAAAAATTCTGATTTGAGTTTAGATTATCATAAAGAGAGGGGAGAGAGGAGTAGATCAAGTGGTCAAGAAAATCGCGAAAATTGCAAAATTTTCAAAGGACCTAAGATAACTATGAAGGTTGGATATCCTGTACGCCAGTCTTCTGGTCCCAGTAGTGCTGATGCGCCTGTGTGGTTTTTGGGATCATGTAGTCCGTGCTACTGTTGATCACTCTACCCACTATGCTGCGTCCATAGCTTTGTAGCGCCATGGTGCCTGTGTTTACCCCTAGGATGTGTTCGAGTGCTTTTATTAGAGTGGACCTCAGCGCCCCCGTTGTAAAGTCTAATGCCTGTCGCTGGGCCTTTTCCATCAGCTTTAGATATGTGGACTTCTCCGTGGCTTGCCACCATACCATGAAGAGCCAGTGCGTTAAACTTGGTGATAGGTCCCAAGTGCTGCTTAGCATCTACTGGGATGCATATACCGCATTGGTTGCCTTTTTCACCCTTTCCTCAACATTGAGGACATGACAGTTTAAGCCTAGTACTGAGGGCGTTCGAATTTTCCTTTTGTCACAGTATTTCATATAATTAGAAACACCTTGGCTTTGCTTTGATGCTCATGTGCTTTTAGAAAGTGTTGCTATTTATGTGAAATACTGTGTCGAAAGGAAAATTCGAACGCCCTCAGTATTAGGCTTCACTATTGATTACTACTCCAAGGTATTTTACGGTGTTCCATTTATCGTAGGTGGAGTCCATTGCTGTACCTTGAATCTCTTGGTGAAGAGAATTAAATCCGTCTTCCCCGCATTGATACTAAGTCCGGCTTCTGTGGCCCACTTTTGTATCTCTTTGACAGTGGAGTCCATGATTGAGCTGTGAGTCGATGGACATTTCCCCATGATAATTATGCTTATGTCGACGGCATATGCGGTTGTCTTGGGTGCTTTCCTGCATAGTTTGGTGACCACAAGGTTCCATAGAGGAGCGCCCTGAGGCATTCCGCCATGTGCCTCGTTCGTCATGGTTGTGGTACCCCACTCGGCTTGTACTCTTCTGCAGCTCAGCAGGTTGTATATCCAGCGGTCCAATGCCTTGTGTATTGCTAGTGCTCTTAGGCTTCGCATTATCGCTTCTGTGGTGACGTTGTTAAATGCACCAAATATGTCTAGGATTGCTCCCAGGGCAAATTCCTGATGGAACAGTGCCTTCTCGATGGTGGCTACTAGGAAGTGCATCGCTGTTTCCACCGATTTCCCTTTCGTGTAGGCGTGCTGATTATCTTCCATGGCAATTGAAGACGCGTATATAAGAGGCTTTGACCAAAAAACCGCGAAGTTTGTCAAATTTTCATTTGAGTATTTACGAAATGAGAGAGAGGTGTAGATCGAACGGTTAAAAGAATCGTGAAATTTGCCAATTTTTCATATGACCAAAGATTATTATGAAGACTTAATAGACGGCAATAGTAGACGGGTAAATATAGGAAGTGTACACCAAACTGTCAAATAAAATTGCTAAATTTTCCAAATTATAATTTGGGTTTAGATTTTTCGCGAATTTTACAAAATTTTATGAGTTTTGGGACGCAAGATGGCAATTGTGGACGCGTAAATGGTTAAATCCAACGGTCCAAAAAGTTGCGAAATTTACAAAACTTTTGCATGAGCTAGATTATAATGTAAAGTAAAAGAAACAAGAAAGAAAGTCGGTCAAGCCCGACTATAACATACTCTGTACCTTTACACTCGCATTTGCTCAGGAGTCAAACGGCCAGTAAACACCCCGCGCACAACGCGGTGCGCTCTCTAAGTTTCTCTCTCTCTCTCTCTTTCTCTCTCGCACTAAGATTGCCTGTGTTGAACGGTTAGGGTATGTTGCTGTGGTTGTTGGTGGGGGGTGTGGGTGGTCTTAACTGGCCGTTTTTTGTCCATAACTTGAGTATCGTTCATCCGATCTTTATCATTCCTTCAGCAAATCGATTTGTTTACAAGGTATCTCTAGAAGGAACGAACGATTCTATCTCCAAAACTGTAGGAGATATGAAGTTTTTTTTTAAATTGCGGGGGCGGGAAGTGGCGTGGCAAAAATTGAAAATAAACTTGATCTGCCTGCAAGTATAAGAAATATATGTCCCATACTTGTCAAGCCTCTATCTCTTACCATCTCTGAGATCTCTTCGTTCAAACGGACGGACGGACGGACAGACGGACAGACGGACATGGCTATATCGAATCGGCTGTTGATGCTGATCAAGAATATATATACTTTATAGGGTCGGAAACGATTCCTTCTCCCTGTTACATACTTTTCCACAAACTTAATATACTCTATGTACCTTCGGTACAGAGTATAAAAATTGGATCAAACAGCACCTCCAGGAGGGCCAGGGCCAAGCTTCTCTCAATCTCTTGGCGTGTGTGCTTATAATTTTTCGCACAAGAGAAAGCGACCTACAGTTTAACGCCGAATCCGAACGGCAATAGTTAGAGAATTTTTGCTTTTTCATGGCTAGTTACTTCACAGCTGGCGCCAGTAGCTGGTGAAGGTGATCAAGTGTATAAAATCTTTTTTCTAAAGAAAGAAAAACTTTTTCTATTGGATGGTCCGAGGCGGGATCGAACCCACAACCTCCCGCACCAGCCGCCACACATACTACTGGTACGCCACGCCTGACCACATTATTATAATGCAAGCGGTCCAAAAATCCGGATATATACAAAATTTTATGATAAGTTCAGATTATCATAAAGATTTAATAGTTGGAAATTAAAGACGGGTTAATAGGAGGAGTCGGTCATTTGCGAAATTCTAATATGAGTTTAGATTGACCCGAAGACGGATACATCGACGAGTAAATAGGAGCTGAAGATCATACGGACCAAAAACTCGTGAAATTTGAAAAAAAATTTAATGAGTTTAGATTATCATGAAAATTTGATAGATGGCAATTGTCTATTAAGCTTCATTTCTTCGAATTGTGTTTAAAATTCTAAAGGGCCTGCTATGTAAATATGTATTGGAAAACAGCTTGATGACAAATCTCTTAGCCATTTTTGAATTAAAAGTGTGTTTTTATAACACATTTTCGGCATTGTAATTGCTTACAAGTTGAATTGGTGATGTTGATTTACAAGTTCAAACAGATTTGCAACAAAATCAGAAAATTGTTAGCACAGAATCAAAAAGAATGATACTTTATTTTTTAATAAATTAAAGATTTGTAATTGGTTGAGTTCTTTTATAAAATTGATGTTTTGTCAGTACTATTTTTTTGTGTGCCATTGTCCATGTGATATAAATTCAGCTAAAGTAATGGTTACGATCCCCCCCGATTCCTCCAAAGGAACTTATTTGATAAAACTGTTCAGCCTTTTATGATTCTAAAACTTTAAAGTTTAGCTGCCGGAATGTGCCGGAAGTTGTGTTATACCCCAAAGCCTATAGTGTGCTTGTTTTCTTGCTATTTGTTTCTGTGATGCAACTGTTACATTCCTGGTCTCTGTTGTTGTTGCGTTTTGATTCTTTTTTGAGTGTTCCACCAAAGCACAATTTAATTCAACTAAAATCTGTATTTGATTTACTGGATTAACTTTGAAATCTGAGATTACAGTGATATATAGTTTGTTTTATTATGAAATTGTTTTTTTTTTTTTTTAGGATTTATTAATTAATTTAAATATTTTTTGTTGTTTCTTTTTATGTTAAGTGGAGGCTCTTAATACAAAAACTTACATAGCAAAACCAAATAAACAAAAATTGAAACTCAAGTAAGAAGTTTTAATATATCTTTTTTCTTACACTTGGTAAAATTTTATGGTAGGGGTGGGAGTATGAGAGTTTCGCCATGCCCATTTTATCAAATCTCATATCTAACGGTCTTATAAAGCCGTAAAGCTGGCCCACTGTGATGCGGTTCAAAATATGCAAAGATGCAAATTCTGATGTCCAGTGATTATGCATGTATAACATATACATTATTGCATGCTTACCGCAAATTCTTTATTACACCGAGCGCACAGACTAACGATTGGGATTTTGTCATATGTAAAATATTTTTGACACAGAGTTGTTTTTTTGGCTGGAAATTCTGGAGTAAGAAGAAGGTGCTTTAATGAGGTGCAATCGAAAAGTCAGATAGAATATCATGGGCCGATAACGCTCTCCATTAACGGTTACGGCTATTCCAGCGTCGTCTTCCCGCTGAAATTCCAACCCAAACAGTAACGTGTTGTTAGCGGAAAAGTTGAAAAAGTAATTCCATCCATGGGATGGTAGTAGACTATGCTTGAATACCTAGTGTTCCACGCTAGAATGATATCTTCATTCTTTTTGATATCCCCCCAAAAAGAACACAGTAGAGACCCACTTCTCTTTCCCAGTTAAAGTCGATTATTTTGCCAGCAATTCGCACATTATATCTAATCCCTGTTAGTTTTCTGCTTTTGAAAGATTACCATTGTTTACCAATTTATATACCATTGAGAGAGCTTGTGATTTTCATATTAAGCAACATGTTTCACATCAAAGCCTCGTGAGTGTTAACGACACTTACAACTTTTTTTTTCATTTTTCTTAAATAGAGGACATGAAAATGGTAATATTACAATTTGATCAGTCTTAATCGGATGCACCATAACAATGTTATAATTGTTTTAAGATTTCTGTTCTTTGTCGTTTGTCTCGCGAACTGTTAGTGGTGAAAATGTCAAACAAATATGACTATATTCTGGATTTGTAGTCAATTTTTTTAAGAAATAAACAAAATTTGGGTGGCTGAGTTCACATGGAATGACCCATATGTTAATAATTTCTTTGGTTTGGAACTCGAAGCAGGCCAGAATCAAATTTTCTCTCCAACTTGAGTTGCTTTTATTTTTTCAGTTTTTTCGATTATGTAAAAATATCATTTAACTTTTAAGATTTGCTTAAACAAAACGTATCTGAACTAAAATAGTAATTTACCACACATTTACTTTCTGCTGCCAATTTATTAAATCCAAAAATTGGTTGGGTTTCATTTGTCAATGTTGCCTCTCACTTTCACATAACCACGACATTTGGGTATTAGGTATTTTTTTTTTCGAGCACCGAAAACTAGTTTTTTTTTATGCCAAGCGAAATGCAAATTCCACTTCAAATCGAAATTCAAACCATTTCAATCTTCAGATCGTGTGTGTGTTTGTGTGTTTAGCAGCTGAACCTTCTCGCTGTCGCCTCCGCATCATTTGGCCAAAAACTAAGCAAATAGCTGAAATTTATGCAAATACAAAACACGGAAAACACCTACATAAACAGAGCAGTGGCAGCATCAGCAGAAGAAGACCCATTCCCATCCTGTTTTGTAGGTAGTTTTCCTGACTTGCGGCTCATTTAATTTTCGCACATGGCGGATCCGAAGGCAGCTGTAAAAATGTTTTGCAAATTTTCTGTGTGTGTGTGTGTGTGTGTGTGTTGTGGTTGCTGTAAAAGGGTGTAGGCCTGGCCGAAATCTAATTTTCAATGTCTGGTTCTCCGTCCCCATCTCTCCCACACACCGTCTGAGTTCCATTGGAGTTCCGTATTTGGCTGTTTTCCCTTGCATGACGTAGCAGTTTATTTATTGTGTGAGGTTGGCTTAAGTATTTATGCAACGGTGTGTCCGTGGTGTGTGTGTGTGTGTGTGTGTGTGTGTCTGGCCCGGTTTGTATGTCACCCCCTACACACGCCACCCCCCTCCAGCGCCAACACAACAGTGCAGAGAACACACAACAAAGTCCAGGAGTTGACTTTTATAGAGTCGCATGCACAATAAAGAAGTCTATTATCCTTTTGCCAGCGTCGACGTGGCCTGTTGTTGTTGTTGTTGTTGCTGTTGTTGCTGTTGTTGTGCCACGACTGGGATCGATATCCATTAGGAAAATTAAAATTGTGGCAGAGGCAATGAACGTAAAAAGCGGAAGCAGCCAGTCAGTCAGTCAGTTAGGCCAAAGGCAACCAGCGGCTGCGGCGGCAGCGGCAGCCGAAAGGACGACGATGAACGTCAGCGTCAGTGTCAGCTAGTCATTCATTCTGTTTTTCGGGCTACTCCATTGTAAACGAGTATATATATATATATACATATAGAAGGTTCAATTCTGGCTTCAATTCCAGGTTGTCGCGAGCTTCTTTGGCGCTGCCATTTCCGTTTCCGTCAGGAAGTTTAACTTTATAATAGAATTGTACAATTTCAACTATTTTTGATTAAGTTACTTTCAGTACTGTTTCAAAAACCTCCCGGTTCCATCTTCAGTAGGCTTTTCGCTAAAGAGTTCACGTTTGCCAACAGCCTTTGAATACAAAAATCACTTTAAGCGGTTGGGAATTGCAAAAAGTAATGAAAGTTGGCAGTTATGCTTAAGCTTTTAGGTTGAACTTTCTAAGTGCGAAAGCTTCAAGCTTTCAAGCAAATTTAAAAAAAATAATTTTTCAGCGAAACTCCTTTTTTGGACTTTTGACTGGGAATATAACCAGAAAAAATTTGCCTCTACGGCAGATTTTTTTGGGTACGCCTTTGTCTTTGCTGAGTCAGCCGCTTTAGGCATTTGCTGTTGCAGTGCACACAGGCTTACAGTATTGAGCACTGATCTTATTCTAATAAGCAGCTTACTCGCATCTTTGTAGTTGATGACTTATAAGTTGTGTTCAACCCTAAACTCAACTTTAATCAACACGTCTCGATCATGGTAAATAAAGCTGAGAGTATTCTAGGCTTTATAAAACGATGGTCAAAAGAATTTGATGATCCCCATACTACTAAATCCCTATATGTATCTCTCGTTCGTCCTAAACTCGTATAATATTCAGGTCTGTTCCCATTTCCAAGTGGTTTTTTAAAGTAAAACGATTGTAATTCCGAATCGTTTATATTATAATGTTCCCGTTTCCGAGTGAAATAGATATCAATGTTCTTTTCGAATAAATGTTTGAATCGTTTTCGAATTATTATATCTGCTGAATAATAAACTTAACAATTTCGAACAACACTGCCCATGCGCTGATGCGGATTTGCGAATATCTCGGTTTCATTTCGATACTTTTACTATGCAATTTCTAAGGTACAACTTTAAAAAAAATAGTTTTTAATCAAATTGGATGCTCAATATATCTATGAATAATTCAAAATCTTCACAACATGTGGAAAAGCATAGCCATTGACACTGAAAATTGTCAATAACTTTTTTTCCACGGACTCCACGGACTTCCACGGGCAAAACTTTGATCGTTTTCGAAAACGGGAACAGCTACCACACTAAGAAAAAACTAGAACGAATAATTTGAGTACGAACGCTCTTGAAAAAAATTAGCCGCTCTTGAATTTTCAAGAATTTCGCTCTTGGAATCGAGATAAATTCGTTCTAAACGTTCTCAATTTTGTTTTTTATAGGCAAGGGGGGTGAGGGCAACTTAACTTTGAGAGAGTAGCGTTGGAGTCGCTCTCGCAGAGAGTGAGGGCGCATGCGCAGTTGGTCGTTGAGAGAATGAGAGCGCAGAGAGTGAGAGCGCATGCGCAGTTTGTTGTGCGATGCGTACGAAAGGCAACTGCGTTTATTTATAAGTGTGATTTCGTCGCGTCTTCTAGCTTAGGGAAGTTAGCTGAGCTCGTTAAGCTGCCCGTCGCCTATGTGTGTTTCAGTCTTTCAAGGTACCGTGTTCAAGTCCCAGAAGTGTCTCTCCCACCCCCACCCCAAATATTATTTTTAATTTTTTTATTTTGAGAATTATTCGTTCTTGGATCAAGTACTGGAACTCTTGAATCAGGAATGTCGGGATCAAAAATTCACTCTTGAATCAAGAATTTCGCTCTTGGATCAAGAATTTTCACTCTTACCGTACTTTTGACAACGAATGCTCTTGATTCAAGAGCGAAATTCTCTATTTTTTTTCTGAGTGCACAGATTTCGCCTTATAGATTTAGTCACACGGGATTGATTTTATCTTGTTATTCGAACTCGATTTGATCGCTCAGTCGGATTCAATCAGGTAGGTCCGATATTGATTTAAGCTCAATATTCGTACTTGATTTGATCTCGAAGTCAGCTTGGTGCAAGAATACCAGAGATTAAATTGAGCTCGATACTCAAACTACATTCAATCCGTAAAAGGATTGCATCAAAAATGACAGATTGACTTAAGCTCGATGTAAAACTTAGTTAAAAACTCATTTCGACCACAAAAAAAGCATCTCACAAGAACTCCATGGTACTTTTTTAACGACCTTTTTATACTCTGTACCAAAGGTATAATAAAGTATAATAAGTTTGTGCAAAAGTATGTAAAAGCCAGACGGAATCATCTCCGACCCTATAAAGTAAATATATTCTTGATCAGCATCAACAGCCAAGTCGATATAGCCATGTCCGTCTATCCGTCGGTCCGTTCGTATTAACGAAGAGATCTCGGAGACAGTAAGAGATAGAGAGAAACTCATTATACTTGCAGGCAGATCAAGTTCATTTTCCATTTTTGCCACGCCCCCTCCCGCTCCCGCAATTAGGAAAAAACATCATATCTCCCACAGTTTTGATAATAGATGATTCGTACCTTTTAGAGAAATCAAAGAGTAATCAAAAACTATGCCGGTTTCGATGGATTTGTTGAGTTTGCGTGCGCGTCACACATCATGTCGCGTTGGGGGAATCCTTGCAGTCAGGGCATCTCCCTTTTCCTGTGCCTCTAGGCTTATTTATGCCCATATAGGCGTTGACAGGCTTCACCGAAATTTTTCCCTCCCGGACGACTAGCTCAGGATAAGAGACGATGCTACCGTCTTGTTGGACCACATAACACAGCTCAACAGTAAACTTCTCGGCACAATGCTCGGCGAAGAAACAGTCAATGGTATCCAGTACCACCTTGGCCTTGGTTAGATCCGTGGTTGTTTACTCAATAAGCACGTTCTTGGTATTAAGCGAGATCTTCGAATGATTACCATTAAAAATGGGCTGAAGATCTGCAGATACACTTTAATGGTGGAAAGAGAGAAAGTCGATTTCCCCTCAGCTCTTTTTATACATGCAGAAGACACTATGCATTGTGGGCAATTTGTGGCATTTTGTAAATGCTCTAGCGATTTTGCACAATAAAATGAAAAAGTAATGTAATGGAGTTTTAATATAAACATTTTTCAGACGCATTCCGTCTCCTTTAGCCTGCGATGCCGCCTTTGACTGCTCGGAATATTTATCTGTTTTTATACCTTTAAAGATGGTATGATAATTTTGTCCATATGTTTGTAACGCTCAGAAGGGAGCATCTTCGACTAAATTCCTGTTTATTTATCTATCCACCCGTCTGGGCCGATTTCTCATACTCTTTTTAGAGATATATGTCACATAAACTTACAAATTACAGATCAAAATTTTAGCAGCTGCAAAAACAAGTAGATATATAAATGAACAGAAATCGCCCCAGTTAAGTATTTCGTAAAGAGAGGTTTTGAATAAAATGCATTATGGATTAGGTTGTTCGATCTTTTTCATTGTGTTCACTTGTTATATTTATTATAACCATTTTATCATTCTTCATTTGAAGTTTTTAAATATAAACATTTATTCATAGAAATTAAAAACTATTTTTGTAGGTTCTGGAAAGCTTGCTTTTTCAAGCCGAAGATTATATAAACCCGTGCAGCTTTTAAACTCAAGGAGTAGATTGAAACAGGCAGATGGACAGACAGACGGACGGACAAAGCTCAATCGACTCAGCTCGTCGCCCTGATCTAGAATTTATTTAGTTTATGGGGTCGGAAATGAATATTTCTATGCGTTGCAAACTTCTGGGCAAAATTATAATACCCTTTGCAAGGGTATACAAATAAACGTGGAGATTATCCAGTAGCATGCCATCGAGCTGGATCAGATTTTTAGGTAAACGGCTCATCAAACTTAATTTGCGGAACTACTTATATAATGCTTAAAAATAAGTATTTAAATGATTAGACATCGAAAATTTGTATATTTTCAAACAGATTTTAATCCTAGTAGGCCAAGATGAGTGTGTAGCACTCAAAACTAAAAAAGACACTTTGCACTGACACTTCCCAGCGGGGCAAATTGCCATTACAAAATAGATTACTCCTAGATTACTTTGCCTTCAGTATGAAGGAAAAAATCGCATACAATCTGCATTACTTTGCCGTATGCATTACCGCTTTGTAAACGGGGTGCGCACATCCTGCATTAAAGTAAAATTGGCTCAAACAGCACCTCCAGGAGGGCAGGGCCAGGCTTCTCTCAATCTCTTGGCGTGTGTGCTTATAATTTTTTCGCACAAGAGAAAGGGACCTACAGTTTAACGCCGAATCCGAACGGCAATAGTTAGAGAATTGTTGCTTTTTCATGGCTAGTTACTTCACAGCTGGCGCCAGTAGCTGGTGACGGTGATCGGGTGTGTAAAAGCTTTTTTCTAAAGAAAGAAAAAACTTTTTCTATTAGATGGTTCGAGGCGGGATTGAACCCACAACCTCCCGCACCAGCAGCCACACATACAACTGGAACGCCACGCCCGACCACATCCTGCATTACTAGTAATAAAACAAGTATGCCAGAGACGAACTGCCATCGGATTCCCATTACGAATGCGTATATTTTTTTTCAAATTGTAATGCAGAATGTTCGCAGTCCGCTTACAATTCATCACACAATTAAAGAATCGTACACTCAGTCGTAAAGCACTTGTATTACGATTCAATTTACTAAAAATGGAAAAGTATACGGGTGGGTAATGCACGTGTTATATGATGCAATGTACCATTGATAGAGAAGTATATGGGTCGGTAATGCACGTGCATTACAGCCTAAATGAGTGGGTAATGATATAGTAATGCAATGGTTTTCTTTTATTTTAAATGATTTTGTGATTCCTTGATAAATAAAATGTATGTTTTTACAAAGCTTTAAATTGTCCAGACTACAAATGGGGAAATACGTCGTTATCAGGGGGCATGTTCTTTTTCGTCAGCTTTTTAAGGATGGCCAATATATCAATTTGGTTTTTTCAATTTTTGGTTGACTCTGCCTAATCGTGTTTTGAGCCTCCAACACTTTTGCAAATTGAGTTTTCATCTTTACGAGTTTGTTTAACAACTAAGCCAAATTCGCCACGTATGTGTCAAGTCACTGCTACACTTACACATTTGTTTTGCATACAGATACAAATTTAGAAAATAGAAGAAATGTCAATAAACGCTTATGGATGAGGGGGGAAGCACATAAGCGAACGAAATAGACATCGGCTCGTGTGTGGCACGATTAGTTGTTTCAGTTTGTTTCCGATTACTATCTCTCTAACGAAAAGCAGCGGTTGTATTGCATTACTTTTTCGTCAGGCGTAATACATACTTTCGGCAGAACACGTTGAGATCTGCGCCGCTGGGCTGACTCGATTTGCTCAGTTGCTTACGCTCAGCTGCTGACAAATGAACGAATTATAAGATGACTATGAAACAGAAAACACGAGAGAAACAAAATCTAGTGTTCTGTTGAGAGAATGAGCGAGTCTGTTAAATTTTTTCCTGTCATTTCGGTGAGCAGACAGCATAGAAAAATTTGGTTGACCATATTTTGCGAGCTCGGTAAATAGACTATAATCTAAATTATCGATAGAGACGCACAAAAAGAAAGTTCTCTATACTAAACCATTATGTCTCACGCGTAACCTTACAAATCTCATATTTAAGCCCTTATTAAATGGCTTTCAAATGTTTGCTTCAAAAAATGCATTTGTTTGTTAATGTATTGTTACCTGTCAGTATTAATCATTCTTAATTTAATCCATTTGCATTTTCAGGGTATTTAACGCTTCGTGTTCACTTCACTACACTTGGTGTTATTGTATTCCCATTCAGTTCGCAGTTGTTGTTGTTGTTGTTGTTATTGTTGATTTTGAATTAAGTTTCCAAGCATTGCACACCCACGCACACACACAATGTGTGTGTTGTTTTTGCTATTCGTTTCGTCTGCCATTTTGCAGCTGTCATTGTGTTAGTTTTTGTATTGTTTTTTGTTTTTTTTTCGGCAAACGCGTGCGCGACATTTTCATTGTTAACGGTTTGTTGTTATAGTTTCTGTTGTTGTTGTTGTTGCAGCCGCCGTTGCCGTTGCCGCAGCTCATCTGTCATTCAAAGTCACGCAGCATGCAATTTTTGTTATCATGACTTTTTCAATTCCAATTTGGCAACCGCCTCCCCCAACCCAACCCCCACCGATGACATCGTTGCACATGTTTGCATTTCAATTTGATTGGAAATATATTTCATTGGTTTCTGTGCGTCAGAATTTGAAAATGCCAGCAACAACAACAACAACAACGCAGTCAAATGTCAGTCAAGCGCGGCCTGTCGAGCTTTTGGCCTGCAGTTTGTTAAATGTTTAAGCAGTGGGTTTAGTTTTGTTGGGAACACACGATAAATAAGCTGCCTTAGCCTGGCAGTTTGTGAAATTTTTATAGCGTGGCCAACATACAGGGTTTTATAAGTGCGAGGGTTACTAAAGGAATTTATATTTCAGTTCAAAATTGAAGAGAAATTTTCTTGCCCCAAAAAGTAGGCAATACTTTTTGTAAGTGGGAAATTGCAACATTTGGTGGGACTAAACTAAATCCTCAATTTGAATTGAAGACATTATAAAGCCTTTGGCTGTGCTCTGCCATATTTTGTTCAATCCAACCTCTCACACACATGCATATATACATATATATGTATATGTAAAGTAAACCCAACGCCCAAGCATCAGCTCACTGGAGCATAATTTTTGCGGTTCCTTTTAAGTTTGCATATCAATCGAAAATTTATATGACGGTAAAGCTTACCCAACAGCAGCAGCAGCAGCAACGGCACCAACAGCAGCCGCAATGCAAATACCCAAGCTGTAAGCTCTGAGTGTGTGTGTGTGTGTGTGTGTGTGCGCGCGCATACATTTGCAAATGTTTTATATGCAAATCCAAGAGCGCACCCACACACACCAGCACACACACCAGCACACACACACACCCAGAGTCACAAAAGTAAAAGGCAGCCGCAGGCTACATTTTTCTACCTTTAAGGCTGTTGGTATGTGTGCGTGTGTGTGTGTATGTGCGCCATATTAAAAATGGCGGCAAGCGCTTTGCCATGTTGTCAGGGGCAAAATATACACACAACAAACGCTTCACGGCGGTGGCTGCAACCCAAAAACAGTGAAAAGGAAGAGTTAAACAACTTCCACCCCCCCTCACCAACCCCCACCCCCCATTCCACCTGCTCATTGCACTTGCTACCCTTTTGCTAACGGCACCTGCTGCTGCTAGCAGCTTTTGTGTGCATGTGTGCGTGTGTGTGAGACAGCGACGACAATTCTTAAGGGAAAATTTATGCAGAGTAGAAAAAGCAGCAGCAGCAGAGGTGAACGGCAACAGCGGCGGCGGTGGTGAACGGCGGCATTCATGTCGACAACGAGGGCAAAAATGGTGAACAAAAGTGCGCAGCAAAAACACAAAAAAACAATGAACAATTTTAGCTTGGTAAAGGCGAAAACTAGGCGACTGGCTTAGACGCTACTATCAAATTTTGCAGAAATGGTTTAATTTCTTTTATTAGAATACCAGCATTTAAACTGTCGCTCTGTAGCCTTCATCAATTTAGAATTTATCAGTATAGCTGATAAAGCCTATATCAGTATCAGCTGGAAAGTCAATGGAGAGAGACAAATATTATTAGACTCTGGAACACATCCTCCATTTTTCGACTTTGTTAGTGGGTTTTCTAAAATTACAGCATAATTTTTAAATTTATTTGCCCTAAAGAGTTTAGAAACAGAATTATATACAGATCGGCTAGAAAACCACGATTGGCCTTAAACTCTTCCCCGCCCTCCATTATCTGACTTTGCTGGTGTGTTTTCCAAAATTTGAGTATAGTTTTTCCATTTATTTGGTCAAGTCTCTTTGACGACGGACTTTCATTCAGATCGGCTAG
Organism: Lordiphosa magnipectinata; assembly: GCA_037044535.1. Classification (NCBI taxonomy): domain Eukaryota; kingdom Metazoa; phylum Arthropoda; class Insecta; order Diptera; family Drosophilidae; genus Lordiphosa; species Lordiphosa magnipectinata. The sequence goes on along the minus strand of JBAMBO010000602.1, from coordinate 63,047 downwards.
AAAATAATTATTGGCCTTGAACCCCCCCCCAAGACTGAAGACTTTCTTTCCCATTTATTTGGCGCATAGAGCTTACAAACCGAATATCATACTGAAAGGATTCAAAATAACGTTTGGCATTGAAACCACCCCCGCTACCCATATCCCACCGTTCGGCGTGAATTTTCCAATATAGGGAAGTCTCATCACAAATTTTTTCCTTACAAACCGAGTTCCAACTCATTCGGATGAAAAAAAGTGTTTTTATTTTTTCTCGTCATTTTCATACTCTCGGGGCGGATTTTCCAACATCGGATACTGACATCACTATTGAATTCGAATTCTATCACTACAATCCGAGTTTCATGTCAATTGGATGAAAAATAGGTAATTCCATGCAGGATTACAAAGGAATTCGATTTATATTGCTAAAAAACGGACTTTCAAGTCAATCGGATGAAAAATACTCTTTTGGATGCAGAATTTTTCGGGAATTTTCACATCCAGGGGGCGGTTTTTCCAGCATTGGAAAATCACACATAAAATTATTTCGTATTCTTTCCTTTCTAACTGCGTTTCAATCCAAACGGATAAAATAGGGAAAATGCATGTCCAATTTTTATACTCTGTACCAAAGTATATTAAGTTTGTGCAAAAGTATGTAACAGGGAGAAGGAATCATCTCCGACCCTATAAAGTATACATGTTCTTGATCAGCATCAACAGCCGAATCGATATAGCCATTTCCGTCTGTCTGTCTGTCCGTCTGTATGAACGAAGAGATCTCAGAGATGGTAAGAGATGGAGGTATGACATGTATGGGACAAAAACTCATTATACTTGCAGGCAGATAAAGTTTATTTTCAATTTTTGCCACGCCCCCGCCCGGTCCCGCGATTTGGAAAAAACGTCATATCTCCCACAGTTTAGATGATAGATTGTTCGTTAATCTAGTAATCAAAATTATTTATCGATTTGCTGAAGGATTGATAAAGATCGGATGAACGATACACAAGCTATGAGCAAAAAAAGTTAACCGGCACCCCCCCACAACCCCACTTCCAGCCAACCACCGCTGTATTCAAACAAACACAATCTTTGGGAGAGAGAGTAACTTTGAGATGAGCGTATAACAGCGTATAACTCGTATAACAGCGTATAACGCTTATAACACGTATGTATAACGAGCGATCAAATGCGAGCGACGGCGTTAACTGGTACAGAATATCTTATAGTTGGGCTTGACCGACTTTCTCACTTGTTTATTTATTAGAATATTCATTATTTTATTGTTTGAAACTTGGCTAAATTTTTTTCGATGTTGTAGCTATCTAGAAGGCAGCTGAACATCTTAAACAACTCTCGGTCATGGAAAGTAGGATAGTCAAGCTGTATTTAAAGCCCTTGACTCCGTCACTAACAATTGTAAAAGTTAAATGGGTGGTGCGAGTCTCAGGACAGGTAAACATGGAAGGCAACTATATAACTATTAAGAATTGGCACTTCAACTCAGATCCAACGGATAAGATCACAATATCACTACACTATATCAATTTACAAATGTGATATTTCTAGACTTGGCCCACCCTTAACTCTTACTATGTCATTTACTGATGTCAGAAACCGGATTTTCTCAAACCAAGTATGTGAGAATTGACTTGAGTTTATCTTAGCTCGTGAGAGCTTGACTTTAGCTCGATATATACTTATTTCAACAACACCTGGGATTAATTTCATATTGTTATTCGAGCTCGATTTAATCCCACAGTCGAATCCAATCAAGTAGGTCCATTGAATTAAGCTCGATTTTTGTACTTGACTTGAAGTCGAAATCGGCTTGCTACACATCTTGACTGGCTTAAGCAAAATCAATTTATAGCCATTGAGAATCACATGAACATAGTATATCGTCCCCGATTGTCCTTTACGCTAAAGGGTATTAAAGGTCGCAGGAAACAAGCTGCTGATTTATCAATATCTGAGAGAGAAAAAGTGCGATTATTGGTACAAGCAGCAAGTACGCTGCTTATAAAAAACGGGCAAGCTGACCTTGCAGCAGTTCTTAAGTTACTTTTTATAAGTCCGGAAAAAGCAAAAATGGTCCGAAATATAATGTCACACCCAATCAAGAACCCTTTGCGGTTTTCCGACGACGATACCTTGGCATTAATTTTGGATAACGAAAGAGCAATATTGTGCAGTTAGAGAACAGAACAGAAATTAACGAAACCCGTAACTCCATTAAGTTTTGCAGAAACAGAAACTATAAATACGGGGGTGACACAGAAATCACTAGAGATTTTCGTATTAACGCTTGTATTTCCAATTTAAACCAGGAAATCAAACCGCATCGTATTTCGGTTCCGGTTCCGGTTCTGGTACGTACCGAGACTTATGTTTCGTTTTACCGGTTCTGTTTTGGTTTTGGATGGATTTTTATTTCGGTATACCGGTACGTACCGGTATGAACCATTAAAATATACAGAAAGATCGGGCATTGGATTTGCGTCCACCCAATTTCATAGCGAAGACATAATAATTACACCACGGTAAACAAACGCTCTAGACTTATTTGCCCTTTTGAAAGACATACATAAACACAATTGTAGAAACTTTTTCAAGTTTATTGACCACCATTTAGCTTCATCTTCTTTGTTTTGTTAACATTTAAAGCTCAGGATCCTCCAGAGGTTCGAACCCATCGTGAAGTATAAGATTCGGTTCGATGACCGGTTCCTTAACTTATGAAACCTGAGGATTTGGTTCGAACCTTGGTTCATAACATCTGAAATATTTGAAGCATTTTTGCCTCAATTTTTCATAAATTTCAGCAAATCGGTTAAAATTAAAACCTTCTTTGCCTTGTTTTTGTTGGAGAGGACACATTTAACTTACTATTTGATAAATCTATCTAACTAAGGTTAACGCCATCAATCATACGTCCCTGGTACTTCCAATGTGTACTCGTACATAGATGTGCAAAATTTAAATTGTCATGTTACAACGAGACTATTACTTTATTTCCCTTCTCATAGCCGGAATATTCCCAGTTTGTATATGACTTACAAAACAATCGATCCAAGTACTAAGCAATGATTTTTTCCATCCGTAATATAATATAAAGAAACTTATAAAACTCGACTTTAATAGTTTTCTGAACATAACGTTTTTTCAGACAGAAGAATTCCTGCTCGGGTTCAACTTCTTGAGGTAATAGATTTTGAAGGTCCGGTTCGATGGATCCAAAAAACCCGAACCGAAACCGGTTCTGCGGGGTTCAGTTCAGTCCGTGATTGGTGTCATTAAACAGTTTTGTGAAAATACTGAACTATTTGTATTTTCCTGTTTCTTTTCATACAAATACATTAATGATTCGAATTAGCCTCCACTTTCAGCTAACGGATTTGTGCCAGAGCTGCCGTCCTCATTCAGTTTCACTTGAACAGAAATGGATAACACAAGTACATTTCTCTTCAATGGTTATTATGACATTCAATGAGGGTCTAAGACTGGTCTCGCCAAAACCAAGTGCCATCTTTGCACTCTTGTTTTTGCACCCAGAACCGCAACTGTACCGGTACAATGTTTCGGTTCTTTTCTATCTTTTCGGTTCCAAGAATATCGGTTCTCGAATACCGGTAATTACAAAAAATTTAAAATATGGGTTCCGGTGACGGTTCTGGTTCGGAGTTTTGATCGGCTCTTTTCGGTATACGGTGCCGGATCTGGTTCCGGTTTGATTCCCTGATTTAAACTGCTTGAAGTTGTATGTGAAGTAGCACAAAAAGCTCGGTTACTAGATCAGATGGTGAAAGTAAACCGAATTGAAACCGACTGTTCAAAGCAGGGCTTTATACCGGAAACGGTACCGGAACTGTGAACCGAAATAAACCGTTTACGGAACCTATACAAATTTTTATTTGAGAACCGAAAACCGTTTACCGTTATTAATGGAACCGCTAAAAAGGTAGTACTTATACCGGTACGTACCGGTATACCGAAATAAAAATCCGGGTACCGTATGGAAACCGAAACCCGAAATTAATTAAAAACCGAAATAGAACCTTTAACCGAAACTTTCATTTCGGAACGTACCGGAAGCAAAATTCGTATCGGGATTAAGCCCTGATTCAAAGCCAAGTAGATTTGAGCAGTTGGTTCCAAATCGCTAAAATTCAACATCTGATCTAGCAACCGAACATATTCTTTTTATTTTACATTTAAACTTATGCAATTTAAATTGGAAATGCAAACTTTGATACCAAAATCTCTAGTGATTTCTGTGTCACCCCCAATATTTTTGAACTTTTAACGACATACGACATATAAGTAAGTGCGTGATGGAATTTCGAATTTTCGTTCTTAAAATCATTATTATATAGGTACCATTGCAGAGGGTACAGACCTGATCATATTAATAGGTACACACCGGAATTTTTTAATTATAGATGTTTTTTTCGTACTTTTAGTGTTGACAACTTTTTAATTTTTGTTTTTTTGTTGTTGTCAATGTCTGGCCACACTGTGACAAAGAGTTGAAAGAGGGGCTGCCCCGTATATCAAAGCTTTTCTATAAATTGCGAGTCCACCACACATTTCGCCTGATCATAATAATAGGTACAGTCTCCGTTTCTCACAAGTATCAAGTGAATAATTTTGTAATCAGTGATCTTTTGTTAACTAAAGGTAAATTAAGTATAGCTCCTGTCAATACAGAGAATTAAATAATCATTTTTTTTTAGAAAAAATGGGTCGAAATTCTCATTGTACTAAAGAAGAAGCTCGATTGGTTCTTAGTCTGAGAAAAGAGGGCAAATCTTTACGAGCCATCGCCAAATTAATGAACAGGTCTCATAATTTTGTTAAAAATGCATCAGAAAGAAAACCAAGACAGGAAACCCGTGGAAGGCCACAAAAAACAACAGAAACCCTTGACCACTACATCGTAACTTTGAGCAAAAAGGACCCATTTAAGTCATCGAAGGCTATTGCAGACGAAATTGGGAATTCAGTTAGTGCTCCAACTATCCGAAGACGACTACAAGATGCCAACCTACCAGGAAGAATTGCCAGAAAAGTACCACTTATGCGCAAAAAAAATATCACCATGAGGCAAACTTTTGCAAGGGACTACAAAGACTGGGTAGGATGCACCGGGGAGAAAAAATGGAGAAGCATATTATGGAGCGATGAAACCAAGATTAATTTGTTTGGGAATGACTGTGAAAGGAATGTTCGACGCCCTAATGGAAAGGAATTCCATCCACGGTTTACAAAAAAAACAGTCAAACATGGAGGTGGCAATACAATGGTATGGGGTTGCTTCTCCTGGTACGGCGTAGGACCAATTTATCAGACTACGAACAAAATGAATGCTGAAGAGTACAAATCCATATTGGAAACAGTTATGGTACCGTATGCTGAGGAAAATATGCCATTACTTTGGGTATTTCAGCAATATAATGACCCTAAACACACATCAAGGCTGTTATCTAGATTTTTCGAGGACCAAAAAGTTGACGTTCTGAAGTGGCCAAGCCAATCCTCCGACCTTAACCCCATTGAAAACTTGTGGGGAGACTTAAAAAAGAAATTGGCAAAGCATTCATTTTCAAATAAACAAAAATTATGGGAAGGTGTCCAAAAACTGTGGTATGAGACACCAGTAGAGACCTGCCAGGCTCTTATTAAGAGTATGCCAAAAAGAATAGCAGTAGTGGCCAAAAATAGAGGTGGATACAATGGATATTAAGTTAGGAAATACTAATTTACCTAAAAAAAAGAACACAAAATGGAAATTAAAATTTTTTTTCTTACCAACACATGAAGTGTACCTATTATTATGATCACACTGAAAACGTATCTGAAACACAAAATGATAACTTTTATGTTATATTATTATTCTATGTTACAATTAAGTTTATTTTATTAAAAACAAATAGTTAAAGAACTAATGAGAACAAATTTTAAGTTTGAAACAATGAATAAAACTGTTTTCTGTTACCTTAAAGTCAGGGTTGATGTGTGTACCTATTAATATGATCAGATGTGTATATTAAAATTGTCCAGATGTTTGTAACACATAGATGGAAGCATCTCCGACCACATAAAGTATATGTTTTCATGATCAGCATGACGAGCTGAATTGATATAGCCCTGTTCGTCTGTCCGTCCGTCTGTTTCTATCATATCTCCTCCTTCAGTTTTATAGCTATCGTGAGCAAACTCTTCACGATGTCTTTAGTAACATAATTTTAGTAACAATGCAAAAGAAATAATTTTATTTCAAGTTAAAGAGCATTCTTATATGACAATTTTGTTCTCAGATATTAAACTTCCGTAGACATTATGAAAGTTTAAACTGGAATTTATTCACTGTTTAATTAGGGAATTCTTAATTAGGTAAGTTTTCATAAATTGATGATTCTTTTTTCAAAAATCCATAAAACATTTTGTTTACTTTTCTACGAACCTTATTTTCCCGAAAAAATTCACTGCTCTGTCTCAAATGCCTTGACTTTTGTTAATATTTTTTATGAGTGTAGGGTATTAAAAAGCGCACAGCAGCACCAAAACTACAATGCAAAAACAAGAAGTTGTGTTAAAAAAAATATAGAAGAAGTTGGATATCCGATAAAAGACGCTAAGCACAAAACGACTGTGGCTCAAAGGGGGGGGGCGCCAAACAGCTCGAGGAGGACGCGGGGCAGAAGCTCGAAACTTGGCAGCGTAATAATAAAACATAATGCCAAACATAAACCGTTTCGGCCTGGCCGCGAGCTAAATCATTTTTAAGGTTGCCGGCTTAGGCTTAGTCTCAGCGTCTAGGTGGGCCAACCCTTCCCGGGCGTCGCTTAACCCCTTAACATGTGAAGCTGAAATCAAACATTTGCCATATTGTCATTAAGTTTAATGCACGGGGCAAATGTAACAATTCGGTGAAATTTACTGGAAGTTAAATCTGAAATCCTTTCGACTGCATAAAGCAATTGCAACCCTCCTCTCCAAATCATTCATATGCCGGCAACGCCCACCAGCAGCAGCTTTGTGCGAATTGGCGCCTAATCAAGCGGAAGATTTGAATGAGCGAGCGAACAGTCAACACCCACAAACTGGAGGAAGTGGAAGAGGAAGGAGGCTTCTTGGCCTGGGTCTAAGTGTTGTCATTTTGGTGGCAATAAAAATATATTTTTGACAACCGCATAAAAAAAAAAAAAGTGTCGCCGTCATCGCATCAGGACATGCTTGGCTGCCTCTGGAGCCGAAGGCGTGGCCACAACGCGGCTGTTGTGATTTCTCCCCAAACTACTGATTTGGTGTGAGGACGAGGTCAGTGCGCAGTCAAGTGTGCCGTGACAGACTTCCACTTGGCTTGGTGTTATGACTTCTGACCGTTTGATTTTGGCCCATAAATCACAACTCTAACTGACAATCAGCCTCCAAAATATGAAATAGAAAGAAAAGAAAATCCCTCTAGCTGCTCATTAGCAGTCAGGTGAAATGGGTTGTTGGGGCACGTGTCTGAGGGGTGGGTCGCTTATATGCCCAGAAGGGGTATAACAACCATACCAACCGAACCAGGTGAAAGTTTATACAGTTTTAATTAGCGCTAATGATGAAAGACAAGAAAGATGTTGGTTTGAAGGAAGTGTGGCTTTAAGGCAGAGAATGTAGACGAATATCCAGCAAAGAAAACTACACCAAAATTTAAGTTAAATAAAACTAAGACTGGATTACAAATAATTGATAATTAAAACTTAATTGGAAACTTGAAAATAAATGTGGAAAATTATAAAAATATAGAAACGCCAACTTCGGCTCGGCCGAAATTTATATACGAATACTTCAAATGATTTTCATTCCAAAATTTAATTTTAGCGTCGAACAATATAAGCAGAGTTATTTCCCAAAGTCAGCGATAGATGTCGACCCTACTTTGACCATTTTCTTGTCAGTTTGTTATATGGCAGCTACACGATATATTCATCAAATTTTCATCAAACTCCCCAAAAATTGTGTGAAAACCGATAATATTCATGACTGCACCGTATGAAGACAAACAAAAAAATTTTTGTCTCTAGAACTACTTTTTCGACCGATCGTTCCTATGGCAGCTATATGCTATAGTCATCCGATTTGGATCAAACTTGGCAGCATTGTGTGGAAGCATATAACATTGAACAATAACAAGTTTAGGAACGGTAGCATTGAAAACAAAAAAGTTTTTCTTACTAAGACTTTTGTTCACAACTATATTTTGTATGGCAGCTATACCATATAGTTGACCGATTTTCATCAAACTTGGTGGAATTATGTAAAAGCATAGAAAACTTATAAATATGAGGTTTGCGGACGTATGCGTTGAAGACAACAAAGTTTTTCTAACTAAAACTACTTTTTCGACCGATATTTCCTATGGCATAGTTCCTTTCATTCTACATTGGAACTTACAATTGAATTGTCCTCTCGGGTGCGCTCTGCTTCTGGAAATTCGACGGCTAAAAACCCTTTGCTTTCAAAAATCAGATTTTTTAAAACTTACGAACAAATTTGTTAAACAAGAATTCATTTGCCCTCTCACGAACATCATTTGCTTGAAAATCTCAACGAGTAAACATGAAAATATGGCAGCGAAAACTAACACAATCATGGCCTAGATGGCGATACAAATTATCTGAAAGTAATAAAAATAAATAAAAAAAAAAACAATTATAAGAAAGTAATAAATTCCAGCCACAATTCGTTGCTCATTTGGGCACGTGTTCACTCTACAAATATTTTTGACAAATGATGTTCGTGCACTTGTTCCCATCCATTGACGAACATGTTCGCACGAACACACGTAAGATAGAAACGTTTCTATTCTCTGCGAACAAAAAGTCGAACACAAAAATCTATCACGAACACCTCCACTAACGACGAACATTTCATCGAGCACAACAAATTCGTCGAACAAATTTGTGTGTGGATGCCCTCCTTAACGCACAATGTTATAAAGACTTGTTGCAGGCTTCAATTCTTGCCCAATCCTAAGCAGTTTTGTGCGTTTGTTAACTCTAAACGCAAATCTTCCACTATGCCCTCTTCTGTGCGGTATGGTAATGCGAAAGCAAACACTGATCAGGCCATAGCCGATCTGTTTGCCGAGTTTTTTACATCAACCTACTCGTCTTCCAGCTTCTTTGCGAATCAACCATACCCCTATCAGTTGTCATTCAGGCTGTAATCACTGAAAGCTCTCTCCTTTGCGATCTTAACTCTGTTAAACCTGTGTATGCACCGGGTCGCGATGGAGTACCTGCTTGTGTACTTAGGTTTTGTGCTGATGCACTTTGTAAGCCAATTCATAAATTATTTGAATTGTCTCTTGAGTCATCCTCTTTCCCTGTGTTATGGAAGGAATCTTTTATCATTCCTCTTCATAAAAAAGGTAATAAGTCGGATGTTGAGAATTATTGCGATATTTCCAAGTTGTCTGCAATTCCTAAAGCTTTTGAGAGAACTATGATATCTCAACTGCAACACTGCTACATTTATGTAGTTCCATTATTTCGCCCTATCAACATGAATTTGTGAAGCGTCGATCTACTACCACTAACTTATTAGAGTTTACATCATTAGTTATCGAAGGGTTCTTAGGTAAGATGCAAACTGACGTAATTTATACCGATTTTAGTAGATAGATAGATAGATAGATAAGTGTTTATTTTCATTTGATAATTTTCATAGCTTACAGCTTTACATTGATTAACTAATAATAAACAAACATTTAAAGCTTGGTTTAAAACCATCAGCCTTCCTTCTGTTGTTTGACATAAAAAACAATTACATACATATATAAGCATATATAATACTTATTTTACAAATAATTAACAAAATTTCATATTCTACATATTATTTAAAAATTTTCATTTATGACATTTCTTCTATAATTAGTAGCCATCTCTATGTAATTCGCCAGATTATTCCATCCCATCCCCCCGTTGGGCCGTCAGCACCTCTTCCTCGGTAATCGTACAAGTTTTGAAATAACGCCAACGAAATTCCCGCAGTATTGGACATCGTCCTACAAAATGCTGCATGTCCTCCTGCTATCTGCTTTTGATGCGCTTAGGAACCGAACATTGCGGTCAATCCAATCTGCATGCGATTGGTTGTATCCGAGTAATATGCCATGATGCGCGAACATTTCTCTAAGCCTAGCAAACCACCCCAAATTATTTCGTATCATTTTTTCAGCAAGGATATGCGGGAGTCTAGAATCTTCATACTCAAATAAAATTCTTGATAGGTATTTGAGATGAAGTGTTAGACTATAGAGATGTGTCTTCTAGCCCTGCGTCAATTCCCAATATGTAGTTGGGTGTGCTATCTGGTAGTTTGAGTATCCTTTTTAAAAAATATCGCTGCAGTTGGTCTGCCTCTTCCTTTATTTCTCCACCCCAGACTTGAGCTCCATAGCACTGTACCGTTCTGCTGACTGAGTTAAAGATTTTCCATTTAGATGCTAGGTTCACTGTCCCCTTGTTGATGAAATTCGCCCACACAGAGTTTATACTCGCCTTTGCTTCTTTTGTACTGGCTGCCACATGCTTCTTAAAGCTCATTGTAGGTGTCAGGATAACCCCAAGGTATTTGTACTCCGGTACCACCTTCACCTGCTCCTCCTGATACGTCCAGTTCTCCGATGCCGCCAGTCTACCGCCTTTTCTAAACACCATAATCTCGGATTTTGTCTTATTGACTTCCATGCCCCACAATATGCAGTATGTCTCGAGGTTATGGATCATTTGCTGGAGGGTTGAGGGATTGTCCGTTACCATCACAAAGTCATCTGCGTACACTAATACCCTAATGTTTGTGTTGTCGATATACAGGCCACCTAATAAGTGTTCATGCAGATCATCTAAGTACATCGCAAACAGCAACGGTGACATAAGGCATCCTTGCTTTACTCCATTAATGGTTTCAAACTTCTCAGAAAGTTCACTCCCAGATCAAACAGCGCAAGACGGTTGCGAGTATACTTTTTCTATAAATTGTATTATTTTTGTGGATACACCTTGTCGTTGGAGCTTGTATATAAGATGTTTATGAGGGACTCGGTCAAACGCAGCCTTAAAATCTACAAAATAAGCATAAACTTTTCTTTTTTCTTCAAATTTAATGCGGACTATAGATGCTAAGTTGAATATGTTGTCAACCGTTGAGTATCCACGCAGGAATCCTGCTTGGAACTCGTTTAATTTATCGACAGTATACTCATTAGTAGCTTCGCTGCACAGTTCATAAAGGATATACCTCGGTAGTTCATCGGATCGTTGATATCTCCTTTTTTATATATTGGAAATATTATACTGTTGATGAAAGATTTTTCCAAACAGTTGATATCAAACACTCTATTGTATATAGTGACAATTTGTTTAAGCATCTCATTTGGGGCGTTTTCGAAAAATTCATACGGAACTCTGTCTTCTCCAGGAGCTTTGTTGGATTTGTAAGGCTTTTGATTCTGTTAATCACTCCTTGTTGCATTGTGAAATTAAAACTCCTTGTGATTAAAAAGATTGAAAATATCCTGCCGTTTTTTTTTCTGTGTAAGGTCAGGAGTGTTCTTGTTGAAGGAATTTGATTATTATCCCTATACGACGAAGATTTTGTACACTTCTCTTGTCCGCCCGATTCTCGAGTATGGATCATGTGTGTGTGGTCTCCGCAATATTCGACCCATCAAGATAGAATTGAATCTGTGCAAAAACATTTTTCATTGTTTGCTCTGCATGGTCTGGGCCGGAAGGTCCGTTTACCATCGTACTCTAGTAGACTTCTTTTGATTAACCTTCCCTCCCTTATTTACCGTAGAGTTATGCTTGGAGTAATCTTTATACATAGACTAATTAATGGTGAAATCGACTCATCTGTGTTGGTTGGCCAAATTAACCTCAACGTTTAAGACGCGCAAGAGGAAGAAAAAATGGGAATGGAGACAAAGGCTCAGGCATATGAGGCCAGGTTCAGTGGCAGCGTGTCCTACAATGTGTTAAAAACCACCTAAATGTATATCCCAGCTCTCTTTAAAAAAACACTTTTAAAAGAATAGAAATAAAGATCCTCTTTTAGCTACCTAATTTTCTTGATAGTTTGAAAAATAAGAGTTTTTAAAATAGAAAATAGAAGGGCCTATTTTGAATGCAAGTCATACGCATATGCATAAGCAATGCCATGGCCCCCTTTCATGGGGGAGATTTGTGTAGTACTTGAAGGAAGAAAAGCAGAGTCCGTTTTTTGTAGGTTGCTGCAACACAATTATTGTCGTAATCATAGCCAGAGCACTACTATAATGGTCTGTGTAGGCTGGGGATGCTGACGCTCAGATGGTCTACACATGACCGGTCTGGCATAGCATGGCCTACCAGCCATAGCTAAGCATCTCCATGGAAATCGAAAGGTTTCTCCGACATAGGTGGGGCTAGCATCGAAATGCTTTTTGTTGGTCAAATTCCATAAGATAATATAATTATTTCCAAATTGCGGGGGCGGGAGGGGGCGTGGCAAAAATTTAAAATAAACTTGATTTGCCTGCAAGTATAAGAAATATATGCCCCATACATGTCAAACATCTATCTCTTACCATCTCTGAGATCTCTTCGTTCATACGGACGGACAGACAGACAGACGGACAGACAGACAGACGGACAGACAGACAGACGGACAGACGGACATGGCTATATCGAATCGGCTGTTGATGCTGATCAAGAATATATATACTTTATAGGTTCGGAAACGATTCCTTCTCCCTGTTACATACTTTTGCACAAACTTAATATACTCTATGTACCTTCGGTACAGAGTATAAAAATATATAAAGATCACAGGCGACACTGCGTATGAGTAATATTAAAAACTTTGGAGCCTCTTCGCGCCCATTAAAACACAACTGTTTCAACTTTATTTTTTCATGTTAAATATACACTATAAACTAACGAATCAAGAGTAAATCTTAGGTCTACTTGTTTAGTTGTTCGTCTATTTTGGGGCCAAGCGGTAACAATTCTTTACCAGTTGATAGGGATAAAGTCACCCCCTTGGTTGGCCAGGGCATGCAGCGCGGTACAAAGGGAAGTGGAAACACTCAGCCAACTAGTAGTAGTTGAAGTTCATCCAATGAGAGTGAGTCCAGTCGACAATTAAGATTGTTTTTTATTTTCACATGTGCTTCTCTTGCCAGAAAATGGAATATTGAAATTTTACATATTTTATTGAACAACTTTGGAAATATCTGTTATTCAGCATCAAATGTTAAAAATTTGGAAGATTTACTTAAAGGTTAGACAGGAAACAGGATGTAAACCTAAAAATGAACTAATCGTCAAATGATCAAAGGGTTGAACGTGAACCCTTTGCTTTTCGACCGCATATCAGCGGCTTGAAGCTTTGACTATAAAAGCACGTTTGCTATCAGCAAGCGCTCAGTCTGTCCTATTGAATAAATATTTGTTTTATAGAGTTGATAGTTAGCGACCTTTCTAAATTGTAGAAATTTGAGTATTGCCGACTCTAGGTCAAGTGAAACACACAAAAATGTATGATGTTTTCCTTACATTCTTACATCCTTACATTCCTTGATGTTTTATAGTTACATTGTTACATATGTTATATTGATGTATGAACAAGTTCAAATAAATTCTAACAAAATATTGATTAATTTCCTCAGGCATTTAAATAATTCTAATTTGTTGCTATCTATGCTGAAGTCACATCTGTCTGTTTTGTGGCCCCGTCTTTTGTGTGGTGCGATGAACATCTCAACAAATGACTTGTACCCCAACATTCTCTTTCAGTTAATAATCCACTTTTGTTGGCTGCATTACATTGACATGGCCTAAGCGGCAATGGCCGCCTGGTTTTGGCTTGGTAACGTCTTATCAAAACGAAAATTTGTACCCAGATAAGCTGGTACAAGTACAAGGCGGGTCTGGCAAACGGCCAGAAACCAGAAGAAAAAAAATACAAGAATAGTCTGCTGGCCTCGTCTATTCAAATGAGCGCCAGCCGCCCAGAGTCGGAAATTAGGAAAGGTATTAAGATAAAAAACAAAGAACACGCCTTGAAATGGCGACCCGGGTTTTTTTTGTTTTTTCGGGGTTTCTGATCGACTCCAGCTGTAGCTGCGGAGGGGCGAGCGAGGGCAGAGTTGCTGTGTGCGTGTTGGGTCGATTGCATTGGCGCCATGTTTATCTAATTTGGGGACATTTATGCATGGCATTCCGCGCGGTTGTTTATAGGTTCGGTTAAACCTGCACTGATAACACCATAACAGAGTCCCAGCCAGGCACTGAGCCGGGCTCCGATCTCTGACTCACGACAAACAATAAAAAAACCGAGGCGGCCCAAGACAATTAAGCGGGCCGACGGCGTCGTTGTCGTCGTTCTTTCTTTCTTATTTTTTTTTGTTTTTGTTGGTCTGGCTGATTTTTTGAGTTTTTATTAAGGTATTTTTCCAATGGCTGTAGCCAAGGGGACTGTGTCATTTGCAGTCCTGCTTATCTTTGGAATGTAACTTAAACTTTAAGGATTATTGCCTACAATAAATTTGCGCAACTGCGCGCTGGGCTTTTAAGGCTGTAAGTCAATATATGCTTTAGGAGTGTGTGTGTGTGGATATGAAGTGATGATTGGTAGAAACAGTGGCACCAGCCAGGGGTTGGCTTTGAAGGATTGAAAGTACTACAATCAAACACTGTACGTTATCAGCTTTCAGTTATACTTTTTTAGTTAGTACAAAATATTCTCTTCTTTTTTGGGTATTTCATTTCTATAGCTTAACGCGTACAATTTCCCAAGTTTTTTCATACGCCAATCAATTGCTGAATGTTCTATGCCTTCCACCTCATTCACGATTTCCCAGGAAGTTATTTTCTACCTTCTATAAACATTTTGTAATTATGCAATGTTAGTTTTGCATTTCAACTACTTGACTTTTGCTCTATTTTCCTTCTCAATCTCTGGATAATACTTTACCAAAATTTACAGAAAGTTACATAAGTTCTTATAAAAAGGACTTAAGTCCACTTTTTCAAAACCGATAGAATTCGGTTCTGATTTAGTTATATACCCGATTTCGCTCTGATCCTTTCAATTGTATGGGCATGTTTCTTATGAGAGCGCTTATATTCAATTTTGAACAGGCTGAAAATCGCTTTTATCGTTTAAGTTCGGAAACAGTTTTAAAATTGGGAAAATATCAAATTTCAAGTTCATAGCTTAAATAGTTACAGTTACGAGACATGACTCCGAACCACTTTAAAGCCGGTTTACACTGGTTGTAATCCGGTCTTGGACCAAATTAAATGACTAACAATTATATTCAACCCTGTTCCCGTTTTCGATTTCGATGAAATCATGCGGAGTCGAATATGTTTAAGCTTCCATTTTCCAAAAACGAATAACACATTTTTTAACTTAAAATTTTTATTTATCTTTCAACCGAATTCCTTAAACGAATCTTTGATATAAGAACTTTATCAATATTCCAAAATCCATTCTGAAAGAAAAATGCCCAGAAATTATATGTAATAAAATTAGAGGAAAGCTAACTTCGGCTCGACCGAAGTTTATATACCCTTGCAGCTTGATGGCGCCACTACTTTGAGCATTTGCTTGCCAGTTTGTTATATGGCAGATATACGATATATTCATCCGATTTTGACCAAACTCCCCAAAGTTGTGTGGAAAGTGATAATATTTACAACTGGAAGGTATAAAGACGCTACCATTGAAAACAAGAAAGTTTTTCTCACTAGATCTTCTTTTTCGACCGATAGTTCCTATGGCAGCTATATGCTATAGTCATCCGATTTGGATCAAAATTGGCAGAATCGTGTGGTAGCATATAATATTGATCAGAAAAAAGTTTGGGAGCGAAATCATTGAAAACAAAATGTTTTTCCTACTAAGACTTTTTTTTCTGACATAGCTTTTGTATGGCAGCTATACTATATAGTTGGCCGATTTTCATAAAACTTAGTAGAATTAAGTGAAAGCACGGAAAACTTAAAAATACGAGGTTTGGGCATGTTTGCGTTGAAGATAAAAAAAGTTTTTCTAACTAGAACTACTTTTCGACCGATAGTTCCTATGGCAGCTATATGATATACTCATTCGATCCGGCTGATTCCGACAAATGTCCAGCGTATTTGAACCAAGAGACTTCGTGCAAAGTTTGGTTAAGATAGCTTTTAAACTGACGGAGGAGATAGCATAGAAACAGACGGACGGACAGACGGACATGGCTATATCAACTCAGCTCGTCATACTGATCAAGAATATATATACTTTGTGTGGTCGGAGATGCTTCCTTATATGTTTTACAAACATCTGGACAATTTTAATATACCATCTACAAGGGTATAAATATGAATTTTTTTATCCCATTGACTTGAATCTTGGTTGATGGACATTGACGTACAATGCGCAGTACGTTCAAGTGGCCCATGCGACACCAAGCCAAAGCTTGTTACGCGCGAACCACAGGCAAAATAGCAGCCCACCTTCCGCCCAACCAACCGAGAGGCGCAGCCACTAACGTGTGACACGAAATCGCGAAGGAAGAACATAAAGTAATGTTAACTACGGGCCAAATAAGTTAAAATAGAAATTTTTATAGCAGGAAGCGAAGCTTCAGAGTTAATTATTCGGTAAAGTTTATTGTAATCAGCACAGAGGACACGAAACGGTTCATGCAACGCATAGTTAGTATTACAACGATGTAGTGATAGAGGGATAAAATTACGAGTCGGTCTAATAGGAACGTTGAGGTTAATTTGGCCAACCAACTCAGTTGAGTTGATTTCACCATTAATTAGTCTATGTATAAAGATTACTCCAAGCATAACTCTACGGTTAATAAGGGAGGGAAGGTTAATCAAAAGAAGTCTTCTAGAGTACGATGGTAAACGGACCTCAGGATTCCAGCCCAAACCACGAAGAGCAAACAATAAAAACTGTTTTTGCTCAGATTCAATTCTATCTTGATGGGTCGAATATTGCGGAGACCACACACATGATCCATACTCGAGATTTGGACGGACAAGAGAAGTGTACAAAATCTTCGTCGTATTGGGATCATCAGATTCCTTCGTCCAGCGCTTAATAAACCCAAGAACACTCCTGGCCTTACAAACAGTAGCAGTAACATGAGAGTCAAATTTAAGTCGGTGATCAAGAATTACCCCAAGATCATTTACCTCATTGGCTGAATCATTTAAGCACACAAGTGGGACATTATCCAGCATATAAGTGAAGAATTGTGGCAAGCTCCTGTAAAATGTCATAACCTTACACTTGGCAGCTCGAAGGTTAAGGTTTAATAGATTATCTTTACACCAAGACTGAAATGCATCCAAGTCAGCTTGCAAATTATAGCGGGAAACCAAATCGTTATATGTTAAACATAGTTTCACATCATCGGCGTACATAACCACACGAGAGTGAGTCAAAACATACGGAAGATCATTTATGAAGAGAGTAAAAAGCAATGGACCCAAGTGACTACCTTGGGGTACACCAGAGAAGGTAACCTGGATTAGTTTTGAATATGAATTACAAAATATAACTTTTTGTGTTCTAGAACTTAGGTAAACAGAGATCCAACTAAGAAGGTTAGTTGGGAAACCAATTAAACTCAGTTTATGAAGCAACAAGGAGTGATTAACAGAATCAAAAGCCTTACTAAAATCAGTATAAATGACGTCAGTTTGCATCTTACCAAAGAACCCTTTGATCACTAATGATGTAAGCTCTAATAAGTTAATGGTAGTAGATCGACGCTTCACAAATCCATGTTGATAGGGTGAAATAATGGAACTACACAAATGCTGCAGTTAACATGTCATAATTCTCTCAAAAGCTTTAGGAATTGCATACATCTTGGAAATATCCCTATAATTCTCAACATCCGACTTATTACCTTTTTTATGGAGAGGAATGATATAAGATTCCTTCACAGGGAAAGAGGATGACTCAATAGACAATTCAAATCATTTATGAATAGGCTTACAAAGTGCATCAGCACAAAACCTAAGTACACAAGCAGGTACTCCATCGGGACCCGGTGCATACACAGGTTTAACAGAGTTAAGATCGCAAAGGAGAGAGCTTTCAGTGATTACAGGGCTAAAAATACAATTAGACCCATTCAACTGATAGGGGTATGGTTGATTCGCAAAAAAGCTAGAAGACGAGTAGGTTGACGTAAAAAACTCGGCAAACAGATCGGCTATGGCCTGATCAGTGTTTGCTTTCGCATTACCATACCGCACAGAAGACGGCATAGTGAAAGATTTGCGTTTAGAGTAAACAAACGTATAAAACTGCTTAGGATTGTGCGAGAATTGAAGTCTGCAACGGTTAAGATAGTCTTTATAACATTGTACGTTCAGCACATTAAATCTAGAACGAGCATCCACATAACGGGAGAAATCAGATGATTTTTTCGAATTCTTATACTTTTTGAAATACCTTGACTTCTTGTTTTTCCAAATTTATTAGTTCTCTTGTGATCCAAGGCTACTTTTCAGGACAGCGAGGGAGCCCAAGTGGAACACTAACATCAAAAGGCGAGTAAAAGGTATCATAAAAAAGTTGTATGGCAACATCAATATCTGTACAAGTGTACAATTAAGACCAATCGGTTTCAAAAATTAAATCGTTAAGTTTTAAAAAATCCGATTTTTGAAAGCAACGGGTTTTAGCCGTCGAGTTTCCAGAAGCAGAGTACACATGAGAGGGCAATTCAATGGTAAGTTCCAATGTAGGATGAAAGGGGTCCTCAGGAAGAACCAACGGGTCAATTCTAGATGCAACATTGCCGGGGGATCCAACAAAAATATTAAATCAAGAGATTTTGATTTGTAAGCGAAGAATGTGAAATAATTATTGGGCGCGTATTTTCCCTAATACGGAAATCTAAATGAAATGAGGAAAATGACCAAAAAATGTAGTATGGGAAAATCTTTTGTTTAAATCATAACTCGTCTTGAAAAATAAGTATGCCCAAGTAGCCAATCATCCTCGACGATGCATCGTGTTGTTTCGGTCAGGTGGTGAACGCCCGGTTGGTGGGTCAACGGAGACGGCAGTGTAAATTTGGATCATTATCGAAATTGCCATTTCTAAATTTCAATCCAGCCCGGGACTTGTGTAAAAAGCTCATTTTAAAAGGTCAAAACTGCAACTCGCATGTATCATAGTAGGATACAGCTACCCACAACATCACACCCAGCAATAAAAAAATAAGTTGCCTTCGATTCGAAATAAGAACATAAACTTTTTCTAAAATTTTGATCACAAATGTTCTAAAATGGAATCATGGAATCACCCATATATACTTTACTAGCATAAAGCCCGTCGCGCTTCGCTGTGCCGCCATCAGTATAGCCTTTATAGTAAAGTAAAAGTAAAATTGGCTCAAACAGCACGTCCAGGAGGGCCAGGGTCAAGCTTCTCTCAATCTCTTGGCGTGTGTGCTTATAATTTTTCTCACAAGAGAAAGGGACCTACAGTTTAACGCCGAATCCGAACGGCAAGGCAATATAGTTAGAGAATTTTTGCTTTTGCATGGCTAGTTACTTCACAGCTGGCGCCAGTAGCTGGTGAAGGTGATCGGGTGTGTAAAAGCTTTTTCTAAAGAAAGAAAAAACTTTTTCCATTAGATGGTCCGAGGCGGGATCGAACCCACAACCTCCCGCACCAGCAGCCACACATACTACTGGTACGCCACGCCCAACCTTTATCAGTATGGAACCAATATCCCACCTACTTCCCACCCACATCCCACTCACTATCCAATAATTTTCCACCCAGGGTGGATGAATTTTCCGGAAAATTGGTACGCAGTTTTTGTTGAATTTTCATATAGATCTTTGAGTTTGAACGGATGAAAAACAAAAAAGTTTCATACAACAATTTTCCGCGAATTTTACAGAATTTTTAAGTCACGTTTCTATTATTTTATTATGGGCAACTTTAAAAATGAGTTGGGAGCTAATCGCTGGCAACTAAACTTTCACCCAAA
The DNA here is from genome assembly GCA_037044535.1 of Lordiphosa magnipectinata. Classification (NCBI taxonomy): domain Eukaryota; kingdom Metazoa; phylum Arthropoda; class Insecta; order Diptera; family Drosophilidae; genus Lordiphosa; species Lordiphosa magnipectinata. The sequence continues at coordinate 42,994 of JBAMBO010000602.1, read as the reverse complement.
CAATCTTGACCACCCACTTCCCACCCAGGTGGGGGTAAATTTTCCGGAAAATTAGTATGCAGTTCTTGTTGAATTTTCATAAAGATCTTTGAAAATGAGTTTGAACTTGATCGGATGATAAACAAAAAAGTTTCATACAGCATTTTTTCGCGAATTTTCCACATATTCACGACAGAATTTTCCAAAATCCGTTCTTAGTACTCACTTTCACCAGAAGATAAAAATACTGTGAAATAATCAGCATCCTATCTCTGATGTTTTGGGCTGTGCGACGGTCACCAGTCAGTCAGTTAGTCAGTCAGATTGAACTCTTTTATAAATATAGACAGGGTTGGAAATGATTCCTTCTGCCTATTACATACTTTTGCACTAACTTCATATACTCTGTGGCTTACATTACAGTTAATTTTGATTGTTTCCCTATGAAAATATGATAAAATTTAGTGTTTTTAACGACTTATAATTTTTTTTATATAAAAAAAAAGTTTCAATTGCAGAATAGTGTGTGGATTAGCAGCTGTTTTTACTTCTCTTAGTTTACAGTTTCAGTTGCAGTCGCGCTGACATGAGTCATGTACCGCTCTCCAGTTCACTTCACTCCACTCCAAACATACAATAGGCAACCCTTTTGACGAACGGCGGAGGAAGGAGGGGCAGAATCAGGGAACAAAATTATGAAGTGCCACCGACAACGACAACAACAGCGCGTCCACTTGAAATCCATTAAATATTTGTAGAAACCAATAAAGGCAAAATACCAAAGCGGCATACGCTGGCCGGGCATTTCAAAATGTACCACAAAAACGGCAACTGTGTTTCGAGTGCGGCTGCTGCTGCTGCTGCTGGGATATGGATGTGGGCAAGGATAACACGCGACTCCGTTGAACGGCAGCATCAGTTGGCACTTTCGTTGAGTACATTGGGAGTATCCTTAACAAAATCAAAAGTGTGGAAATTTTTGACGAGTCGAAGCAATAAACATGGAGCTGCATGAAAGGGGCAAAAGTGTGCCACACACTTTGGCTGGCCAGCTGCCAGGCAGCCAGACTTGGTCAGCTGCATGCGGCTACAATTCGAATCGTATTACACAGACCGTGGCGCCTACGTCTACAAATTACAAAATTTGTCACTGGAAATGTCAACATTTGTTTCATATTGCACATTTTCTCCATAATTTCCATGCATAATCTTGGCTTATCAATCAGCAAAATCACTGTGCGTACACGAGATGATTATGGGATTCGGGATGTTCATTTTCTGCCATCGACTTGAGGCCATTAATCAAACTATTAGCACAAGGACACACCCCTTTTTGGAGTGCTGAGAGTGCAAAAGTGATTTTATCCCCGGGCAAGGGAAATTTATTTATGGATCCTTAGGAACATACGCGATAATCACGATAATGCGTCCTGTAATCAACTAATAAGGCTCATGTAGCCGCAAAGGGCTCGGGCTCGGGCTCGCACTCGGGCCACTCCTGCCTTGAAAATTGAATTTAACGCGCAATATTTTGTGCATTTTCCATGTTCTGGTGGACCCCTCTGTGTGTCGTGGGGGTGTTTGCCGAAAATGCAATTCATGTGTTTGCCGGCAAAGTTCCAAATGAAATTTATGACTCGTAGGCCAAGGCTTTGACAACACAGCACAAGGGGTGCGCGTTTGGCTGTGGCCAGCCTCATTGAGTAGTCGCAGTTTTTGCACCCAGACGGGAGGTTACGCTATCAGCACCAAACACATGTCACGAAAAAATAAGCAACACCCATAGGCGAGCAGAGAAGAGTAAGAGCCGGGAAGCAACAACATATTATCATAGTGCCGAGTGTAAGCCTATCTGATAGGACTCTAGTCAAGTGATTTTTATCATTATTGAAAATATGCTGCGATATTTGATACTCTTCAATTGAGAGCTAGGTAAATTCAATATGAATTTAATTCAATTTCAAAATACCCTCAGGCCGCTTTTGAGGTGTCACTTGGTGAAGGGAAACGAATCAGAAACTTAACCTATTTAGATACAATTTTTTTGGAACTCCGGCTCGGGGCTTTGGAACAAAATTAATTAATGGTTAATGTTCGCAAGTACGAAGTTTGAGGTTTTGGTTCGAAACGTGGTGTCTCGAAAGGTCTGAGTGTCGTTAACACTCACGAGGCTTTGATGTGAAACATGATGCTGAATTTAAATCACTCTTGATTCACTGCTAAGTCACTGTTATGTCGCTGTCAAGTCACTGTTAAGTCATTGTTAAACCACAGTTAAATCACAGTTAAGTCACAGTTAAGTCACTGTTAAGTCACTGTCACGTCACTGTCAAGTCACTGTCAAGTCACTGTCAAGTCACTGTCAAGTCCCTGTCAAGTCACTGTCAAGTCCCTGTCAAGTCACTGTCAAGTCACTGTCAAGTCACTGTCAAGTCACTGTCAAGTCACTGTCAAGTCACTGTCAAGTCACTGTCAAGTCACTGTCAAGTCACTGTCAAGTCACTGTCAAGTCACTGTCAAGTCACTGTCAAGTCACTGTCAAGTCACTGTCAAGTCACTGTCAAGTCACTGTCAAGTCACTGTCAAGTCACTGTTTAGTCACTTTTCCCAGACCTTTTTCAACACTCCACAAAACAACAACAAAAAATATGCATGATGTCATCGTCACGTGACGCTGAAATCTAATTTTACTTTTACTAAAATCTTCCGTACCGAAATTAAAGATGTTTCACATCAAAAAAGTCAATTCGTTCTTGAATTTTCAAAAATTTCTCTCTTGAAATCGAGCTAAATTCCTTCGCGATTTGGTTTTCATAGGCAAGGGAAGTGAGGAGAAGTATCGGTGCGAAAAGGGCAAGCAAGCTTTGAGACAACAGCGTTGAGCACGCTCTCACAGTTTCGTTTTATATGAGAAAGGGGTGTGTGCAGAAACTGCTGAGAGGAGAACGCAATCGGTTATTGAGAGAATACACATTTATTCTTCATTTCAGAGTTAAACGAAAATTGGGAAAATCATTGTTAGGTTAGGTTACAAGGATGGAAAATTAAGATCGATTTGATTTATAAGTGAAATTTTTGTTGACGTTGATATGCCTTGAATGTACTGTGGCATGGAGGCCCGGGCGACACCAAGCTGAAGATTGTTACGCCTCTAGAATAAATAGGAGCCCATCGCCCGCCCGTAAGCTTGTACAAAAAAGGTCCGAATGTCTTTAACACTCACGAGGCTTTGATGTGAAGCATGATGCTAAAATTAAAGCACTGTCAAGTCACTGTCAAGTCACTATGAAGTCGCTGTCAATTCACTGGCAAGTCACAGTCAAGTCACTGTCAAGCCACTGTCAAGCCACTGTCAAGTCACTATGAATTCACTGTCAAGTCGCTGTCAAGTCACTGTCAAGTCGCTGTCAAGTCACTGTCAAGTCACTGTGAAGTCTCTGTCGAGTCACTATCAAGTCGCTGTCAAGTCATTGTTAAGCCACTGTCAAGCCACTGTCAAGTCCCTGTCAAGTCACTGTCAAGTCACTGTCAAGTCACTGTCAAGTCACTGTCAAGTCACTGTCAAGTCACTGTCAAGTCACTGTCAAGTCACTGTCAAGTCACTGTCAAGTCACTGTCAAGTCACTGTCAAGTCACTGTCAAGTCACTGTCAAGTCACTGTCAAGTCACTGTCAAGTCACTGACAAGTCACTGTCAAGTCACTGTCAAGTCACTGTCAAGTCACTGTCAAGCCACTGTCAAGCCACTGTCAAGTCAATGTCAAGTCACTGTCAAGTCACTGTTAAGTCATTGTCAAATCACTGTCAAATCACTATCAAATCACTGTCCTGTCACTATCAAGTCTTTGTCAAGTCACTGTTAAGTCACTGTTCCCCCTCATTTCCCCTTTTTCTCAGACCTTTTTTAACACTCCACAAAACAACATAAAATATATAATATAATATAATATATGCATGACGTGCAAAATCTTCCGTACCGAAATTAAACATGTTTAACATCAAAAAAACCCTTGAAAACTAGATAAATTATATTATAAAGTTTTAGGTTTTGAAATCTATTTTCATCATTTTATAAAATACATTTTTTGTGCCCCTTTATTTTCCTCCCTAAAGAATCAATCCTTAAAATCATATTTAGTACCCATCGTAAGGGTTTTCTACCCTTTATTTTTGGCAAGGTCAGAGTTAAGGTAACAGGAAATGGCACACGCTGTGAGAACTTCCTAGACGAGTGATTTACAACTGAGCGCAAATGCCTTAGCCAACAGGTAGGCAAATGCCGCTGGCATACCAAAGCCATGACGCAACTGACAAGCCAAAGGATCAGACAACATATTGGACAAGCGATCTTCAGTCAAAATGCGCTCATAATGAAATGGGTGCAGCTGACGCCGGCGGCTTATTGCGGTTGACTCGCCATCGTCGTCGTCGTCGTCGTCGTCGCCGCGCTGTGGGCGATCATTAGCCTCTGGTCCTCCGCTTCTTTCGTTGTCGCGCCGCATTGATTGTGACCAATAAATACGCAATTGATTTTCGGGCTTCTGGTATTGCGTGGACTACGTCCGACGCTAAAGGTAGCCAGGGGCTCTCTCAGGTAGTGGCAGCCGCTTATCAGCTGGGACGCGAATTCCTGACGCGCGGACAACCTTAAGCGTTCCCTAAGCACATTAGCATCAGCGGCGTCGCGACGCTTGGACGCTTCGCCTTATGATTTATTGGTTGGAGTTTGATTTTGATTTCGAGTTTTATCAACAACTTGGTTGTGCCTAAGCGGCTTAGTGCCTCCACACCAAAAAGTAGCAAGTTTTTCCTTTACTTTAATGCGCCTTTAAGTCAAATGCAGACGCAGACGCAGAAAAACTGGGAAAAGGGAAAATATGGACTGCGGCTTTTCTGGCAAAAGCGTGCATAAATTGTCTGTGGTAACAGGCAGCCAGCAGCAGCAACAACATTAGTGACTTGTAAGCGCATATGAATAAATTATTGGCACACACATTCGCACACACACACACACACACACACACAGTGCGTGCAAAAAGCAAAGCGATACGCTCCTCCTTTGAAGTACATGGCGAACCAGAGACACAACCAGACACGGGCGGGCATTCGTGTGCCATATGGTGGCTATTTTTGGTGATTAAGCAGATGATACTCAACTGCTACTGCTGCGCCGTGAAAAGGGCAGCAAGCCAACTCCAAGTCCAAGTCTCTCCCTCAACAAAAGCAAAAAGTTCGTCGTCATTTCAACGACTAGGATCATAAATTTTCTAACCCCCCCGAAACAAGAGGAAACTGAAACTAAACTACGAGTGGGTACGTAGACGACGTACAAGTAGTTTTTGCCAGTTCACTCTGGAGTGAAGTTTTTGTGCAGTGAAAGCCAAAAACTAGACACGGACAAAAAATCCCTCAAAAGTGAAGACACTTTAATAGCAGTTTCAATGGATTTGTTCAATGAAAAAGGTTTGCTGATCATTTGAGTGGAAAGAATAAACAGGAGAAATTTTTTGGCAAGTTGTCTATTTGTCTAACCAAGCCGAATCGGTTAAATCGGCAGAAAATGTAGTAAAAACCACGCTCAGTTTTCAAGATTAACACGGAAGCTATCAATAGATAGAAGATAGATCGGATGAACGACACTCAAGTTATGAGCAAAAAAGGCCAGTAAACACCCGCCACCCCCCCACCCATCACCACAGCATTCTAGTGAACGGCAATCTTAGTGAGAGAGAGAGAGAGAGAGAGAGAGTGTAACTTAGAGGTGAGCGCGTATAACTCGTGAGCAAATGCGAGCTGCGACTTTAAGGGTACAGAGTATGTTACAGTCGGGCTTGACCGACTTTCTTTCTTGTTTTACTCTTAAACTCTGACATTTCAAAACCAGCATTTGGAAGGGTATAAAAACTTCGGCACAGACGAAGTTAGCTTGGCCTTCTCGTTTTTTAGTTACGACTTTACGCACTTAAATTTGCTCTTTTCAAGTCGTTTGTCTTGACTTAGCATCTAGAAAAGCGATAGGTATGCTGTGCCGCAAAAGAAGATTTAACATAGAAACTCAATTTGAAACGCATCTCTATTTTAAGTGATCTTAACTACTTAGTGACACATATATGTACTACTTTCATGTACATAAAATTTATTGTGATTAGTGCTCTTTAAAGTAAGCAATGCTTTTAATTAGGAATAATTTAGTACAATTCTTTATTTAACACAAGATTATATTGTATACCTATTACTGGTCCGACAATCTGGATGAGTTTACAGTCTGGATTATGTATGACACTGCCATAACCTGGTATCAATGTTTACGGTCTAATAGAAAATTATATAAGGAAATAAAGTTTGCACACTTTGAAGGGATTTTATCATGATAAATTTGTCGTGAATAAACGTAAAGTAATAGACACTTCATTCATTCAATAATTGTGACAAAAGGAAATTACGAAAATTAGAAAAACTAATTTAGCACTTTGGTTATAAAGTGAGGTTAGATTTCTGACGTACATTCAAACCATTTTGATCTGGGTTAATTCCTTTCCTTTGCATTTTTTCAGCCTTATAAAACCAAGAACATTTTACACTTATTTTATGAAGTATTATTTGGTTTCAGGAATGTTTTGGGGTTGACTTTAGAATTTATTAGACTTTGATGCAGAATATTTTGAAATTATTTTAAGAGTAAATCGGGCTGTTATTAAGACCATAACAAACTAATACAATGATCATGAAATGTTATATAATAGTTAGAAAAGTATTTAAAATATCCCGAAACAATCAAAATTGAGTATTTCGAGTGGTGATAAGCGATAGTCCGCATAGCGAACAGCCGACTAATTTCTGACAGATGCGGTGTGGACTGCGTAACCGTTCGCCCTATATATAGTAGTAGTAGTAATTTATTTCTTTTCCTTAGAGTCTTAAGCCCTATACGGACATCCGACGTTCGTAATTTAGCCAACTTCGTCATACGTTTTGTCACCGTGGAACTTAAGAGTAGTGTGACCAGAATTAAGAAAAAATTACGCCGAAATGTAAGTTTGTGATATTTTTAGATTAACTGCCGGCGGGTCATACTGCTCGATCAACTGTATTTTGTTTTAATGCCAAGATGCTTGTAAAAGCTCGGCCACTTTTCCCCAAATCTTGTTCACAAAATTAAAGTCCGAATGCTTGGGGTGGGAAAGATCCCATGGCGCCCAATTGGGCCTGCCCAGAATGCAGCACCAGCTACAACACCTGTATGCTACCCATCTCAGTGCTGCCACTGACTCACCCGGGTCAGAATGCCGTCCACCACCACCTAAGACGACATCAAATCAACATCGGCTTCACCTTGGCCCCAGTGCGGGCGCTGAATCCTGACCAGCAGACGCTGCGAGAACCCGGCTCGGTAGCCGATCCCGCAGCCCATCCACAGAAGCCCTCGAAATACACACCCATGAAGGATGTCTACCCAGATGTCATCATGAAAACTCAAAAATTTTCTTTTTATAAATTTTAAAATTTATTTTTCTCGTTATCCGTCGGAAACTTACTAGCCTACACTCAAAAAAATATATTTTCTAGATTTTAGAAATTCGCCATTAAATAATTTTTTTTCTTAATTTTAGAAAAATTTCTTGTTTTTAGACATTTTTTTCTTAAAATTAGAAAGCACAACCCGCAAATTGAATTTTTTAGAAAATAATTTCTTAAAATTAGAAACATATATTTGTTTTTCTTAAATTTATGGTAATTTTTCTAGATATTTTTCTAAAATCTTTCTCAAATTTAGGGCAAATTTGCCATTGAATTAGGAAAAGAAATACAAAGCACGATTTCCTAAAATAGGACGACAACTATTAAAACTAGAGCCAGCTAAACTTACTAATTATATTTTTAATTTAATTTCTTAATTTCAGTTTCACTAATATCCATTAGATTTCTGAGTTTTAATTTTATTATATTAACCTGACTACAGACACGCTCAACTTTAGCGTTGGACCAGGAACAACATCTGAATCGCAAACGAGGCTAACTCAAAAAGTCTTTGATTAGCTGCATAGTCCTTGGAAGCGATTACTTTACTCCAAAACTTTAGTTTCATCGTTGTTCTTCCATTTTACTAAATGTATATCATTACATTGACCCTTAATTTTCCAATATCTTCTATGAAAAATCCTTTCAAAATGGTAACAATGCTTTGTTTTTTTGGGTCGTAGAATGTTGTCAACCGGAAATATGTCAATTTGTTGTAGAATGCTAAGCTCTGCTCTCCTGTCAAAGTTTTTGTATGAGATTTTTACTTTACTACTTCACAACTGGGCTTAAACTGAAATCAATTAAATTGAGTACAATGAATACAATGAACTTTGTGAAAATCCAAAAAGTAGATCTTGGAAATTTGTGCAGCAGTGTCTAATAGATTTCTCCAATTCTCTATCCGTATGAAACATAAAACTTTGAAAACAAATTTCTCGAAATCGTCTACTTGTACATATTATATTAATATTAGTATCTGATGAAATAATTCATTTTTTGTTTAAGTTGAAGTTGACTGAAGCTTACATTGCCATATTGTGCATTTACAATAACTGCAGTAGGCTCAAGAGGTATCAGATTCATTCTTGCGGAGCCAAGCTCTGCAGCCAGACCATAAGCCTTTTTTGTTTGAAAACTTTTGGCATTTTCTGGCACGATCTGTAAACTAGGCTAGCACTTTGAGATTACTATTTCCTGAACGTTAAAGGTAGCCATTAGGGTCGATAAATGACTGACAGAGGTGACAAAATATCGATTTGCTTATTAGTTTTGCGAATGACTCCAAAAGAAAAAAAAATAAAGCTGAAAGAAAGCCGAAATTATTTTCAAAAAAGCCAGAACTTCCGTTTCCCGCTGTGTCTAAATTTTTCCCGTATTCCGGTTTTAAAAAAGAGCTAGAAATGAAGGGAAATTGCTGATTTGGCAACACTGCTCCGGCATCTTAAAGTGGTTCAACTCCGTACCGGTTTGCAGCCCTGCTTAATATATTCCGAAACAGTCTTGAATCCAGTTAGAATTTTGTACTTGAATCAAGTATTTTTGTACTTATCATACTATTGACATCTTTTGCACTTGATTCAAGTACATAGTTCATGGTTTTCCTACCAATACACGTATGCTCCACAAGCAAAATGTTAGAGCCAGTTGGGAATTTCAACGATTTGAACGTTTTTGGAGTAACTTCAAATTTTAAGTGCAAAGCGGTACAAATTCCATTCCGATCATTTTGGAACTTTGCCAGTAGTTTTGAGTGATTCCAAGTTTGGTTCTTACAGTTTTTATACATTTGAAAGAAAGGAGAGTAGAAAATTATTGATTCATTGATTGATTTGTATGCCAAATTCTCATAAAACAGAACCACTCACAACTTTACAAAGTCACCGCCTAGACTGGTACAATCCATCCCTGAACCACAAAATAACAATTGAGTCGTATAGAGGAGCGAAGAGGCGTTTCTCTCTCCATTCCATGCCAGAGGTCAGCTGCATTGACGTTCGATCACATCAAACGATAAGCAGGTTAAGAAAAAGGTGTAGAAAAACCAAATGACATAATGCAGCATCACCATCATCATCATCATCATCATCATTTTTATCTCGGTTGAAGATAATCGCACGCACATCTTGGCCAGGCTCAAGGCATTTTCTTGGCATTAGGCTAATCGTATAGTTGTAACATGAGAGAGAAAGAGAGTGAGTGGAGGGTCCAAAGGAAATGTGCCGCCTTTGTCGCCATCGCAGCGCTTTTCACGCCTACTGCGGATTTTCCATTATTAAGATTCCCATTTTTTTGTTTGTATGCGTTAAATGAGAACTAAGCCGCTTACTTGAGAGCTGAGCATGAGAGCATCTTAAAGTCTGCTGGGCCAGGTAAAGCGGCTCAAGCCAGCGAAATGGCCGAAAGCGCCGACAGTAAATTCGATTTGCATTTAGTGGGAAAAGCGATTTGCTTGGCCAGCTGCAGCTGCTAATGCGTTAATCACTTTTGGAAAGCGTCAATTGAATGGCGCGTGCCGCGGCAGGAACTGTGCAATTTGGCTGCGGGACATCCATCGGATCGACTGCTCTAATAAATTGTCGCCAAATGATTTGTGGGGAGAGCGGGCAACGCCTTGCACTTGTCCCTGACTCCAGAATGGCCGGCACGTGTTGTTTATACTAACAATTTGTGCCGATGCGGAGAGCAGGAGGCGGAGTTGTGGCAGGAAGATGAACATTTACTTGGATAACCCAATCCCATGGCCATGGCTGATTGCCCGCCGCCGTCGCTCACTAAAAATTGTTAGGTCTATTGTTTTCTCTTTTGCGGACACGTGGCCCGACCACGTGCCGCTGGCCACTGACGACGACGGTGACTTCTACTCCCCCGGGAGAGCGGAAGACACTGCTTCAAGAGGGGGGGGGGGGGGGCAGTTGTCGCTTCGTTCCGTTTTCATTATGGGCCACGTGTGTCTCAACTTCCTTCACGGTTCCGTTTTTTTTTTTATGTATGTTTTTCATATGCACTTTTTTTCCTTGGTTAATTCGCAGGCGTTGATCCTTTGACTTCTATACTCAACACTTTTCATTCGCCTGCGGCCTGGGAAATTGTTTTTTCAATCCATATTGCGCGTTTTTGTCACGCTGCGTGTCCGGCGCGTGCAACGCTTATTCCACCACTCCATCTCCATCAACATCATCTACTGCCCCGTTTTTTATGCGGGGCGTGTTTTGTGGCTAATATTTTCCTGTCCTTTGGCAATCGCATAACGAAATTTACTCATTAACAGGGACACATGCGGTGCACTTGCAGCAATGGCAATATTTATGTTGTGTGTTGATTGAATGGGCTGGGTTGGGTGGGCACAGGTTGAGGAAGGATCTGTGTGTGTGTGTGTGTGTGTGTGTGTGGGAAAAGTGAGGGAGAATAAGAAATTGGCAACTCATGGCCTGGGATTGGGTTATAATTGCAGATGACTTTTGGATAAAGCGAAAACAAAAGGGGGCAACTGTCTTCTTTGGGAAAGTTAAGGCAGGGGAGAGTTGGTGGAAGAACGTGACAGCGAAAGAGAAGCCCATTTGACATTTCGCAGAGGCTGATATGATCAATGTTAAAAAAATGCAATGAGTTTCATTTCGCCAGCTTTGCTTCTGTTTCTGCTTTTGGTAAAAACAGAACCCGCAGCAAAATCAAATGCAAAAAAAGAAGGTCTGAGTGTTGTGAACACTCACGAGGCTTTGATGTGAAACATGATGCTAAAATTAAAGCAATGTTAACTCACTGTAAAGTCACTTTTAACCCACTGTCAAGTCACTGTCAAGTCACTGTCAAGTCTTTGTCAAGTCATTATCAAGTCACTGTCAAGTCACTGTCAAGTCACTGTCAAGTCACTATCAAGTCACTGTCAAGTCACTGCGAACTCACTGCCAACTCACTGCCAAGTCGCTGTCAAGACACTGTCAGGTCACTGTCAGGTCACTGTTTAGACACTGTTCCCCCTCTTTTTCCCTTTTTCCCAGACCTTTTTTAACACTCCACAAAACAACAACACAAAATAAACATGACGTCATCGTCACGTGACGCTGAAATCAAATTTTACTCCTACTAAAATCTTCCGGGTCAGTAATACATCAGCACACTCATGATCGTAGAAGCGAATTTATACATTTACTCAGATAGTCAAGCCGTTCTAAAGGCTCTTGACTCCTACACCAATAACGCCAAGACACTCACGGAATGCCGTAGATCCTTAAATGTGATCGCTCAGCATCTACGTATCCACCGCATCTGGGTACCTGGACACCGTAACATTGAGGGTAACGAGTCAACCGACAAACTGGCAAGACAGAGCTTTAAAGGGGAGCTTTATAGGGATGCCCTTAGCGTCATACAAGCTAATCACAAGGCATGAAACCTGTCGCCTGGCTACGGAACAATGGAATAACCGTCCGGCTTGCGCTGTAGCTAGGGTCACGTGGCCCTCGTTTAACATAAAGCGAACCAATAGTCTTTTGCGCCAAAGTAGGGAAAACATCTCACTTCTGGTTGGGGCCCTAACGGGTCACTGCCTCATCAACAGGCATGCAGCACGCTTGGGCGTCGCTCACAACAACTTCTGTAGAAGCTGCAAGTGTGAGGAAGAGTAGGAGACATTACAGCATCTTCTTTGCCATTGCCCAGCTCTTAGTAGAGGGAGACTCAAAACTCTTGGTCACCCCTTTCTAATCAACCTCTCGGAAGTGTCCGAAATAGAGATTCCGTCTCTACTGAAATTCTTAACGTTGTCACAATGGCTCAGTCGGGAGGAACGCCCTCTGGCTTAAATAGGGAATTATATGGTATCACAATGGTCCTATCTTGGCCTAATTATAGGGACAGTCTTACTGTTCCTAGCCAACTCAACCTAACCTAACCTAACTAGGGCTAGAGGTGCACAACCATGCTATTGCGGGATTACGATGATTAGTGTGCCCAGAGTTGCCATTGTACACCCCCTCTCCAGAGATGTTTAAGTTTTGAGTATAGTTGGGATGTATGTCAGAGGTGAGCATCTACAGGATTTTCATGCAAGTACGAACGTAGGCTGGAGCGGTCCCACGTATGTTGTCCACCGACCTCTTGTCCGTCGCGCCGGTCCTGCACGTCCAATCGTACACATCCTATTGCTGCCCAGTCTGGCCTTCACCTGCTGTTCACGTGCCGAAAACATTCAAATCCCTGCGCAGTCATATGTTTTTTCTTTGTGTAAGTGAAAATGTAGGATATCTACACGTTTTGACCGGGATTTTCAACACATAACGTTTGTGTAGCTTTTCTGCACGCCGCGTTTAGAAATGAGAAAGCTAATCGCGGCGTGCAGAAAAGCTACACGTAACGTGTAGCATTTCAATATCTAAACGCGGCTTGCAGAAAACCGACACAAGCGTGGACGTGCACGGCGTGTCTTTGGCCAACGAAACCCTGCGAACACGGCGGTGAGCCGGATAGGAAGCGTACCTTGCGATTTGGCAAGAATACCTCAGATCGGTTTATGCAAATGTACCATATTTATAAGTGAAACATCAAAGTGAACAATAAAGTGAACCACGTCGCTGGTGAATAATAGAATAAAGAATTCCCTGTGTTGTTATTGCAAGTCCAATATTAATTTGTTGGAACGATCCCCGATTACCCTGAGCATAGCCTGCATTGGTTTTCGGGTCAAAAAGGACTTGTTACAACTGGCGCCCAACTAGAAGGAGACACCGGGAGACAGCCCGGGAGGGCTATATAAGGGGTCGCTGACGGCATAGAGGGAAGTCAATGTGAATCGGGATCTAAGCGAGTGCGAAACGAATCGTAAAAGTACAAGTGCGGCGAAACGGAGTATCCCAGAATACTACAGACGGGAAATCGAGTGCGGAATCCTTGAAAAGGATACGGAACAGTACTCGTGGAAGGACTTGCACCAGATACAGGATATCCTGGCGGAAGGATATCGACTATCATCGAGAAAGGTAGCTGTGCGCACGTAGAGCCTGTGTGTCGAACGCAGATTCGACGTTATAGGCGGTCATACTAGCCAGCGCATCCTTTGAGTCCTTATGGGTTGAAAATCCCGGTCAAAACGTGTAGATATTCCACATTTTCGTGTAGTTTTTGCATATTTTTTTTCTCGGTGTAGTAATCAGGACTATTTATCTATTTGCCGAAGAAATGATAAAGATCGGATGAAGAAAACAAAGTATTTTGATGAGTAGCACTTCACACACTTTGTGTCTTTTTGGCCACTTTTGTGTGGCTTCTAACTTAAATTGATCAGATATTTACAAACATTGGTGGGGGTACAGAGTATGTTATAGTCGGGCTTGATCGACTTTCTTTTTGTTGTTTTTTTACGATCGAAACTGTACCGAAACAATGTTAAGGTTCTTTTCGGTTCGAAAAATATTGGTACTCGGATATAGCTACACAAAAAATTGAAAATTTTGGTTCTGGTTCCGATGCTCAGGGTTTTAATCGGTTTTTTTTTTGTCGAATTCAAAATTCTTACCGTTTTAAAACCTTAAGGAATACACCGGCATCAAAGTGTTCTGTTGAATTAGTAAAAGTTACAAAATTTTTGCTTTTCACAGCTTCGACTTTTTTCTCTTTGCTACTGCTTCTGCTTTTGATGAAAACCGAAGTCGCAGCCAAATTGAAAGCAAAAAACGATTATTGAGAACGACGAACACGAACAGCTCTAACAAAGCGTCAAGCAAACACTCACACATACACGCATATGCCCAGCAGCAGCCATGTTTTTCCCACGAAAAACATTCCTGCTCCCAGCCTGACCTACACCTGCTGCTCACGCTTGCTATTTACGTACGCTCAGCCGACTCTGTCACTACATGTAACCGATCTTACGTTGCTCAAGCCTCCGATCAATTTTTCAGATCTTACATTATACGCAGCCTGTCAGACGATCGTTCATATTTATGAAATTTTGGATCTTCATCGCATTCTTCATCATCTTCGATGTTCATGCAGAACGAAACCCATACCTGATCGATTACAAGCAACCAGCTATAACTCGACACGCTCTTTGTTTGGCAATTGATGCCAGCCTGAGTCTACCTACAAGTTCTCGACCTCAAACAAAGTCCACTAAGTGTGGCAATCGAAGTCCACAAGGAGTGGCAAACAAAGATCAGAACGAGTGGCAAACGAAAGTTCACAACGCGTGGCAAACGAAAGTCCTCGACGCGAGGGCGAACTTGCTTGTCGACCACCACTCGAAGCAACGGCCTCAACCGAGATTACAAAAACAGGCAGAGACATCAAAACTTTAGAAGGAAGAACCAACAACTACCTTCCAGAACTGGCCAATTTCTTTAATAGCCGAAACCTTCCTTTGTCAGCAAATAAATCATCTGCCACTTTACTTACAACGTGGACAAAAGAAGTTAAACAGATACTGGACAGACCCTGGATATACACATCGATGCATAAGTATCCCGACCCTCAATAGCCCGAGAATCCTGGGGGTCACATTTGACTCGCTGTATGTCTTCTCCAAGCACGCAGAAAGTATCACAAAGAAGGCCAGGAGCAGGAACAAGGCATTAAAGGCAATAGCAGAAAGTGAATGGGGGAAAGACAAGGAGACGATCACCACCACATACAAAGCTATCGGACGATCACTTATCAATTATGCAGCACAAATCTGGTCAGCGTCAATAAGCGACACGCAGTGGAGAAACCTGCAAACTGTACAAAACGCAGCACTCCGAGTGGCTACTGGATGCCACATGATGACGCCTGCATCAGGAAACAGAGATCCTCCCAGTTAAGCAACCCAACACCCTTCTCACGCAGCGATTCCCGATAAATTGCCAAAACCCAAACCACCCCAACCACAACAGCACCAAAGGCCCTCGATTCGATTTGATCTAAGGACAGTCAATCCCGACATCGAGCGTTTTCTCCCCAATTACCCTCCAAATGAGGATGAATGCACTGCGGCACGCAAAGACGCACATACGTGCATGGTCGATACTACAATAGCAGCACTACAACAAAATGTAGTGCTCGGAGGCAGACCGCCACCTATCGATCCCAGCGAAAAAACACTACCCAGGACGACAAGATCAACGCTGGCTCAACTACGATCAGGGAAGAGTAGACAGTTAAACCAGTTAAAGCCAAATGAACCCTACCACACTCACACTCGTTACACTCTGGACCCATCCAATCGAGGCTGCTACTTTCCTCGAACTGGCCTGGTTCTCTTACCCAACATCCACTTTCCTTTCTAACCCATTCTTTCTCTCTTTTCATACTACGTACATAAAGTCAACCCTGCCGTTACAACAACAACAACAACCGAGATTACTGAGATCCTCACTCAGCAGTACCTCATTGGCTGCCACTGCGAGTCTCACCCAAACCACGACTGCACCATGGGAAGCATGTCAAGGAGACCCAAAGCAGTCCGCTACGACCTGAGAACCGAGATTCCAATAGTCCGACAACTCCTGGGAAATGGCATGGTAACAGCAACAACATCCGCTGAGGCCAAAAAGAAGCCACACACCAACATGGTCGCCTGCACCATAGAAGCCTACCAAGACAATGTGGTCCTGGGATTCAGGCCGCCAACCAACGATCACGCGGAGAGGATCCTCACCAGGCGCGCCAGGGCGACTCTTGCCCAGCTCCGATCAGGGAAAAGCAGGCACCTAAATAACTATCTCGCCCGTATCAACCCAGAGGTGATCGATGAATGCCCTAAGTGTGGCCTCAGCCTCACCTCTTCGATTGTCCCCTGAACCCAACTGTTCTCACTCCCCTAGATGTATGGTCTCAACCAGTAGAGGTAGCCACCTTCCTCGAACTGAACAGGGAATAGCTTCTCTGCATCCAACTAACCATTTACCCTCTTATTTCTCTTTATCTTCCTTTCTTCCACATACATACGAAACTTCCCAGCCGTTACAACAACAACAACCGAGATTACCATCGATGGAACTACGCAAATCTGTACTCGGTGCACATGCTCAGCGTACTACTACGGACTCATCAGTTTCTATACTCAACGGAAACAGTTCGTCGGCAAAACTACGAAACAAACATCACAGCGAGAAGCATAAACAAGCGTTCCCTTACATTGGGAATTGTGCAAAGTCTGTAGATGCTCACCATGGACTACCATTTGTTCCCACATGATCAGAGGAGGGCCACACTAATCATCATAATCATGCGATAGCGTGTTTGTCCATCTCTAGCCCTAACGCGTTAGCCAATTAGTATCTGGCTGGCTTCGCTTCCGCGCGACTGGCACCCGCATCGCGCTTTACATTCATACAGCAATTTGGATCAAAAGCAAAATGGAAAGAGCTTTTGAAATTGTAAGGGCTTAAGCCTAAAACATTTTGTATCTATTTTAGGTATTCTCTTTTTGGTGGTGGAGGATAGTCCGAGAAATTAGAGGAGTCAGTCCGAAATTAAGTGTGGAAATAGCTGCGTGGGATTTCAAAAATCACTTTAATAATCTCCTTAACCCTCAACAAAACGCCGTGGAGTTTCAATATGCACCAATGTATATCACGGATCCAGACTTAGATGCAGTATTAACAATAGAGGAACTATTGTCAGCACTAAACAAAGCCAAATCCAACAAAGCACCTGGAGAAGACAGAGTTCCGTATGAATTTTTCAAAATCGCCCCAAATGAGATGCTTAAACAAATTGTCACTATATACAATAGAGTGTTTGATATCAACTGTTTGGAAAAATCTTTCAGCAACAGTATAATATTTCCAATATTAAAAAAAGGAGATATCAACGATCCGATGAACTACAGAGGTATTCCTTTATGAACTGTGCAGCGAAGCTACTAATGAGTATACTGTCGACGAGACTAACAACGTGGGTCGAAAAGCACGATAAATTAAACGAGTTCCAAGCAGGATTCCGTCGTGGATACTCAACGGTTGACAACATATTCAACTTAGCATCTATAGTCCGCATTAAATTTGAAGAAAAAAGAAAAGTTTATGCTTATTTTGTAGATTTTAAGGCTGCGTTTGACCGAGTACCTCGTAAACATCTTATATACAAGCTCCAACGACAAGGTGTATCCACAAAAATAATACAATTTATAGAAAAAGTATACTCGCAAACGTCTTGCGCTGTTTGGACTGGGAGTGAGCTTTCTGAGAAGTTTGAAACCATTAACGGATTAAAGCAAGGATGCCTTATGTCACCGTTGCTGTTTGCGATGTACTTAGATGATCTGCATGAACACTTAGGAGGTGGCCTGTATATCGACAACACAAACATTAGGGTATTAGTGTAAGCAGATGACTTTGTGATGGTAGCGGACAATCCCTCAATCCTCCAGCAAATGATCCATAACCTCGAGACATACTGCATATTGTGGGGCATGGAAGTCAATAAGACAAAATCCGAGATTATGGTGTTTAGAAAAGGCGGTAGACTGGCGGCATCGGAGAGCTGGACGTATCAGGAGGAGCAGGTGAAGGTGGTACCGGAGTACAAATACCTTGGGGTTATCCTGACACCTACAATGAGCTTTAAGAAGCATGTGGCAGCCAGGACAAAAGAAGCAAAGGCGAGTATAAACTCTGTGTGGGCGAATTTCATCAACAAGGGGACAGTGAACCTAGCATCTAAATGGAAAATCTTTAACTCAGTCAGCAGAACGGTACAGTGCTATAGAGCTCAAGTCTGGGGTGGAGAAATAAAGGAAGAGGCAGACCAACTGCAGCGATATTTTTTAAAGAGGATACTCAAACTACCAGATAGCACACCCAACTACATATTGGGAATTGCCGCAGGGCTAGAAGATGGACACATCTATAGTCTAGAGTATGAAGATTCTAGACTCCCGCATATCCTTGCTGAAAAAATGATGCGAAATAATTTGGGGTGGCTTGCGAGGCTTAGAGAAATGTTCGCGCATCATGGCATATCACTCGGAGACAACCAATCGCACGTAAATTGGATTGGCCGCAATGTTCGGTTCCTAAGCGCATCAAAAGCAGATAACCACATGCAACACATGAACAAGGCGTCAGTAAGTGCATCAAGAGTGTATAAAAACCTTAATTATGCAATAGGGCCCACATACTGCAACGAGTCTTTCAAGCAAAGCGAGATAACTTGGATAATGAAGGCCAGAGGAGATCTTTTATGGTTAAACAGCTGCCCAAGAAGAATTGTAAATGGAGGTATATGCTCACTATGCAATAAGTCTGAGCAGGAGGACATGCAGCATTTTGTAGGACGATGTCCAATACTGCGGGAATTTCGTTGGCGTTATTTCAAAACTTGTACATTTACCGAGGAAGAGGTGCTGACGGC
This sequence comes from Lordiphosa magnipectinata, assembly GCA_037044535.1. Taxonomy (NCBI): domain Eukaryota; kingdom Metazoa; phylum Arthropoda; class Insecta; order Diptera; family Drosophilidae; genus Lordiphosa; species Lordiphosa magnipectinata. The sequence goes on along the minus strand of JBAMBO010000602.1, from coordinate 24,167 downwards.
CCTGAACGGGGGGATGGGATGGAATAATCTGGCGAATTACATAAAGATGGCTACTAATTATAGAAGAAATGTCATAAATGAAAATTTTAAAATAATATGCAGAATATGAAATTTTGTTAATTATATGTAAAATAAGTATATGCTTATATATGGAATTGTTTTTTTTATGTCATACAACAGAAGGAAGGCAGACGGTTTTAAACCAAGCTTTAAATGTTTGTTTATTATTAGTTAATCAATGTAAAGCTGTAAGCTATGAAAATTATCAAATGAAAATAAACACACTTATCTATCTATCTATCTATCTATCTATTCTCTTTTTGTTTCAGAATTGTATTGGGATGGATTTTAGAATTCATTGTTTCTTTTATCAATTATCAAATATTTTGTACTTATTTTAAGAGTAAATTGGGTTAGACTTAAGACTATTGTAACCAAAAAGAATGTTCAATAATATTTTAAAATAGTAAACAAAAAACACACATTTGTACTTGAAATGAAAACTTACCGTATTAATGATATCAAGAAGAGATGAAAATGCCCAAAGATCACTGTTAACCGATAACTCCATCAACCGTCTTCCATCTCCCTGCTGCTCCATTCCTCGCCTCCCAAACCGAGTAGAAGTGCTTTGTTTGGGAATTTGTTAAACGCCACATTATGTCAATTTGCCATCGCCGTTTGGTCGCTCCGCGTCGCTCACCTTTGATCACTTTTTTGATCTTTGAATGGATCAACCTTCATCCGGGCATCTTTTCTAATAACCAAAAAAAAAAAAAAAAAAATAATATTGAAATATGAATGCAAACAATGGAAAATGAAAATTGTTCAGTTTTTTCTGTGTATTTTGCGGCACGGCTCAAACGTTTCCGGGGCAAGGGTTTCTTTTGGTAAACATGTCGCCACTTGACTGACAGCTGACTCGCCTCAGTCTCCGTCTCCTCCGTCTCCGTCTCCCCGTTTCTGAGGACTGAGGAGGCTTTGATGCGCACCAAAACGCGCCGTCAGCTAATCAATGCAATTAGCTCCGTTGGCCTGACCCCCAAAATGTGGAACCTTTTAAAATGCCAAGCATTTTCATTTTACAGGCGGCCGCCTCCATGTTCAATTATTGTTTATTTTGGTTTTGGGGCGGACGGTGGGGCAAATGGACTGCCATATATAAAAATGCACTCAGCTGCAGCCTAGACAATAAATATGAATTTGAAAGTGTGGCCTGATCGGGTAGAGGCATCCATTAGCCCATAGTCTAAATATAGTGTGTGTGTGCGCCTCCGTACGTTGGCAAATGTGTATGATAAATGCTGCACGGAGGGCGCCATGTGCCACATTGGTGACCACAGATTTTCCATTTTTCGTGCATTTCTCAACACATCGTAGCTGTCAGGTTGTTAATTGTGTGCCATATGTTCCATACCCTGGCAGTACTTTCGCAGTTCGTTTGTCGCTCATCTCTGGGTACTTAGTGGAGTGATTTAACACAGGTTCCCCGTCCGGCAGCCAGCCAGTCACTCAGACTGATCTCATCTGATCGCGAGCCTAAGCTGCTGCAAATTGACTTGAAGCCGGCTTGGATCAAGCCAATTTCATATTTATGCCTCGTCATGATCCGTTGCGATCCCAAAACGCCGCCACTGACAGACAGGCCAGGCCTCATGACGTTGGCGTTTTTGTTATTTTTTGGCTGCTTTTAAGATTCAAGATTGAGTTATCAAGATACTTGTACATATTTTCATATAAAGTCAGTCGAAGCCGAAGCTGTAGCTGAAGCTGACGTGACACTGACACTGACGAATGTTGCTTGCATTTCCTGCCTTCAAACAGGTGACTCCAAAACACACGCGCGGCGGCACGATGCGGGCGTCGCAAATTCATCATCCACTTGGCAGCGCCAGCTTGTCAAATGACCAAACGGGCAATTAAAACAACACAAAAACATCGTCATTAAACATTTGTTTTCTTTTTGTTTTTTTTTGTGTTTTTACGACTCTGATTGTCTCTGTCCCAGCTTAAATTTAACCATTTTTATTGTACAGTCGCATGCGCATTCTCCATATAAACAAAATACAAGTATGTAAAGCAATAAGTTGAACAAATGATTAGTTGGAGGAATCGAATTGGACATACCCTTAACGAGCTAAACAAACACAGACCTAGATTTGACTTTACTTATTCGGTGTTGAAATTTTCAAAGTTAAGAAATAGCAGCTTACGATAATATAAAAAAAAATTCATAACAAAAGTATATGTGCTCCACAAAACGCGTCTAAAAAGGGTACGAAAAACCATTTTTTGCAACTTTAAGCTCAATTTACTAAAAATCTCAACGGGATGGAACTTTTCTGAAAACAGATTCGTGTTTAGCACATAAAAATCATCTAGAATCAGCACCTACCCTTCAATATAGTGGACCTTGTTGCCTAGTCTTATCGTCTGTGGAATGCACAAAAATTCACTTACACTAATCCATCAAGTCCATCTCACCAACCACCATCTCACGTCATCGGCATACATAAGAATCCGAGAGTAAGATAGTATTGTGGGTAGGTCATTAATAAAAAGAGTAAAAAACAAAAGGACCAAGGTGACTACCTTGCCGTACACCGGACGTTACAGAGACGGGCTTTGAAGTGTCTGAACGTAATATAACTTTCGGCGTTCTATTTTTTAAATAGGACGAAATCCAGAGCAGAAAAGAGGCGGGAAATCCTAACCGATCAAGCTTATAAAGGAGAAGATCATGGTTTACAGAGTCAAAAGCCTTACTAAAGTCGGTGTAAATGACATCGGTTTGCTTTTTCTTAAGGAACCCATCATTAACCAATGAAGTAAATTCAAGCAAATTGGTCATAGTTGACCGACGCTTAATAAACCCGTGCTGGAAAGGTGATAAAATCGATTTGCAATAATGCTGCAAGGTGGAGGTTATAATCTCTTCAAATACTTTAGGAATAGCGGAGAGCTTAGCTATGCCTCTGTAATTGGAAATATCAGATTTTCCACCTTTTTTATGAAGAGGAATGATATAGGACTCTTTCCAAAGAGTTGGAAAGACTGAAGAATCGAGTGATAGATTGAAAATCTTAAGCAAAGGTTTGCATAAGGAACTACAGCACTTTTTAAGAACACAACTAGGAATGTTGTCAGGGCCAGGGGAGTATGAGGATTTTAGAGATTTTAAATGCGAAAGTAGGGAGCTTTCACTAATTGAGGGAACACAAATCGAGTTAGAAGAAGGAATGGTATATGGATAAGAAGTGTTAATAAAGTGGATAGAGGAATACGTTGATTGAAAAAAGTCTGCGAATAGGTCGACGGCAGCAGAATCATTGCCAGCCTTTTGGTCACCCAGAAAAAAAGAAGAAGGTAGTGATGAAGATCTACGCTTAGAGTTTACAAAGCTATAGAATTGTTTAGGGTCCTCTGCAAATTGAATTTTGCACCGGGCAAGATAATTCTTATAGCACTCAGAGTTAAAAAGTGTAAAGTTGGATTTTGCTATTGAATATTTAGAGAAATCAACAGCCAAGCCAGATCGTTTATACTTTTTGAAGCATCTAGACTTAATATTTTTCAAATTAGAAAGTCTAGGGCAGTACCAAGAAGGATTAAGTGACGCGGGAGATGCTACGCTATAAGGAACACAGATATCTAAGAGAGAATTAATGGATTCGTAGAAAAAGGCAAGAGCAAAGTCAAAATCAACCGCATTGAACAGAGGTGACCAGTCTGTTGCACAAATAAGTTGATTTAATAATGTAAAGTTTCCGTTACGAAAACAACGACGAGGTTTATTAGGAATTTTAGAGGTTGATGAAGTAGTTTCAGAAACTGAAAGAGAGATTTCAAGAGTAGGATGGTAAATATCTTCGGGCAGTGATAGAGGGGCGGACCTAGAAACTACAGCATTAGTACTGTCAGCGACAAAGACAAGATCCAGCAATTTATTAAGATCGTTTGGAATTGAATTTATCTGAGACAAGGACATATCAAACAGATGATCTAAAAAGTCATGCTGTGTTGATGGCACAAGATAGGTTGACCCATTAAGATATGACCAGGCGATGTTTGGTAAATTGAAATCACCTACAACAACCAATGAGTCAATGTCTCGTAATTGGGCACAAACATCTTTTATATGGTTAGTTATATGGTTCATATAAACTTGAATATCGGAAGAAGGAGGGGTATAGGAGCAAGTAATATATAACGAGAAGGAAAGAAAAGAAACTTTTACGGCTACGAATTCCACACCATCAGGCAGACTTAGTGGAATTGATTCCGAACGGTGGGCTAGTCTTCACTGCGATCAGTACACCACCACCTCTTCGAGTAGGTCGATCGTATCGATAGATAAAAAAATCATTTGACAAAATTTCGCAATCAGAGATTGATGGATTTAACCACGTCTCTGAGAAGGCAATAATGTCAAACTCAAATGAAGCACTATTCAAGAACAAGGTAGAAAGTTTAGATAACAGAACCCGAACATTCTGATAGGCTATAAGAGGACTAAAGGACAGAACCAGTTTTTTGAAACCCTGTTAGAGCTAGACCCTACATTTGAGGGCAAGCTGACGGGCATTGGCCTAACACGATTTTTTTGCCTAAACTCATGAACAATCATATCTGGCAGCCAAAATTGTGGGTCACATATGATTGGAAATGCTTCACCTGGAACACTTATGTTAAAGGAAGCTACATCACGAGGCTGGGCAAAATTAATCTTTGAAATGGAAACACTTGCTGAGGATTTGCTAGCAATATAGGCGGCAATTTTCTCGCAAGTAGTTTCAGGAGACAACCTAGACACAAAAACTGTTTTGCGTGGTGCTATAACAGTAAGAAGGGAAGGCTGTGAAGAAAGGGAAGCACTTTCATCAGGTTCAGGTGGCACTATTGGAGAACTAACTGGTCTACGATTTGGAGGTTTATTTAAAAAATTATTAATAACTCCTTGACTTGGGGAGGGAGGCAATGGAGACAAACCAAGCATACTAGCTGGTGAAGCGGACAGGGAAATGGTCGGCGACAAGTCTTGACACTGAGGCGAGACTGGCAACGATGAAGGGGGATCAATCGACTTGTCAGAATCGGGAGGTGGCACTATTACAACTTGAGGCTCCGACCGACGTGTGGGTGGTAACTCAAAATGGAATTTACTAAGCAACTCGTCACTAGAGGTAAACTCACTTGCGAGTTGCTTAGTTATTTTATGCAACTTATTATATTTATTTCTCATGGTATTACAGGGCAGGACCACCTTAACGCACCACAACCTTTTTTAGTTGAGCAAATTTTATCAAGGTCACGTCCACGTTTAAGTTGGAAGAATTTCAGACGATGAGTTTAGCATATTCAATCAACGTGCTTTAAAGCTCTCATATCTCTGTCTGGACTTGCTGACTTCTTGATTGCACCTCATCAAAGCCTTGTCGTCTTCAAAACTTAATAAATGTTAAAATACAAATATCTTCATTTAATATTTTACATATGATAAAAACAAAAACGTGAGCCTGTGCGCTCTGTGTAATACAGAATTTTCGGTAAGCATGCCAAAAAATGTCTCGTTTTGCTTGTGATATAATTATGTATTTAGTTTTACGCCCCCTTTAGAATTTTAAACACAAAACGAAGAAGTGAAGCTTACTTGGCAATTGGCATCTATTCAATCCTCATGATATTCTAAACCAAGGCTGCAAACCTCTAAAATTTTGCAGAGGGTCCGGGGCTTCGAACCCGGTGTTAAGTCTAAGGTTCGGTTCGCGGACCGGTTTCTGGAACCCCTGAACCCAAGGTTTTGGTTCGAACCTCGGTTCGCTTGAACAAAAAAAGCAGCCTTTATCAACATTTCATTCTCCAAAGTTGCATTCCTTTTCCGCTATGCAAATGTCATTTAAAAAGTTCTCCTACTCGAACCATTTTTAGTATAAATTTATCCTAGGGAAATGTCTTTGGATTGGAGAACTTCTTGACTGATAGCAGTCAAATTAAGACTTGTGTAATGGACGTGGACCTCTTTCATAAAGTAAAATTGGCTCAAACAGCACCTCCAGGAGGGCCAGGGCCAAGCTTCTCTCAACCTCTTGCATAGCCAGCGTGTGAATGCGAATCTCTTCATGTTTATGAATCTGACAGTCAATTCCAATTATGGCGCGATCCAAAGGACTTACGCAATCAACTTTAATTGACATCAAACTGATATACAATCATAGAAATATAATTTTGATTTATTTAGTATATTTGTGCAAATACATATATAAATATTTATGTGCAACCTTTTTAGTATATATGTAGATCTTATGTTTGTATGTAATGTACACGTGGACACACTCTCGAATACATCACACAAATTTTGTCGCCAAATGCTATTGTGTGTATGGGTGTATGCGTAACACGCACGCAATGCGTGTACATACACACCTGATTATATTAATAGATACACACATCAACTCTGACTTTAAGGTAACAGAAAACAGTTTTATTCATTGTTTCAAACTTAAAATTTGTTCTCATTGGTTCTTAAACTATTTGTTTTTAATAAAATAAACTTAATTGTAACATAGAATAATAATATAACATAAAAGAGAACATTTTGTGTTTCAGATACGTTTTCAGTGTGATCATAATAATAGGTACACTTCATGTGTTGGTAAGAAACAAATTTTAAGTTCCATTTTGTGTTCTTTTTTTAAGGTAAATTAGTATTTCCTAACTTAACCTCTATTTTTGGCCACTACTGCTATTCTTTTTGGCATACTTTTAATAAGAGCCTGGCAGGTCTCTACTGGTGTCTCATACCACAGTTTTTCGACACCTTCCCATAATTTTTGTTTATTTGAAAATGAATGCTTTGTCAATTTCTTTTTTAAGTCTCCCCACAAGTTTTCAATGGTGTTAAGGTCGGGGGATTGGCTTGGCCACTTCAGAACGTCAACTTTTTGGTCCTCGAAAAATTTAGATAACAGCCTTGATGTGTGTTTAGGATCATTATCTTGCTGAAATACCCAACGTAATGGCATATTTTCCACAGCATACGGTACCATAGCTGTTTCCAATATGGATTTGTACTCTTCAGCATTCATTTTGTTCGTAGTCTGATAAATTGGACCTACGCCGTACCAGGAGAAGCAACTCCATACCATTATATTGCCACCTCCATGTTTGACTGTTTTTTTTGTAAACCGTGGATGGAATTCCTTTCCATTAGGGCGTCGAACATTCCTTTCACAGTCATTCCCAAACAAATTAATCTTGGTTTCATCGCTCCATAATATGTTTCTTCATTTTCTCTCCCCGGTGCATCCTATCCAGTCTTTGTGGTCCCTTGCAAAAGTTTGCCTCATGGTGATATTTTTTTTGCGCATAAGTGGGACTTTTCTGGCAATTCTTCCTGGTAGGTTGGCATCTTGTAGTCGTCTTCGGATAGTTGGAGCACTAACTGAATTCCCAATTTCGGCTGCAATAGCCTTCGATGACTTAAATGGGTCCTTTTTGCTCAAAGTTACTATGTAGTGGTCAAGGGTTTCTGTTGTTTTTTGTGACCTTCCACGGGTTTCCTGTCTTGGTTTTCTTTCTAATGCATTTTTAACAAAATTATGAGACCTGTTCATTAATTTGGCGATGGCTCGTAAAGATTTGCCTTCTTTTCTCAGACTAAGAATCAATCGAGCTTCTTCTTTAGTACAATGAGAATTTCGACCCATTTTTTCTAAAAAAAATAATTATTTAATTCTCTGTATTGACAGGAGCTATACTTAATTTTCCTTTAGTTACCAAAAGATCACTGATTACAAAATTATTCACTTGATACTTGTGAGAAACGGAGACTGTACCTATTATTATGATCAGGCGAAATGTGTGGTGGACTCGCAATTTATAGAAAAGCTTTGATATATGGGGCAGTCCCTCTTTCAACTCTTTGTCACAGTGTGGCCAGACATTGACAACAACAAAAAACCAAAAATAATAAAGTTGTCAACACTAAAAGTACGAAAAAACCATCTATAATTAAAAAATTCCGGTGTGTACCTATTAATATGATCAGGTGAGTATGTATTTCACTAACTCACATTTGCGTTTGGCGCCAAAATTTGTGTGGTTATGGGGCGCTTAATTCATTATTTTTCTTGCATTATTTAAATTTTACATGGAAAATAACTTTATATATACATATGCATACATATGTACATATATGCAAAGACATTGCATCTGCAATGAAAATTAATACACACACATACACGCACAAATATGCACATTCTGCTAATATATGTATGTACTCACCGATTTTTTAGAATTTCACTGATTTCATTGCGAATAGTTGAAGCCTTTGCTTTCACAAGCCTTCGAATATTTTGCCGATTTATGGAAATGGGCTTTTTAAAAGGATTACATATAGGCTCAAGAATTTTCTTGAAGCCACAGTCTTCCAAAATTTTTTGACGTCGTTTTTGTGACCATTTCAACACACGTGTGCAGTAGCTGGTCTTCACTCATTTTTAGTTTCAGTAATGCTTGTTCCATCTGTATGAATGTATTTATGGTTGGCTGTTGATCAACTGTCTTTTGGCGCATTTTTTTTTCATTTTCAATTTCTTCGGCTACTTTTTAATGCTGACGCTGAATTTTCATTCTGAGATTTCATTCAAACGGTATCTTTTCAAATGATCTAGTAACCTTTTTACATAAAAAGTTATCCAAGCTTAGTTCAAAGCGCAATCGTTTATACTAAAATCTCTAGAGATTTACAATATTTCCCTGTACGTGTCTTTGAAAACACCATTGCATTTTGTGAATCGAACCCATTTTTTCGAAAAAGTGGTCCGGTTGGGGTTCAGGTTCGCGGAGTCAAAAATATAGAGCGCCTGGTTCATGGTGCGGATCGCGAACTCTAAAAAACCCGAACCGAACCGGTTCTCTCAAAACTCATTAATCCTTTTTTTAAAATTTCGCAATTTTTTGGTCCCTTTGATCTACACCTTCTATTTACCAGCCTTCATGTTAATTTAAACTCATATAAGAATATTGCAAATGTTAAAATTTCTTTAAACCGATTGACCGACACCAGCAGTGTTCTGCTCTCAATAACCGATTGCGCTCTCCTCTCAGTTGTTTCTGCACACACACCTCTCTCATAATAAACGAAACTGTGAGAGCGTGTTGAAAGCTATTCTCTCAAAGTTTGCTTGCCCTTTTCACTCCGATACTTCTCCTCACTCCCCTTGCCAATAAAAACCAAATTGAGAACGAATTTAGTTCGATTTCATAAGCGAAATTCTTGAAAACTCAAGTACAATTAGAATTTTGTTCGATCTACTTTTTTCTTAGTGTAAGTTTCATATCTAAAATGAAAAATTAACATCATTTTGTAAACGATATTGAATGCCAGCAAAGTGCATATACCTTAACCAAAAGTAGCAACAGACGAATCAAAATTAAGGTAGCCATAAAAAAAAAACCAATGTTAATGTTTTCATCAGGCTGCTCGCTTCGCTTTTGTTTGGGTTTGTGTTTTTTTTAAATTTTTGCAAGAGAGAAAGGTGTTTCCAAAGCAGTTCCTCTATTTGTTTTACAACAGAAATTGAGATTTTGGTGATTTATGCTAATCGAAACGCATAAACCCTGAAAACGAAGTGGAACCAGCGCTATAAACGATGGATGGTTTAAAGGGGGGCGGGGGGGGACTAAACAACTTGCGGTCGGTGCCATGTCAAACGGAAATCTCACACAAATGCAAACTGCACGGCCACGGGCAACCTAATGGATTTCCGCCAGACCAAAGCCAAAGGCGGAAAAGCAGGGGCCACCAGCTCCACCCCCATCTCCCGGTGTGAAAAGTGCAACGAAACGCTTGAATGACATTTGTAGGCCTCTTGCCCGAAGAAAACGGCAAGGCGAGGCGAGGCGAGGAGGAGGCAGGGCTTTTTGGTTCATGTAGTGCACTTGTAAAGCGGTTTGTTGCTCTCTGCTGCCGTTGGGGTAAAGCTGATGAGCTGGTCTTTTGTTGTACACCTGATGTTTGGTTTTTGCTTCTTTCTTTTTCAAGCGGGCGGCAAATGCGGGAAATGATGTTCAAAAAGTGTAGATTTATCATGCTGTTTGACAATCCACCATAAAATGCACATCAATTTTTGGTTGGGCCAAATGTTAATTATTATTTAATAGGATCGACGCGTTGAATGAGAAGTTGGCACTTGAATGGTTCCTGGCTTTTTGGACCTCATTTGCATAACAAACGTGGAGGACACTTTGTCAGTTGGCGCAGTTGTTGTTTTTGATGTTGAATTACAAATGTTATTTGCACAAAGGCGCAAAAATATTGCATAAATTCACTTTTATTACAACGAGAAAGGGTTACACACACACACACACACAATCACACACACATGCACATCGCAATGGTATTTATGGCGCGTCGACGCCATTTTGTTTGAACCTTTTGAAATATTTATGCGTTGAAATCAACACGCAACACTTGGCGAACACAGAGAATGCCCAACAACAGCAACAACAACAACAACAACAAACAATTGCCACCCCCGTATGGAGTCAACCAACCAACCTGCTGGTTATCGTTATCCTTTCGCTCCTTGGCGCTGGCGCAACGAAATGCGCGCTTGTTGGGTCCTTTAGGTTTCTCTGTCTCCCTTTCTCCCCTTCCCGCTACAAAATAATTACAATGCAGTTTAGGGTGCTGAAAGCTTTTGTGAAAATGTGCTTTATGAAATTATGATTATGGCTCAACAGCTGCACACACCCACACAAACACACACATACACACACATACACATACGCTAGGGGCGGGTTCTAGGGGACGGGCATTTAAATGTGTGGCAGCTTGTGCAAATAATGAAAATGAAACAACACTTTGGCGCATTAAAAGCATTAAAAACAGTTTGCCATATAAATGTGTCTTCTCTCTATGTCTGTGTGAGTGCGTATGTGTGTGTGTGTGTGTGTGCCTGTGTGCGTATTCATAATGTGCGTTCAGCATACGCCCCATAGACCACTCGTTGCAACGGGATATGTCCGAGTCCATAAAGGAAAGGGAAAAATTTAAAGTTGTTCCCATGCAAAGGCCTTTTTTATACTCTATTCAAACAATAAAGTTCTTACACATTTCATCTACACTCAAAATAATAAAAGGCAGAATGATTTGTTTTTAAGAAAACTACTCGCAATTGTTTTGGTATACGGTTTTTTTCAAAAGTTTTTTCTTCTTTTTATTCGGTCACTCAATGGCTACAAATCGTAGAACAACTTAGTCGAAATGACCGAAGTCTCTCTGGCCACTCATCGATCGCAGTGCGCAGCTCATTGAAAAAGTGTCCACTGCTCCGACAAGGGCTTGCTTCAAACACTCAATATTTGGCAAGCCATAGCTTCGAGAACGGACCACAGTTTGTAGTCCAATGGAAACAGGTCTGGGCTACCAGCAGGCCAATCATCCGTGGAAATGAAGGTCGGTACATGGTTTTTTTTGCCATGTTTGAATCGTTGAATGTTCCACGGTGCGTTTGCATATAATGTCGTGTTGAGAGAATTCACAACCTTTCCCAAAACGTCGGATTGACACATTTTCGCCGAAGTTTTGACTCCTTTTTGGGATGTTATAGAGGCCGCAGAAAGCTAATCCCAAAGGGGCTGAAAAGATCTTGACAGACGAAAACAAAAGGGGATCAACTGCAACGGCCAAGGTTGGTTTAATGGCCACGCATGCGCGTGGGAGGGTTGGGTGAAGGCCAGAAAGCTGGTGAGAATGTGTGCAAATGTATGCTTATGTGTGAGAGAGTGAGAGCGCATGCACTATAGGAAATTTTGCCATTTATTTGGCATAAACTCATTTTCCAAAAGTGTTCAAAACTTAAATTTTTTGTTGTCATTAGTTCACAAATACATCAGTCTTCAATGTTACATAACAGAAAATGTGACTTAACAGCACTCTGTTAAATGAACAGCTGATGCTAACAGACAGTTCAATGTTAAGTGTGTGTTTTTCTGCTGCAATTTGCAATTGCTATAAATTAATAAAATCAGAGAGTTTTATCAAATATTAATGATGGAATCTAATGCTTGTGGTTTGTACCATGTGTTAGTATCATTGATCTGTAGAAATCAATAGTGGTGTCTTTCTAGTTGAGGGTATTCGTAAGGCATGTCACTAAAAAAATTTGTAAAGAAAATTCAACTTTGCGAAGCCTTACCAAATTTTGTTTAGATTTGTTAGGGCTGTGACTTTTGGCATCTTGTAGAGCCATCAATTCCTTCCGTTTCACTTTATCTCAAACCGCATATTTGCTCATTTTTTTGCAAAATTTCATTTTTTAGGACTCAATCTCATTTCTTTAAATGACTTCTTGCTTACCAAGTGGAAAAAAGCGACGAGTCGATCTGTCAAAGAGAATGTTATTTTTGATTGCTTTAAAGAGGGGTTAAGCCAAAGTCTTTCAGATGCATCTGAAAGATATTTAAAAGAAAAAAGCAGTATGTTTTGTACAAATCTGGAGATAAAGTGGCGGAAATGTAACCGAAATATGCAACTCTTTGATCGTAGACATTCAGTCTGGCTTAAGCAAAATCAATTCATAACCATTAACAAGCACATGAACCCAGTTGGTCGTCCACGATTGCCATTTACGCTTAAGGGTATTAGCGGTCGGGCGTGGCGTACCAGTCGTATGTGTGGCGGCTGGTGCGAGAGGTTGTGGGTTCGATCCCGCCTCGGACCATCCAATAGAAAAAGTTTTTTCTTTCTTTAGAAGAAAGCTTTTACACACCCGATCACCTTCACCAGCTTTTGGCGCCAGCTGTGAAGTAACTAGCCATGAAAAAGCAAATTCTCTAACTATTGCCGTTCGGATTCGGCGTTAAACTGTAGGTCCCTTTCTCTTGTGCAAAAAATTATAAGCACACACGCCAAGAGATTGAGAGAAGCTTAGCCCTGGCCCTCCTGGAGGTGCTGTTTGAGCCAATTTCACTTTTACTTATTAGCGGTCGGAGGAAACAAGCTGCTGTCCTATCAATATCTGAGGGAGATAAAGTGCGCTTATTGTTACAAGCAGCAGGCACAGCTGCTCGTAAAAAAAGGCAAGCTGACCTCGCAGAAGTTCTTAAGTTGCTTTCTAAAAATCCGCAATGATCCGAAACATAATGTCACACCCAATCAAGAACCCTTTGCGGTCTTTCACTGACGATGCCTTTGCATTAATTTTGGATCAGGGACTTACAAAAAGACCAATGTAGTGCAATTAGAAATTACTGTAAGATCAAAAATTGCGATATATAGCCGATTTATAAAAGCCACAGCAGACCTTCAGGCATAGTTGTTTCTGATGCGAAAGCAAAAGTCAGTCTTTAAAACCTTCTAGACCACACTGCTGCTCGGATTGTTGGCTTGCAAGATGCTGTTTTATTATATGTAATGAATGCTCAGGGCAGACATTTCTTAACTGCAGATTTAATTCTAAGTTACGGGTTTGATGGCAGCACTGGTCAAGCAAACTACAATCAAGCACATTCCGACCACAAAGACAGGGATGCAGATTCAAGCCTATTCGCAACAACAGTTACACCATTGCGGATGATTGATCCCTCCGGTAACCTTTGAAAAGTTTAGAAACAACGGGAAGCGGGAATTCTGGCTTTTTTAAAAAAGGTTACGGCTTTTTTCAGCTTTATTTTTATTTTGGAGTTATTTGCAAAACTTATAGGCAAGTCGATATTTTTTCACCTCTGCCAGTCATTTATCGACCCAAATTGCCACCTCTAACGTTCAGGAAAACGTCCTCTAAAAGGCTAGCAGCCAAGTTTACAGATCGTTTGGCAAAAATGCCAAAAAATTTTAAGCAAAAAAGTCGTAAAGTCTGGCTGCTGAACCCGGAGTTTAAGGCTTGGCTTCGGAAGAATGAATCTGATGCCTCTTGAGTTTACAGCAGTTGTTGCAAATGCACAACATTCTAATACCAAACAAGAAAGAAAGTCGGTCAAGCCCGACTATAACATACTCTGTACCCTTACACTCGCATTTGCTCAGGAGTCAAACGGCCAGTTAACACCCCGCGCACAATGCGGTGCGCTCTCTAAGTTTCTCTCTCTCTTTCTCTCTCGCACTAAGATTGCCTGTGTTGAACGGTTAGGGTATGTTGCTGTGGTTGTTGGTGGGGGGGGGTGTTAACTGGCCGTTTTTTGCCCATAACTTTAGTATCGTTCATCCGATCTTTATCATTCCTTCAGCAAATCGATAAATAATTTTGTTTCAAGGTTACAAGGTATCTCTAGAAGGAACGAACGATCTATCTCCAAAACTGTAGGAGATATGAAGTTTTTCCAAATTGCGGGGGCGTGGCAAAAATTGAAAATAAACTTGATCTGCCTGCAAGTATAAGAAATATATGTCCCATACATGTCTATCTCTTACCATCTCTGAGATCTCTTCGTTCATACGGACGGACAGACAGACAGACAGACGGACATGGCTATATCGACTCGGCTGTTGATGCTGATCAAGAATATATATACTTTATAGGGTCGGAAACGTTTTCTTCTCCCTGTTACATACTTTTGCACAAACTTAATATACTCTATGTACCTTCGGTACAGAGTATAAAAAAACAAAGTATTGTTACTATTTAGGAAGTATTTTTCGTAGAAGATATTGGAAAATTACGATGATATTAAAGTTTTGGAGTAAAGTAATCGCTTCAAAGGACTCTGGATGTAATGAAAGACTTTTTGAGTTAGCCTCGTTTGCGATTCAGATGTTGTTCTTGTCATGGTCCAACGCTGAAGTTAAGCGTGTCTTCAGTCAGGTCAATATTGTAAAATCAAGACCCAGAAATCTAATGGAGGTGAGCTCGTTCAAATCAATATAATGTATAGAGATATTGGATATTAGTGAAACTGAAGTTAAGAAATTATATTAAAAATATAATATGTTTAGTACCTATAGACACGGGCTACTTCGACATACGAAATGCTGCGTCGATTATAAGGTCCTTCCCAGTTACCTTAAGCAAATAGGCACAACTGAGGCCTACGGCAAGGATGAGGACGAGGAACTTCAACACTCTGATGATATATTAAATATATAATTGCATAAATAATAAAAAACGAGAAGGCCAAGCTAACTTCGTCTGTGCCGAAGTTTTTATACCCTTGCAAATGCTGTTTTTGAAATGACAGAGATTAAGAACGCTTACATAAAAATCAAAAACTTTTGTTACTAAAACCCATTTTGCGACAGATGAACATTTGATTTCGACCAAATTTCGGGAATCTTTTTGAAAACATATCAAATTAACAATCGACGGGTTTAAGAACGATAAAATTGAAAACAAAAAAGTTTTTCTCACTAAGACTCATTTTCCGACCGATCGGTCCTATGGTAGCCTTAAGATATAGTAATCCGATCTCGACCAAATTTTTCAAATTAGTTTGAAAGCGTTTAATATTAATAACCACCGACCGATTTACTTAAAAACCAAAAAAAAATTCACTAAGACCCATTTTCCGACAGATCGGTCCTATGGCAGCTATAAGATATAGTCATCCGATTTTGACCAAATTTCGCAAATCTGTTTGAAAGCATATAATATTAAAAATGGTCGAGATTGAGGATGCTAACATTGAAAACAAAAAAGTTTTTCTCACTAAGACTCATTTTCTGACCGATGGTTCCTATGACAGCTATAAGATATAGTCATCCGATCTTGACCAAAGTTTGCAAATCTGGTTAAAAGCATATAATAATAATAATGGCCGAGTTTAAGGCCGTTAACATTGAAAACAAAAAAGTTTTTCTCACTAAGACCCATTTTTTGACCGATGGTTCCTATGGCAGCTATAAGATATAGTCATCCGATCCGGTCGGTTCCGACATATTAGCAGCGTGCAATAAAAAGAAGACTCTGTGCAAAATTTCAGTTCGATAGCTTTAAAACTGAGAGACTAGTTTGCGTAGAAACAGACGGACAGACAGACAGACGGACAGACAGACGGACAGACAGACGGACAGACAGACGGACGGACAAAGCTCAATCGACTCAGCTCGTCGCCCTGATCAAGAATATATATAGTTTATGGGGTCGGAAATTAATATTTCTATGCGTTGCAAACTTCTGGGCAAAATTATAATACGCTTTGCAAGGGTATAAAAACATGCGCTTTTTTTCAGCTTTTTATCCTCTCCGTCCCGCCGAAAACGGATTTTTTTGCTTGGCAAAAATTGGCAACACTGCATGTGACAGTAGGGTCTGTATGGGTAAATACATGTGAATGCGATAGGTTTGCGTGAGTGCTGAGAAAGTATGGGGATTGAATATGAACGATAGCTTGTAAAAACAGCTTTATTAGTCCAAACATCATAATTTTTCCAGAGAAACGTTCTCAAAATTTCGACATTTGCCTTTGAGAAGGGCAAGAGAAATATTGGAGCAAAGATCTGAAAGTTCACTATCAGCATTATCCGCCACAGAACTTACACTTTGTATTTTTATTCCTGGAATTCATCCTTCTTGGAACTTGCAAAGTCATCTATGTAACTGTTCATAATTTTTTAATGTAGCTTGTAGTTTCTGCTGACACTAAGTTTTGAATTGTTTTTTTATTCATATTTATTGACTATTTATTTCACTTTTATAATTATTTTTTAACACCAATTGAACTCACTAACCGTTCACTTCGACGACCACGCGAGAAATGGCCTAAGTTCTTAAGAACTAAACAGCTGTTTATCGTCTATCGCTATAGCATACGTTAGGCCTAACTGCAACCATAACTAGATGAGGAAGAATTTTCCAAGCCGTTAGGCGTCGTGTTAAACCTACATACATTATACTGAAACCCATGTGTGATAGTATTTGTGAATTCAGAAAAGTATAGTTGTATTGGTGACTTTCGGTATCGATTTCTTGCTGGGTACCGGTACGTATCGATATACCGAAATAAAAATCTAGGTACCGTTACGGAACTGAATACCGAAATAATATTAGAACCAAAACAGAACCTTTTAACGAAACATAAGTTTCGTACCAGAACCGGAACCGGAACCGAAATACGATTCTAACCCAACTCGAGAGCATTTAAAAGTCGTTAAAGATTCAGCGTGTTCTTTAGCTTGTTTCACATTTGTTATCAGCATATTTCTTGTTTTTTTTTTTTTTTTGTGTATTGTTGGTTTGACCTCGCACTAAGCGCCGGGCCACGCCTACGGCTTGCATGAGTGTCCCCACCAACACAGGGGGTAGGGGTAGGGGTAGGGTGTCCCTACCAACATACATACATACTTACAAAGCCACAGACGAGGCAAATTGCATTTTCAACACTTTTGTTTATGCAAAAAAAATATTTATGCAGAAGTGAGTCTCTGTCTCTTTTGGTATATGTGGGCGAGTGTGTGTGTGTGTGAGGCTTAAAGCCTTACCTCCTCCATGCGGGTACTCAACCTCCTCCCCCCTCCTGCCACCTCTTTTTGTATGCTGCTGCATAATGCAATGCAAACATGATTAATGCAAATGTTTTGCGTGGTGGGCGTGGCCAGAGGCGGCAGTATGAGGTGTTGCTTTACATTTGCATTTTGGCTTACGATGTGCCAGTGCCAGTGCCAGGAAGGATGCACAGCCACCGACCGCTAACCGCCAACATAGCCGCACTTAGTTGCTATCTAAGCAGGAGCAGCAAAAACAACAACAACAACAATCGCTTGGCCCCGCATATTTCATGCACTTTACGGTTTGCCTATAACTTGGTAAATTTATGACAAATTGCCGGAGACTTCTAGGCCAGTGTGGTGCAGCGATAAGAAAACGAAAGGCCTTTCACTGGCAAAAATCAAAATTGAATAAAGAATTTTTGGAAAATGTATAAAAATAAAAGTCCAACTTGAAGTGGTCCGTTGCCATCATTTTGCCATTACCATTTTGAGCCTGGCGCTCGCCATCAACTTGGCGTGTTTATGGGCTAAGCGGCACAATTAACATGTCGCGGCTTTTAGCGTCTCCGGACGCCGTCTCCCGTCTCCGTCTCCGTCTCCGCGTCGGCAGCAGCAGCTTGCACAAAATGACATATGAGGCGCATAATTGAAACTTCAAAGGAGACGGGGCGCAGGCGAGGCATAAATTAGGCGGCTGATCGGCGCGACGGCAACCGCCATGCCAAGGTGAGCCACGCTGAAGATGATGACGGCAGAGGCAGGCAGCCAGGCAGGAGAAAAAGAAGACATTCGTTCCATTAGCGAACAGTAGCCCCTCCCGCTGCCGCGCCCTTCCATTAACACAACACACAGGCCCCCTCCCCTCCTCCTACATTAGAATGTTGTACCAACATGGAAATCAATAAAAATCTGCGTGTGCGGCGATCAGTCAAGTTTCTCCTAGTCCAAGTTCAAGTTGAGAAAAAAAAAAATGTTGTCTCATTGTCGGCATTTATGTTTCGCCTTGTAAATGCGCCGATTTCCATATTTTACGCCATAAATTAAACACTTGAAGCGACTCGAAGATCGGAGAGAGACCACTTAAAGAATTTCGAAAATTGAAATGTTCAAATGCAAAGTGAAAAGCGCAGCTGTTGATAAGGAAATGAGCAATGGATAAGTTCCTTTCCGCTTTTCTAGTTTTTTTTAATAAGCGGAAGAAGCGGAACCAAAAGTGTGGGAAAAATGCTGGGGAAAAAATCAAAGCCACAAGAACAATGAACACTGAACCAAAACACGCAACAAATCTGTCCATATGAGGGGAAAGACACCTACTCCTAGACAATTGGCATAGAAGCTAAAGCACAGCCAGACACGCCAATGGCCCAGACGAAAGGAAAATGCAAGCAAAAGTAAGCTATTTAGAGGCAGAAATTCTTAGGAATGTAAAAAATTATGCAAAACTGTAATTGATACAATGTTGCAACTAAACAACTAAAAAATATTCATTTCATCAACTTGTTAAATTAAAATATTGTTAACATATGTAGCAAACATAGCTCGTAAATAACTCTCAACCCTATTTGTAGTTCGCTCTGCTCACTTCACTGACCGAAAGAACAAAAACAAAAAGAACGGGCTCGGGCTTTCCTCAACCGCGCTCACTGTTAAATGGCTGTGAAATAACAGGCCCAGTTCAGTCAATCGATCATAAACTGTGTGTTTTTCGAAGACCGACATGCAAAATGTTCTGTTCAAAAGGTTGCATGCGCTAGAACTAAGCATAAGCAGAGAGAGAGAGAGTCAGTGTAAGAGAGAACGAGAGAGCGCATATAGTTTAACGCATACATACATAATCTGTTTCTCTACTCCAGCGTTGCCCTCTACTACGGCCGACCCACGCTGTATCAACGTTCGACGATTTTGTGACTGTCGTTGACGCTCGACTGACGTATTTTTCAACGCGATGTCCGCTCAATACGTTAACGGCTCTCCAGGCACGCTAGGTCGACGCAATACCATGCAGAGAAGCGACAT
Source organism: Lordiphosa magnipectinata (assembly GCA_037044535.1). Classification (NCBI taxonomy): domain Eukaryota; kingdom Metazoa; phylum Arthropoda; class Insecta; order Diptera; family Drosophilidae; genus Lordiphosa; species Lordiphosa magnipectinata. The sequence continues at coordinate 4,723 of JBAMBO010000602.1, read as the reverse complement.
AAGCGACGCTCGCTCGACCCAATGTCATGTATGGGCCGACCCTCTCTCTCTCTCTCTGTTTAGCATTCGGCCCATGTTACAATTTGACAGGCGGCACGATGCATCACCGTACAAAGAGCAACGCTGGGTTGACGAAAATAAATATAAATAAAAAATTGTGTGAAAATTGCCAAATTGCTAAGCCATTAAAGTTTTCGTTTTCGACAAATATATGTATGTATTGATGAAAATATGATCACATGTCGCAATCGCCGTGTGTTTGGCAATGTGTAGGCATAGTGCCGCTTCCTGTTCCTCCGTTTTTGTTGAATTTGGAATGAAAGACAACTTATTTTTTTTGGGTAAATGCGGCAATCGCAGCCACATGTTTTCTTGAGGCGGCGCACAGTGGAAAATTTTGGCTCTTTAGGGGGACTTAAGTCCAAAAAAAAGTGCACCAAATTGAATGATTTTTTTTTTTAAATGTTAGAAAAATATCCAGTTTTTATGAAAGCAAAAAAAAAAATTAAAATCCAAATGTCATTAACAGGCCACATTGCAACGCTTGAAAAATTCCATTTGACAGCTCGCATCAGGCACAAAATTGAAGCGATTAAAATTTAGCCGTGAGAGTCTTGTTTCCAAGAAGAGCTATTTTTAACTTAATCTTGAATAGTTGTACTGCATTGTAATTTTCAATACCGGGTTTTAATACCTTCACTGGAACATTTGATATAATTTTTTTTAAAAACACCTAAAAACTAAGCCAATTGGAAAAAATCGGTATGCTTTTATGGACGCCAACTTGTAAGTTCTATCGAGTTCGGTGATGCCACCACATGGAGGACAAGCGGATGGATTCCCAGAACATATTTTAAGAAAAAAACATGTTTCCGCCATTTTGAGTTTTTCATTTTATTGTAAGACCAATTTTCGAACATAATCACGTGTAATTCGATGTTTTTTGCTACCTACGCCGTCAGTTTTAAAGCTATCTTTACCAAACTTTGCACGAAAACTTGAAATACATGTAGGCTATATATTTGTTGTAACCGAACTGATCAAATGACTATAGCATATAGCTGACATAGGACCGAGCGGTCGGAAAACAAGTTTTTGTGAGAAAAACTTCTTTGTTTCCAAAGGTAGCGTCTCCTAACTTAGTATTTATTAAGTTGAAATGCTTTCACATAATGCTACAAAGTCTTATAAAAATCAGACGACTATATACCTACCATAGGAACGTTCGGGTCAAAAACTAGTTCCAGTGAGAAAAACTTTTTTGTTTTTAGTGATAGCGTCACCAAACATAGCATTTGATATTTTTAATGCTATCACACTAAGAAAAAACAGAACGAATAATTTGAGTAAAATTAGTCGCTCTTGAATTTTCAAGAATTTCACTCTTGGAATAATTCGTTCTAAACGTTCTCAATTTTGTTTTTTATTGGCAAGGGGGGTGACGACAACTTAACTTTGAGTAGCGTTGGAGTCGCTCTCGCAGAGAGTGAGGGCGCATGAGCAGTTGGTCGTAGAGAGAATGAGAGCGCAGAGAGTGAGAGCGCATGCGCAGTTTGTTGTTGTGCGATGAGTACGAAATGCAACTGCGTTTGCCGGACTGGCTAAAAATCCTCCCCCACCGGGTCAGAGATTTTCCGGTTATTTAGTTTTAAGTTTTAAGTATACATTTTTATTTTTAAAGTTTTCTTTTAGATAGTTTTCTCTCTTTCTCTCTATCTCTGTTTTAGTTTAATTTATTATATTATCTTATTTTTTCCTTTGCTCCTACATAACTATAGGTTTTGGTTTTTTACTATCTCCCTTTTCTCGATCTCTATATTATTAAAGTTTTTGTTAGCTCTAATAACGTCTCTGACTACAATCGGCTGTGATTAGGGGCATAGCTGGCCGGACGGGCAAATAAAATTCCTCCATCGTGTCGGAGTCGTTATTAGTTTATTTTGTAATTTTATTAGATTTTCTTTGAAAGGCTTCCTTAGCTCATAAAATTTTTTTGTAACGTATTTATAATTTTGTTAACAGCATTTGTTTGTCGACTCTAAATAAATGAATAAATAAATAAAATATTTATAAGTGTGATTTCGTAGCGTCTTCTAGCTTAGGGAAGTTAGCTGAGCTCGTTAAGCTGCCCGTCGCCTGTGTATGTTTCAGTCTTTCAAGGTACCGTGTTCAAGTCCCAGAAAAGTAAGCAAAAAAAAAAAAATCTATGTGGGGTTATCTCAAAATCAGCTTGGATCAAGAGCTGAAACTCTTGAATCAGGAATGTCGGGATCAAAAATTCACTCTTGAATCAAGAATTTCGCTCTTGGATCAAGAATTTTCACTCTCACCGTACTTTTGAGAACGAATGCTCTTGATTCAAGAGCGAAAGTCTCTATTTTTTCTCTGAGTGCACACAATTCTACAAAATTTGATCAAAATCGGTTGACTATATCGTATAGCTGTTTGTTGTATCGTATAGCCCCCATATAAAAATCGTGTTCAGGCTATAACTGAAAAATGCGATGTTGTATGGAAGGGGGGAGTAGTTTTAATCCGATGTTGTTCATCTTAGAAACATAGTTCCGTATGGTCAACAAATGTTTCCAGTTTTAAATTCAAGCGGATATCTCTTAAACTACGGCCGCAATTGATTTAAGTCCCCCTAGATAGGCAAAATCTTACACTGTGCGGCGTGGTGGCGGATATCAAAAAGCTTTGCGCCTATTGCGGATTTGCAAAACGCACAATATGCTTTCGTTAAATCAGCGCAATCCTTGCAAATCCATTGCTTGAACTCCTCATCTTGCAGCCAGGTATCACCAAAATTTTGGCAACTTAACCCAATCACAAAACACAGCCAAAAAGTGAGCGAAAACTTTCAAGTTGTTCATATAATCGAACCACTGAGTCAAATAGAAGTTCCGATATCTTTGTGAACCACTATTAATCGTAATTTGTGCAGTCAATTGCACAAAGGAAATAAAAAAAACCAGAAAGAAAGTCGGTCAAGCCCGACTATAACATACTCTGCACCCTTAATGTCGCAGCTCGCATTTGGTCACGAGTCAAACGGCCAGTTAACACACAACGCACAACGCAGTGCGCTCTCTAAGTCTCTCTCTCTCTCTCTCTCTCTCTCTCTCTCTCTCTCACTAAGATTGCTTCTGCTGAACGCAATGCTTAGGTTATGGGTAGGGTGGGTGGTGGGTGTTAACTGACCGTTTTTTGCTCATAACTTGAGTATCGTTCATCCGATCTTTATCATTCCTTCAGCAAATCGATAAATAATTTTGAGTACTAGATATCTCTAGAAAGTATGAACCATCTTTCATCAAAACTGTAGGAGATATGACGTTTTTTCCAAATTGCGGAGGCGCGAGGGTCTGCCTGATCTGCCTGCAAGTATAAGAAATATATGTCCCATACAAGTCAAACCTCTATGTCTTATCATCTCTGAGATCTCTTCGTTCATACGGACGGACGGACAGACAGACAGACAGACAGACGGACATGGCTATATCGACTCGGCTGTTGATGCTGATCAAGAATATATATACTTTATAGGATCGGAAATGATTCCTTCTCCCTGTTACATACTTTTGCACAAACTTAATATACTCTATGTACCTTCGGTACAGAGTATAAAAAACATATAGATCGCATTGAATCAGTTCAGAAGCAATTATTGCTTTTTGCCCTACGTGGCTTAAATTGGGACCCTAACCTTCGTTTACCAACGTACTCCAGCAGACTTTTGCTTATTGACCTTCCTTCGTTAGCTAACCGTAGAACAGTCTTAGGTGTTTATTTTCATCATAAGCTAATTATCGATGATGTAGACGCTTCTGATCTTTTAGGTCGCCTTAACTTTTCCGTTCCTTCTAGGCCAACTAGAAACTATTTACCTTTTATCTTGTCTAGATGCACAACTGATTAATCGTTTTCGGATTTTATGTAAGAATTACAATGATCTCAATCACCTGCTCTCAACAGAACTCTGACAGAGCGATTGTCACACTTGACCCCCAAGGACCGACACATTTCGCCATTCACACTGTCACGAACAGAACGCATGCCGAGGCTTGTGCCAAGAGAGCACACAAGTACACTGTCATTTTTTGGCCTCGCTCTTCTTGACAAACGCTGATCCATTATCTTAGGACTCAGCTTAGTTTAGCGGCTCGGTTTGGTTTAGATTCCGTTTGTATCTCTGGATTATATATAAAAGTTAAGGGCAACAAAAGAACATTAAATTACCTAATCGAACTTTGGACTAGAAATCCTGCCTTCTACATAACACATAAAACGGGCGTCAATAAACCCTTCATCAGTAGAAAAACCCCCCTTAGAATTCAGCGGTCTCCCCTAATCTCAAACCTGCGTACGCCTCTGCTCCAAAAATTATACAAACATTTTGCGTGTTTATAAAAAATTAAAAAATCTCTGCTAGTCCTTGTTAAAAACCGCCACGCCCACATGCCTACCCCAACCCCTGGCAGTCCATGGCCACTAGACCACGCCATATTTTGATTAAACTTGGCTTTTACACAATTTTTGCCGTCCATTGTTGTTGGCCATTGTTAAGGCTGTTGTTGTGTTCCCAACGCTGCCGCTGCAGCAACGCATTTGGAATTTGAATTCTCATTTTCACAGTTCTTTATTTCCAGATTTTTTTTTTTTTTGCCACATTTAAATGCTCTGCATATTTGGCAGGGTCTATAAGCTAGGTGAGGCGAGAGTT